>OZ024890.1:21206200-21756200 GCA_964017195.1 Siderastrea radians
GCACATTTTTCATTTTGCCATGTCACTGTTTTGTGGTGAAAAAAGTTAGGTTTTTTTCGGTCAATCGGCGGTGTGAGAGCAATCTCGCCTACTCGACAGGAATAAAACAAATTGCCTTCAAATTCTTACAAGAACGGTGGTTTCAGTCGGTTGGCGCGGCGTATTTAACCTGATTTTACCATCGCGCCATTTGTTTGTCTTGTGTGTGGTTGCCGAAAATTCTGCTGCTCCTTGGGGGTGCCAAAAATAAATTAGTCCTTCCTAATCCTTGACACTCCATTTCATTTCGAGCTCTGTTAAGCATAAAGCCGACGGCTCTCCTTGTTGTAAATTTGTTATGTTGTGACTCGTGCCTGCTTCCGTTGACTATGGCAATGGTTAGCGACAGTGTTTTGAAATTTAGAGACTTGTAAACGTGTTTTTCTGAGTCGAAAATAACATGGACCGCTTCGATGTCGAACGCTCGTATGCAATGAAGAAATACTTGTCTATAAAAGGAGTTGTTATCACCACAAATATTCCTGAAAAAGCTTACATCACCTCCGGTACTTTCCACCATTCTGACACTAGTGACAATCTTACACTCTGCTACCCCACCCCTGTAGCACATTCTTGTTAGCACCCAGATTTTGGGTGCCACGTGACCAGCCGAAACCAGGGTACTTTCTCGAGGGAGGAAGAGAGAGGACCCTGGGAACGAGGTTGACCATGACATGTATTTTACATTTGGTACGCCATCTTGACATAAAACCTCGTGGTATATTTTACCCATCATGCCTTATGGTACAATTTGATGACAGCATACATGACATACGCGTTGACTACAAAGTCAGATCTAGAGTTGTTTTCTCTGGTAACATCTAGCGATGAAGATAATACTATTTTCAGAGGCTCCTACTGTAAATATCAGCTTGCTGAAAGGCCAGTGCGGCAGGGTATAATCTGCGAAACGTCCAGCAAACGTGCCAGCCAAACTTCAAACAAAAACACAACCGCGCAAAGCACTTTTGGTGACACTGACTCTTTAAGGTGACGGAGGTGACGTACTTCCGTAGTATGTGCACGTCACTCTCACGAAATTTACAAGCACAACTTTGAAATGGGAAATATCCAAAAGAAATAAGGCGAAATTTCCCCAAATTACACAACGAACCTCTTTATCTGATGTGCGAGGCACAACTCCTATAATAACACTGCTCAAGGTATCTTTTCGCAGAAGTTTTGAGTCGATCATTCGAAGACTGTGGATGGAACAGTCAAATCACATAAGAGCCTGAGATCACGTTTAAACTTTAAAGTTACTTTTGCGAAGAAAAACAATAGATATTCTAAAATTTTTGTTACCTGGCATTGTCCCTAACAGCTATCCTCATAGATGAGCCTGGTAACAGGACTTTGTCTCCAAGGATAAGCAGTGGAAGCTGCTTTGGAAGATCTCTGTTTGGAACAACCATGTTCTGTGTGTACAACACTCTGAGAAAACCTGTCCGCGCGTCAACTGAGAACTGAGAACTGCAATATTTCTTTAGAGCCCAGATTCTTGACCGTCAACACGACACTAAAAGTTATTTTACATGGCATACTTAACGCAAATTCCAAGATGGCGTCTTCTTCGACAGCCAGGGTGCATTCCGTGTACGTCCCACGCCGAAGATACGCCAAGAGTTTCGAAGTTGTACGCCAAGCGGCCGCCGAGGCGCCAACGCCAGCAACATCGTCCCCAGTCCCCAGGCTAGGCTCTCTCCTCTTCCCGCCGCGAATGCGAAAGAGAGGCGAAGTAACGAGGACAAGAAAGTTGATGGACTAAAAACTTATGGTTCGGTTTATTTGTTCATGTTTATAATTACTAGTACAACTTTCTAACATCACTACAAATATGAAGATAGTGACAAAGCATTCTACTGGACTAAAGGACCGAGGCAATCTTCAGAGCTCTCAAGTTGATTTGTTGCCAAAGAGTGGGATTTTTGACGGCGTAGCCGTCTATTGTGACGCTAAAGGCGTCACCTTTCTAGGGGGGTTTGGGGGCATGTTCCCCCAGAAAATTTGGAAAATTGAAGTAGTTGAGACGTGTTTTCCTTTATTCTGAGCGGAAATGTGACCCTCCGAAAGAACTATTTTGATCCCAGATTTTTCTTTTAAATGGACTAATATCAACTCTTTCTTAACATTCCGACTTATCCAGAAGTCAAATTAACATGTCACATCGCTGAAAAACAGGAGTTTCTTCTACATGCTGTCACTCTGATGCTCTTTGTTGTAGTTGTAGTTCCAAGTAGCTTTCTTGGCACTGACTAACTAATCTGCAGGTGGTTCAAAAGATGACTCCTTGTTGGCCATTTTGATAGTAAGCAGAGAGGCCAGTGTACCATCCAGCTGGAGAGAGGGCCGAAATGTTGTTTTGTTTTTCCTTATTAGAGAAAAAACTCTCTCTTCACCAGCATTTCAATGTGGTAGAACAAGAACTGCTCGATAATATCCATTGTTAGAAAGCGTTCGAAGCCAGTACAAAGGGAACATGGAGTGAATTATTCCCAGAATGATGGTTCATTAGGGAGTCACTTAACTTAAGCAGCAATTTTCTGCCTCAAAATGAACTGTTTAAATAATTCTAGCGTGAGGGCGTAAAATTGCATTCGTTTGCGTGAGTCTCACGCTCAATGCGTGAGACTTGACAACTCTGAATCTTTAAGTACCAAACTGTCGTATCAACGAGACGCAAAGTGACTCAAGTCCGATTTTCCTCTGACTTACTTGCCATTTGCTTGAAAGGCTATCAAACTAGTTTACGTAAGCCAAAAAGTTGAAAACTTTCAACTTTCTGGCTCATGTAAACGTAAAAAGTTGAAAACTTTCAACTTTTTGCGTTTACGTAAGCCGTTCATACATCGTCTCTAATCTTATTTACACACGTAAAGCCAGTTAAATTCACGCCCGTACGCACGTAAAATTTACGTGACAGTGGAAATCAACCTTTATTCTTTATTGGTTGAGGACGTTGAGGACTCTGGCTACGAGTGGTCGACAACCGCTGACCGAGGAGCCCGTGGACTCTAAATCCTGAGCCAGGGATGGTGACATCCCATATATCATTCGGTGTCCACAAGTTTATTATTTAAACGGTAACAATTTTCACACGCCAAGGTGGTTACCTCGGCTACACGCCAACGTACAACATCGTTAATATGAGGTACGTTTACACCCTCCTACGCCACGCTGGCTTGGTCTTACGCCGCTTTACGCCAAAGACCACGATCGTACGCCAGTACGCCGAGCGATTTGGAAACGCACGCCGAAGATCTTCCGGGAAACGTACGCAAAATGCAGCCTGGTTCGACAGTCTATACCGTAGACTTTAGACTCGGCTTTGCAGGTATATCTTTTATTTTGAAACTCAGTACTCCCTTTTGACCTCATTTCGAGGTTTAATTATTCTTTATGAGCTGTTATGTTTCAGAAATTTGATTTTCAGTTTTAACGAGACCTGTGACATTATCAGTCTATACTACTTGTGGTCGACATTTTGGCACAATGCCTTCTCTTCAAGCCGGGCAGAAAATAAGATTGGGGTAAGCTAAAGCTTAAATTACTACAAATTTAATGCTATTTAATAATTGCAAAGACATAACGCTGGGTGCAGTTCATTATTTTTCGTGAAAATTTGTGTGATGAGATTTATTCACAATCATTCAAATGAAATTGAAATAAACAACAACAGGCTAAACTTTACAATACCCGGCCACTTTCGAGCACCACAAATCCACTGCACCCGTGGTCCCTCAGTTATTGACTTATAATGAAGTTGTACAAGTGCTCCTGCAGTCCTGCAGTCCCGTAGGCGATGAATAACTTAGATCAAATAAGATGAACTAGTGCTCCCGCAGTCCCACAGTCCCTTAGTCAAGGAGTGCTCCCGCAGTCCTGCAGTCCCGCAGTCAATGAATTACTTAGATTAAATAAGTTGAACTAGTGCTTCCAGAGTCCTGCAGTCCCGTAGTCGATGAGTAACTAAAATTAAAAGAGTTGAACGGCCTTACGGTATTACAAGCAGGGAAATGAAGTGGGGTCTAATCATCCTGGCAGCCTATTGGGTTAGGGTTAGGTCGGTTAGCTTAGAGTTGGGGTTGGGGTTTGTGGTAGGGTTAGGGATAAGAGTAGGTTTAGAGTTAAGGGAAGGTTAGGTTTAGGGGGGTTATCACTGATGGACAGTGATTAGGGTTAAGCACTGACTGTAAGTGGTTAGCCTTCAATTGTTGTTATGGGTTAGGGTTAGGGTTAGGATAAGGGTAGGTTTAGTGTTAGGGTTAGGGGGGTAAGCACTGATGAACAGTGATTAGGGTTAAGCGCTGACTTGAAGTGGTTAGCCTTCAATTGTTGTTATGGGCTTGGGTTAAGGTTAGGGTTAGGGGGTTAGCACTGATGGACAGTGATTAGGGTTAAGCACTAACTCAAGTGGTTAGCTTTCAATTGTTGTTATGGGTTGTGCTTAGGATTAGGGTTAGGATAAAGGTAGATTTAGTATTAGGGGTAGGTTAGTGTTAGGGGGGTTAGCACTGATGGACAGTGATTAGGGTTAAGCACTGACTCGAAGTGGTTAGCCTTAATTCAAGTGTTGTTATGGGTTAGGGTTAGGGGTAGGTTAGGTTAAGGGTCCTAGCACTGATGAACAGTGATTAGGGTTAAGCACAGACTCGACGTGGTTAGCTTTCAATTGGTGTTATGGTAACACCTTATATAATTATATTGGCAACGAATATCGATAAGGGTTAAGCACGGACTTGAAGTTGTTAGCATTTATTTCTTATGACGGCCCAAAGGGCTCACAGCAGTAAATACCTAATTACAATCATATCAATAATATTTATGGCATGGAAACTAAAGATGTACAATCAAATCAAGGAGTTATATTTACAAACTAAATTATTATAATAATCAAAGTTATTTTACTACTACGGGACTGCAGGACTGCGGGAGCACTAGTTTAACTCTCTCAATTTAAGTTATTCATCGACTACAGGACTACCGGACTGCTGTACTGTGGGAGCACTAGTTCAACTCATTTAATATGTTACCCATCGACTACGGGACTGCCGGACTGCTGGACTGCGGGAGCACTAGTTCAACTCATTTAATACGTTACTCATCGACTACGGGACTGTCGGACTGCCGGACTGCCGGACTGTGGGAGCACTAGTACAACTCATTTAATATGCTACTCAACGACTACAGGACTACAGGACTGCGGGAGCACTAGTTCAACTCTCTTAATTAATTTATTTATCGACTACGGGACTGCAGGACTGCGGGAGCACTAGTTCAACTCATTTAATATAAGTTACTCATCGACTGCAGGACCGCTGGAGTATTAGTTCAACTCCCTTAATTTACGTTTTTCATCGACTACAGGACTGCAGGACTGCGGGAGCACCAGTTCAACTTATTTAATATAAGTTAGTCATCCACTACGGAACTGCAGGAATGCGGGAGCACCAGTTCAACTACATTTTAAGGCCATGACTGAGGGACCACGGGAGCAATAGATTTGTGCGCTGGAAAGTCACTCCCAACAACATTTAAGACTTACGTGTAGGGTCATTTAATAGTAGATTCAGTTTGAATAGACCTTGCTCTGTTTACATTCAGATGATTTTGTTATCTACTTTCTGTTTATTCATTCTGAACAGCTGTGGTCAGGCAAAGGATGGAATTGCTTATGGACCTCTTACTGATTTGCCAGACTGGAGTTATGCAGGTACCTTAACCACTACTTTGTTGAAAGAATACCTCACAAATTGTATTCTTTATTGGACCATTTATCACTCTCCTTTGCAATACCTCTTATTTCCTTGTCAAGTACCACACAGTACCCACCCCTCTCCCCTACCAGGTCCTAGAGATACTGACAAGGGAGGTGCAAAGGATTTTTGGAGGGCTTAAGTTCTATGATCTGATGTTGGTTTTTTGAGGGGTTCACAATATTTTGTCCAATATCTTCTAGGGGTACCATGTTCTGGGTATTTCTGGATATAAGGGAGGGCGTGGCATTTTTACAATTTAAGTATTGATCCATTGGCATTTTGGGGATATTGAATTATAGGGTAATTCACACCTGCCTGTCACCCTGTCACATTCAAATCTATTTTTGGCCAAAAAGAAGCATGAAAAATGTTTTCACTCATTTTCACCAGGGAACGAGGTTGTACGTAAAATAATAAAATATAATAATTTAATTGACCACTCCCTGTGAGGGGCTTTTCAGGGACAATGTAAGAAATAATCCAAATAAACATAATAGCTTTAAGAACCCAACTGGCGGGAGGCAGACCAGCTGGCTATTTAGAAGTATGGCTGAGAAGTTGAACTCAGTTCTACAGAGAACAACGCCAGCTAGTGCTCAGAGCGGGACGTGAACTCAGAACCTTAGGATTTCAAAACTATGCAATTTAATGCTATGTGGTCCTATTTTAAGGCAGATGGGCTATTTGTCAATAATTTTTGTGGTTGAAAATATTTAATGTACAAAAGTACGTCTATTTGGATAAAAAGAATTGAACAATACCGCTTTTCTGTGCTTAAGTTTATTTTTTACTATTTTGCTTTGAACTTGGGTCCTCTCATTCAGTAGTGAAAGAGTTCTGAGAAAAAAAAATTAAATGGTTTCCTCTTTGGCAATTAGATGGGACTCCTGCACCAGAAACAAAGCGAAGACAGATACGGCACTTTAGGAGACTGGATGTGGCTGTAAGTTGAAAAACTATTTTCTAGATTCAATGTTTTCTTTACTTTAAGGAGGGGAGTGAGGCAACTGCTCCTCTGTTCTTTCCAACATTTCTTTTCAGTAGAGTGGAACTTGTTAAGAATATTGAGTAGATATTTGAATAAGTAATTCATGTTTGCTTTCAACTGGTACTTTCTCAACCAGTTGGAAGTATATCTTTATATCTTTGTTACACATTTTCTTCTGTTCAGCACCTCTCAATGGTTATTTTTATGAAGTTCCCCTTGGCTCACTGTGATTTTGAATCTGTTAATTGATGGCCATTCCTGAGGATGGATCCATGGTACAAAGTCTGGACAGACATAAAACACAACTCAGCCTTTCTCTGAGTTGTCTTCAACAACGCACTTATGTGTATTTATAATAGGCTCTTCTCCATTTATTTCTTTAGAATCAAATCAACACATATCTACAAGAAATGGAGAAAGCAGCTCAGAGAAGAGACAAAGAGGGAAACATTTTAGAAGAAAAGGAAGAATAAAGTGATAAAAAAAGAAACACAGGAAATGCATGCCCAAGAAGCAAATCCACACTGAGAGACAATTCATGATGCTCACTTGTTGTATCTCCTGTTGGTTAGCTTGTCTGCTACCGGTAATCAAATTGTCTGAAGGCTTGGTATGAACAAAGAAGTGACTAAGCCTGGGAATATTGAAAGATGGTGATGCTGCTATGGAGTAACATTTGATAGTGTCTTTTGGCACCATGTTAAGTTGAGAACTTTCAGAGTGCACACATTACATATGTCCAAAATTTTTCATCTGATCAGGCACCAAGATCAGGACATTTCTTGGTATGCAATAATCTAAAGAGCATTTGTGAAAGAAAAAGCACTTTATTGTACCATTACACAAAACACAAGTGCTGTCCCTTGTAGCCTGGACCATTAACACCAGTAACGAACATGAGCATTTGAAACAAGTTTGCATAATTGTGATCATGAGTGAAGTCAAAGGAGAACGTTTTTATTTAGAAGAAAACTTTTGTGTCAATAAACCTATTGTTGGTGATGAAATTGTTTTCTATTGTTATCTTCCCAAAACCCCTTTAGTATATTTGGTTTATTATCTCTTTGCTATGTTGCTGAAGCAAAGTAGTTAGAGCATCCCACCTGTGTGCAGGAGGTTGGGGTTTTTGTTCCTGGGATGCTTTCCATTTACCTAAAATGTTTGGTTCAACCAGATGAAATATAAATGGAACGTGTGGAACCACTGAAAATTTTCTGTAACAAGCGGACGACCATTGGAGGTACTATGCTTTTTCCATTATATAATAATAATAATAGTAATAATAATAACAATGATAATGATAATAATAATAATAGTAATAATAATGATAATGATAATAATAATAATGAAATTATGAATATATGAAATTCATATATTTGAACTGCGGAATGAAGAAATAAATGTGAAGAAGATCCTCGCAGTTAATATTTCTTCATTCCGCAGTTCAAATATATGAATTTCATATATTCATAATTTCATCTTCATCTTTCCCGGGTATATTATTATGAACCAAGTTAATGACCAGCTCCCAGTTGGCTTGTTAGCTCAATTGGTTAGAGCGCTGCACCGGTATCGCAGAGGTCAGGGTTCGAATCCCGGCAAGCCTGATTTTTTCAGGCTTTCTTTTCGCAACTGCATAAGTTGCGTTATTAACTGCGAGGATCTTCTTCACATTTATTTCTTCATTCCGCAGTTCAAATATATGAATTTCATATATTCATAATTTCATCTTCGTCTTTCCCGGGTATATTATTACGAACCAAGTTAATGACCAGCTCCCAGTTGGCTTGTTAGCTCAATTGGTTAGAGCGCTGCACTGGTATCGCAGAGGTCAGGGTTCGAATCCCGGCAAGCCTGATTTTTTCAGGCTTTCTTTTCGCAACTGCATAAGTTGCGTTATTAACTGCGAGGATCTTCTTCACATTTATAATAATAATAATAGTAATAATAATCATAATTCGGTAAATTGTGATCGTCCGGGTGAGTGTAGTCCTGAGAAGGACTGTTTGAGGTGACATTGACTGACGTTTCGACAACCTGAGCGGAAGTCATCATCAGATGATGACTGATGACTGATGATGACTGATGATGACTTCCGCTCAGGTTGTCGAAACGTCAGTCAATGTCACCTCAAACAGTCCTTCTCAGGACTACACTCACCCGGACGATCACAATTTACCGAATTATGATATGACTCCTGGGTTCAAACCATTTACAGTTTTAATAGTAATAATAATAATAATATTTAATGAGGGAACCCAACTCACCAACACGGGCATGCCATTTAGCATGCACAAAATTTCCATTAGTTTTCTGACAAAATAACAAGACGCTGCTTTTGAAACGAAGACAAGTCGAAATCATTTCTACTACTCGACTAAGTGTTTTGTCCAGAAAGAAGTGGAAATGCCAACATTCATTGTTGTGCTATCAATGTTTGCAATTTACCAATGACATTACAAGTTTGGAACTGAAAACAAGGCTCTCCACCTGCCTGAAGTGTCCGGAATTTTAAACTGAAAATTTTCGCTAAATGGAAAGCACCCCTGGAGTCGCTTTCAGTTCGCCATAAACAGTGAATGTCTTTGAGGTTTCTTTCAGCAAGCGACATACATGTATCTTATCTTATGTTCACTTCAATAAAGTAAACCGATTGCAAGCAAACAAGCTATATATATTTAACCTTCAGTTCACTAATAAAACCAATGGACTACACAAATTGACTTCACATCACAAATTTGGATAACTTCAAAACAACTGGCGCGTGTAATTTGAAACTGTCACTTACGCATGTCATGATGCTATCCGAAATCAAGAACTTTCGAAGGTTAACGAAGGAATTTGTTAACTCTCAGCCTATTCTTACATCGCTTTCATTCACTATAAAACTTATTTCTATCGATTGAAAACATATATACCTAATTCAATAAAGGTTGCTTTGGCAATTGGTCATTGGCAATTGGACATTGGGCATTTGGGCATACGGAACACAATGCAATGCTTTGCTTGAGTGACCGCAAACAATAGCTTCCCAATGCCCAATTGCCCAAAGCCCAAAGCTAATCCAGTAGATGTAACATCAATGTATGTATATCCCTCGTTCTTATAAGCACACAACGCGAGATAAAACATAAATCTATGAATATCCCTCGTTCTTTAAGCTCCCAGCGCGAGATTTACCAGCCATATATGAATATCCCTCGTTCTTTAAACTCCAAGCGCGAGTTGTAACGTGAATTATGAGTATCCCAAGCTTTATGAAACATCCGTCGTTCTCTGGGGGTGGACGTAGGGGAATGCACGAGCAGAGAATGAATGATTTGCCACTAATCAGATTCCTCTGTTATGTGCAAAGGATTCTGGGATCGCTAGGGGGCAAACATTGCAAGTCGCTCGAAGGAAATGTATGGCGAAAAGTTGTTTTGACGTCCAAAAAGATGATTTTTGAAGGAGTTCGACGCTTTTTCGCTCTATTTTATCAGAAATGGATTTGGACCATGTTGGTACGTGGGAAGTGTAAGTTTTAGTTTGTATAACCTCGAAATATGTGATAAAATCTACCGATAAACGTGTTGCATGCGTAAGATTAATTGTGAAATTTTCATCGCGTAATGCTCTCGAAATATCACAAAGTTAGGCATAAATCGGGAGAAAATAAGTCAATAAACCCTATTCAGTTGTAACTACATGTGTACAGACTGCTTTTTGGTTATCTTTGAACTCAGTAATACAAATAATATCGGGAATATGCCTGGTGGCGATCATTGTGCTGTGTGGGGTTGTGACAACGATGGAAGGTACCCAGAGAAGCAAAAAATTCTTCCTCACGTTGGAATATTGAGATTCCACTCGCCCAAGAGTAAAAAAGATGTTTTGTTGTGGGCCAGAGCTATAAATCGTGATCAATTTAAAGTTACAAAGAGTACAAAGGTCTGCTCAAATCATTTTGTGCAAGGTTATAAAACCCCCGAATGCAGTAGCTTTGTACTTGGAGATGGTAGTTTGACAGAAGGACAAGTTTGTGAATTTTGTTTAACAGCTGCAGCATATGAATTCCCAGTGTTATCTAAACCTATTGAAACAGTGGATGCTGTATTCTCAGGCAAAGGAGCACTACAACAGCTACCTTGGGGCAGCAGGAGGTTGAAATGGTTTGCTTGAGAATAGTCATCATAATACATTAAAGTGATTGGACAACTACACTGATTTTTTGTTGTGATCGAAGAAAATGAATCAATGTTGACAATCGGTTTAAAACTGAACCATTTTCTCAGTTTTGTTGAGAAGGTACAAATAGGTCGCTTTAGGAGTGATGCACAACTGAATATGTCCACAGTTTCTGCCCAAGTTCCCGTGATCTTGCTGTTCTTGACATGTTCCTCCACAGAGTTCGAAGCGAAGAGAAGCGGCTCAAAAACCTTCGGATTTTTCTCAATCAAACTAGAACTTAGCCTTCGGATTTCCTCATGTTTCTTGTCACTCGTTTCATCCCTCCAGAGAGCAATAGCTCGGTAAAAACAATTTCCATCTCCTCTGACAACAATTTCTCTCCTTTGAGGAGGTAAATTTCCAGAAGCCATAATTTCTTGCTTAAGACGTTACTAATAAGAAAACAGCCTGTACGCATGTAAATACAACTGAAAGAGGTTTATTGAACTATTCATGCCGATTTAAAACCTACTTCTATGATATTTCGAGAGCATTACGCGATGTGAATTTCACAATAAAGGCGTCAATAAACCTTTCGCAAGCAACACGTTTATCGGTAGATTTTATCACATATTTCGAGGTTATACAAACTAAAACTTACACTCCCACGTACCAACATGGTCCAAATCCATTTCTGATAAAATAGCGGCGAAAAAGCGTCGAACTCCTTCAAAAATCGTCTTTTTGGACGTCAAAACAACTTTTCGCCATACATTTCCTTCGAGCGACTTGCATGTTGGCCCCTTAGCGATCCCAGAAACCTTTGCGCATAACAGAGGCATCCGATTACTGGCAAATCAGTGGCAAATCATTCATTGGAGGCGATTTTATCCCAGTCTCTCTCAAGCAGGCCTGGCAGCTTGGCAGCTGCCTGGCAGATTTATACTGAAGTCTTCGCTACTCTAGCTTGTTTAAACTCATCAGTAGCAAAAGTTTAGCCATTTCAAGTCTAACAAAGCCATCAAAAGGAACAGGAAACAACTTCAGTCCTTTGTGATAGTCTTTAGGGATCATAAACAGGAAAACAAGCGAAAAGAAATGTTTCATCACTGCTATATGTTTACGGTGTACGATGAGTATCATTACTTTAATTTTTCTTTTGTTTCGATAAATCTTGAAAACGTCGATGAATTTTGAAAAACTCGATGAATCTTGAAAACGTCGATAAATCTTGAAAACGTGAAAAAACTTGAAAACACAAAAAATCTTGAAAAACATGAAAAAACTTGAAAAACGCGAAAAAACTTGAAAACACAAAAAATCTTGAAAAACGTGGAAAAAACTTGAAAAACGCGAAGAAACTTGAAAACACAAAAATTTCTGAAAAACGTGAAAAAACTTGAAAAACGCGAAAAAACTTGAAAAACGTGGAAAAACTTGAAAAACGCGAAAAAAACTTGAAAAACGTGAAAAAACTTGAAAAACACAAAAAATCTTGAAAAACGTGGAAAAGCTTGAAAACGCGAAAAATTTTGAAAAACGCGAAAAAAACTTGAAAAACGCGAAAAATCTTGAAAAAACGCGAAGAAACTTGAATAACGTGAAAACTCTTGAAAAAAAAAATCTTGAAAAACGTGAAAAAGCTTTATGACCCCGAAGAAGAGGTTATTGTTGATAACAGGCAAACAATCATCCATCGCTTGCATGGCAGACGTAACCCCAGGTCTGGCTTCTCAAAAGTTGCTTTATGCTTCTTACATACAACGTAGAGTTTACGTCTCTTTCATGTCTTTGTTTGTAATAATCCTCAGAGATTGAATCCTTCTTGTGGGCTCAAGTTAAAGCACTAAAGCCTCTCACAATGATCTGCTTATATCTGGAGCGAAACTTCTCAGTAACATGGAGGTATGTAGAGTATCGATTGCAAATGTCACCAAGGGCTGAATTTCACACAAATCACAAAATCTGCGGCTAAATAGGTTGTCGTCGGAATGGACGTTTTTACGTTTGTGTGGAATAGACGTTTTGTACGAGATCTGGCTTTATCAATTCTATTTTAGTGGTGCAACACTGAAAAGGCGTTTGCGTGAACTTGGCATTCGGTATTACAGACATGAAAGTCCTGCTGATGTTCGTCGACCTATTCTGGTATGTGACTTTTCACTGTAATTCAACTTTCTGGGGTCATTCATATTTTGATGTGACTGGACTTCCGGTTTTTTTTTATTACCCTAAGTGCTTTATTCTGCTATGTCAAGTATGGAACGCAAAGCGTGACAAAAGTGTTTAAAAATAAAATGTAGGTTCTATTTAACAATTAGATTATGAGCTCGAGATTTCTATCGCGTGATAGTTGATGAGGCCGAATGCCGAAGGCCGAAACCTACTAGACGTTCAAAACTTAACAGCAGACACTACATGTTTTTATTGAAAAATGATATAAATAGGTCACACCGCGCGCGGAAAACACTCTACTCACTATCTACAACAGAATAGATAGTGAGTAGCGTAGCCAATCAGGGAACAGCATTAGTGATAGAACGCTAGTAGATTTATACTAACATTGAATATGTTCTGTTCTGTGTTATAAATGGGTTGACACTCGCGGATATATAGTTTATAACGAGGTAAATATGGGTTGGCAATTTGGTCTTATATATATGTCACTTGAAACTCGATATGTTGTTACAGCCTGAAATATAAAGGTTGTAATTATCGATTTGTTCGATTTTCCGAAAATCTTCGGTTTACTTTTGTCACCAATTGCTTTAGTACGAGATAGACTCTGCCAGAAGACTTGCAGGAATTAGAACCATGCAACTCCGCCTACGGATGCATCATGACCTTCTCGTTACAAGGTATGTTGTTGGCGTGGTTCGACACTTCCTACGTTTTCAATCACAAAAAATATGTAGAAAACGGACATTTCTAATTCGCCCTTAGAAAAGGAAAACATTATGATCAGATTGTTGGCTGTTGTATGACGTCGGAATAAACACCAAAAGCAAATAAATGTGTGGGTAACTTTTGAGTCTACAACGACTTAGAGTTGTTTTCGTTATAATAGTCTACAACAGCCTCTTCGAATAGCTGAAATCTAATTTGCGAGTGGAACTACAGATCTGTCATGTTTGTGAATAAGTCGGTCTTGAATAAATTTACGTTCAACTGACCCCTCGCAGGTCTCAGTAAGTAGTGGATGGGTAGATAGGTTCAGCGGGGAAGGGGAGTTTAGGGGCTAGCACTTGTCTTGCAGATCTTCCAAGGGGGTTTGATGTATGGGAAATTGTAATGTAACTGTGGTTTTTTAGTAACATTAATGCAAAGTTTACGACTTGCCTCATAACAGAGACCAAGTTCAAGACATGATGACCATTCTCGATTACCATGGGACTCAAAACAGGCGGCGTCGGGCACTTCAAAGGAGAGTTTTCTTTTCCAAGGTATTATAACACCCATTTGTCACCAAGAGTGTCTTAGGAGACGATTGGATGGTACACATTTTTAAACGTCCAGGAATTGACATGAAAAATGGGGGCTCGTTAAGCCATTTTCCTTGCTCTCTCTCTCTCTCTCTCTCTCTCTCTCTCTCTCTCTCTCTCTCTCTCTGTCTGTCTCTGTCTCTGTCTCTCTCTCTCTCTCTCTCTCTCTCTCTCTCTCTCCCCCCTCTCCCTTGGGTAAAACTAATTTATGCCTTATGGCGAATAAAACCTAACGCGAGCCTATTATATCGGAAATCATTGGCTAATTGGTGGCATCATATTGTGTACTACATTTACAAAAAGCATGACTATAAATTATACCAATCTGTTTCAGGGAAGTAACTGGGTATGGTCTTTAGATGGCTGGGACAAGTTGAAGGAGTTCGATATTTATGTATATGGTGCTATCGACATATTCTCCAGGAGACTTCTTTGGCTGCATGCTTTTACGACTAACAGAGATCCCTACATTGTGGCCAAGTACTATTTCCAGTTTGTGTGTTCTGAAAGAGGTATGGTATTTGTTATCTGTAAAGGCAAAGTTGATCGTAACGGGAATTTGTGAATTGGTTTACGGTGATTCAGGTCCCACTTCACAACTATTTTGTGCATGTGTATCTTTTTGTCAAACGTGTAAATCTTTGGTAATGAAAAGTCACATTTGATCATTCATTCACTTCTTCCTTCCTTCCTTTGTTCCTTCCTTCATTTACTTTATTTATTTATTCCTTTATTATTTTTTTATTGTGCTCATTTGGCGGTGCTGTTTTGATACGTGAAGACATGTGAACGTAATCATTTAAGGAGGTACATTTTGAGAACGTTTATCGTGTTTTTGCAGTAATACCGTGTAGGACGCGAACTGATTATGGATTAGAAGCCAGAGTGATTGCTCAATGTCAAACGTTTTTGAGACGGAATCATCGGGACGCCCACGCCTATGCAAGGAGTCATCAATATGGTCCATCAACCTTAAATACGGTGTGTTTACTTTCATGCCTTGCCTTGAGCGTGGGAAAGGGATGGTGGGGATGGTTGCGTAAGGGGCCGGTGTGGGGAAGGGACAATGTCTTGGGCTCCTTAGCCTGGAATCGACGTTACTTAAATATTTCTTTTAATGTGTTTCATTTGTTTTTTGGTGTTTGCCTGGGTATTGGCTGTGTATTGCACCTGCTGATGCTTAGCTTTCTTGCCTCAGACAATAGAATCTTGGTGGTCCAGGCAGCGGAGACAACATAGTCAATATTGGATAGATGAACTGAAGGTGCGCCCATACAACAATTCTGTTGATCCCGTATATTGTCAGTATTTAATAATTTATAGATTTAGTCAAGCCTAAAAGCGCAGCCACCCCCCCCTTTTTTTGTTTTGTTTGTTTGTTTTTTTGCTGGCAGTTATTAATTTGTGAAAATACTCTTATTCAAGTCGTTAAATAAAAACGAAAAAAAAAAAACAAAAGAAAAAACTCCTATCCTCGCTGAGAGCCAAACCCGGGTCGTCAGCGTCTGAAGCCGGATATTAGTCCACTAGGCCACGAGCGTTGTAACCTTCTCAGTTAATTTTAATACTTATTTCTTTCTTCGTGACAAGCTGCCTAACAGCATGAGAATGCTGGTGTTTTTTCCTGGCAAAATGTGTTCGGAACGCCGTAAAAACCATGGCTGTGGACAGAAAAAAAAAACCAAAAAGCACTAGCTCTGCTATATTTGGCGTCGATGGCCGCTGCGAAAAGCTGCGAACTCAAGCGGTGTTCCGACCGAATTCAAACAGAACCGACGAGGCACATTTGCACTTTTCGCCTGAACTTTGTCGCCTAATTTTTTTCGCCGAAATGGAACTTTTCCTCTTCCACCGAAAAGACAGCTGAGCATTCTTTTGAACTTTTTTTTCCATTGACAAATTTGTTTTTTACTTTTGTTGTCTTTGCTTGTTTTGCTACAACGCGGGTCAACATGCGATTTCGCGCCAAAAACACACGGGATTCAGCACAGGGTTATATCCAGTGTGTGAAGTGTATTGGTAACCCTATGGTGCGGACGGACGGACGGTCACATGACTATTACGTCACTACCACGAATTTCTTGGCTTGATAGGTTACCAAATTTCCTTAGCAATGGAGCTCCGCTGACGCGCTCGCGTGCTGGCTCCGCTATAAGTAATCTTCAGTAGTTAGTTCAGCGAACACCAGTCTTCGTCTTATGTACAAAATCCATGTTGTCATTGGCCACTCACTGTGCTGTTTAATTTAGCGGTTGACCAAGTGGAAGAATAAGGTAGAACAAGACGGAAACGTCTAAAAAAAGCGTCCCCAAGAGAAGTTGGCAAGTGAAAATACAAACCTTTCCTTTCCACTTGTGTATCATTAGTGAAATCATTTCAAAGCACTTAAGTGAAATCAAATCCGTTCTTTTTCTTCAAAGGAACTGGTAGAAGATGATCTGTGGGAGAAGAACAACATAGTCGACAGGTAGGAAAACCGTTTATGGAGAGAGAAATGGCATGACTGTTGTTCCCAAGCAAACTAATGTTTGCCATCACTGGATCGGTGTCCCTGAGATGCTGGAATCAACGTGGCCTGGGAACTGAAGTAGTTTGACGTCACGAGCTTTAGCACTTCATGCAAATAAAAGCTCAAGAAATTAAACGAGACGGAAAAAACTCCAAGTTATTGTAAACAATTGAAATACATGGTGAAGTTTGTCTTGATTTCGTTCAAGGAAACAGTTTGCCAATACTTATCAGCCTTTTGCGTAATAGGTGGTGTCTTCTCTACACTTATTTACCGCTTTTTGAAAGGGAGTTGCAAGAACTACTCTTAGATTACAATAGCCACAAGATTCGGAGGCAGCGCGGCAAGCAGCGACCTGATGGTGTTCCTGACGATATGTTTCATTTTCCGGAAATATATGGTAAGTTCACAAAGTAGTACATGAGTAAAATACACGATATGTTGCTGCGTTAAGCTTGTCGTTTCGAGACCTTACTCAAGAAGCAATCCCTTTCCCGTTATGTCACTGTCCCTTGAACACTCCTTTTGAGCACCACATCATGGTAACCATGCACAGCGATAAAAAACAGCTATTCAGCCTATAGCCCACCAAAAGCATATTTGCTGCCAACAGCGCACCAAAGCGAGGGAAATCTACATGCCACTTTTCCTTGCCGACTGAAACGCATAGCGTCTATTTCAATAACGGTCACCTTTGTATCAAAACTATTGATATCGCTTCAGGTATTGATATCTTAAAACCACCCCCCAGTGTCAGGGGTATCGAAGAATTGCATGGATTAAGCAAAGACTGATACTAGAAACTATGAGGGTGCTCACGCTGGTACGTACCATATGCCTTTCTTGTTGTTAAAAATAAATACGTTATTCTGGGGTACATTTTCCCTTCTTTGAATCGTTTTCAACTGTTTTTTAGGAGGCCGTCAAATGGAGTTCATCCCTCGTCCACAAGACCTTTTGGAGATCGACCGGCAGTTTAGTCTAAGTGAGCCCCTCCCAAGGTTTTTACCAAGCTCCGTTACATTTGCCTGCGATCGATGGTGTACAAGGAATTGTGTCGAGGTCACCATTCAGAATGCGCGGACAGTGTATACACAGCTCCGAACCTACCTAAGTAACAACATGTAATCCATGTCAGTGTCCGCCGAAACAACTTTTCATTTCCCGTAATGACATACTTGTCGCTATCCATGAATAAAGACTGTTTCGGTAGATAATACAATCTTCATTGCACATATACCTTGATATCATGCTCAGCGGTCTTCTGAAAACGGTGTTAAACATGTCCAGTTTGAGGGTCGTGTATTTAGTTATCGTTGTGTCTGAACTTCATCCGAATTGTTGTTCGCATCACTAACAAGTGTGTGATTTAAACATTTTCAGCATGTTTTTCACGTGCCGTAGATCGGTTTAAGAAGCTATTTCGTTTACTTAGACGTCTTTGTCGTTGTATTGAAAGTACAATAAAAAGAAGTTGATCAAGTTTTCTTTGCATTTCTTCATGACTGCAGACCTTTAGTTAGTGTAATTATGAAGGCAAAGTCGGCTATGGAAAGCCACATTCAAGGCACTCTACATACCAGCCCACTCTTCAGTGGTCAGCTACAGTGAACGTTCAATCCTATCGGAGAGGTTGGAGGCCAGTAGTGTCTTCGCAATTTATGGTTGGAATTGTGGCTGCTTGGGGGATTCAACAATTTTTTAAAAATAACGTACCCACATGATGGTTTACGGGCCTTTTATTATAAAATTAAACTTTGCTTTGTTAGCATGAAAAATAAAAACGCAAACGCACCTGTTTTTAACCTCGAACTGGATAGCATATAGCATATAGCATATAGCATATAGCATATAGCATATATATGTTCTGATCTGTATGATATTTGGAGTGTGTGCTTAGCTAAGAAAATAACCTGACTACATCCTTTATTTCCTTTCTGCATAAGGGACATTTCTTTAGCTCAGCACACTTCTCTGCACAAGGATAGCATGCGTAGGTATGACCGCAGTCATAGAAAACTGAGTTAACTTTTTCTTGAAGACAAATTTTACAAAGAGTGTCTTCTTCCCCTGTAGTTGTTGACTTGACCGCATTTAGAGGTGCCTGAATTTGCTCAGCCTGTTGCAGTTGGGACATCTGAAATGAAGAAGGTCAATATAAAAATATTGTCCGTTACAGCCGTGCCAACCACGTATCTTTGACGCTTATGGAAACTACATTACTGTGTCATCATTTTGAAATGCGACGCTTTGCACTCAACTCCTCAGCCTTATGGCCCCTACATATTATGCTTCATCATTATGCTGTGCTCTGACATTTGACAATCAGTCCAACTGAAAGAGAGCATACTCTGAAAAGAAGGTTTTGCCTTCTAAAAGAACAATGATGCTGCATTTTCAATGCCAGTAGGGAATCAAAACATTTCTTCCCTTAGACCACTCATTAGAAGTACAGCCCAGAGTTCATAGATCGTAAAATAATAGTAGGCGAAAAAATATTTACTTCACCCTCAACTTCTTGCATGATGTCCACGTGAAATGATACCTGCCGCCAAAAGAAGAAAAAAAACAAGTTTCAAGCACAAGTTATTCACTGGATGCTGCTGGACAATGGTATACAATGACCTTATAGTAGACTTTAAACCACGGAAAAGGAGCTACCGTGCTGCACCCCCCCTCCCTCCATGCGGTCGCACAAGGTGTCTTCGTAAGCTTTCATACTACTATAAGTGAAAATGGGAGTGTCAGCATTGAACAATTCCCCACTTGATGCACAGGCTATGCTAAACGAATCAGCGCCGCTGAAGGTAGCATCTCTCCTATTGTCACTTCAAAAGGAAATAGCTGTGGCACGAGTTTGTGGTCTCACCTCATCATCTACATGTATAACTTGCGTAGAGGTCCCAGCCGACTCTGCTCTCGGTAACATTGAAGTGAGAAAATCATCTGAAAAAGTATTTGAAATTATTCTAGTGCAACGTTAACCTTTAAGTGAGTATCATGAAACAGGTATGCAATGAAAACCTATGCACTGCCCGTCGCCGAGCACAGAGAACTTTCTGTCTTAACAAAGTGAGGTATAGGAAGATGGGCAAGTTAGCCTGTGCCTGGCTCTCGGTCAGTGGAGACGAGGAAAAATCGGGCGAGCTGCGAAAAAGGAGGCGAGCGAAAAACGGCTGGCTCCACTCGTTTTTTTGCGCCGGTTTGTTTTCTCGCTCCGCTTTTCCGACTATCTTGGAGCCTGGAACAGGCTATGGGCAAGTGCGCTTAAGAGTTACGCTCGCAGTCTCTAGGCCTTAGAAGATCTGATCCTTTCAATAGTTAAGCCCCCAACAACACATATACACGCCGCACTAGCTCACGCATATTTATCTATATCTGGCGATTATTTTCATGGTCTATTTGAAATTACTTTTAAACAAGGCGTTTTCTCTCTCGTTCTGAACTTCATTTCCTTTCTGTTAACTGCTTAATGCCCGGCACAAACCAGTAAATATATACAACGTCACCTTTAAGTCCCAGAGCTGCACAGTAAACGTTACACCGGTGATGGAGTTTGAAATTGTCCAACGCAACCGTCGATAGATTACCGATGCCAAACAAGCTGAAAAATAAAGAAAAATGACCAATTATGTGAAAGAACTGGAACTAAATTGACTTCAGTATGAGATTCCTCCTTTCTGCCCGTGAGTCCAAAAATGTGCTTGCATCGTCTAACTTCAGGTAGATTATAATTGTTTTTACCTGCTGTCAGCGGAAGCTATCTCTAGGTCAGTCAACTTGAAGTCTGCACCTAAGAGAAAATGTGACACATAATAACAAGTTGAGCAACATTTCTAAACATTTTCTTATCCTGACATGTTACGCCTTAAGTTCAACCTCGAAAAAGTAAATTGGCCCCAATTGATTATTTCTCCAGGGATCCTAACGTATTGTTCCAGTAAAATACCTGTTCTGAAGGCCTTGCTAGCGCTTTCTATTCCCTACAATTTGCCTTCACTTGCCGAGTATGCAGCTAAACGATTCGAGTAGATTAAGGCTGGATAATCTGACACAAACATTCCTTTAGAATGTAACGAAACAACATGAGGAAACAGAAAACGACCTCAGAACTATTTCCTTATAAATTTCCACATTTGGCGCCCCTGTATTGGCAGGCATTTTGCTATTACGGCTCACCCGTGACACTTTCTGAATTCTTTCCATAGGTCTGTTCCAAATATTCAACAAAGTGTTCTCGGCAACTCGTGTTTATCTTTAAGCTAAATAACTTAGTGCCCCACTGACCTTGAAGATCACAAACAAAGGCTCTGCCTTTGAATTTGTCCAGGGTCCAATGGGCAAAGCTTTCTGCTTTCAGTTGCATCTCTTTGATTGAAGCTGGCCACGTGCCAGCTGACCCTCCATCTCCAACGGGAATACCGTCGTTGTTCAGGAACTTCAACCATGGCCAGGCTGAAGTTTCCAGGTAGGGCTCGAGTACGCCCCAAACGGGGCAAACGGCCGATGTCAGTCTTACATAGTAACAAGGCAAAATACTGAAAAAAAAATTAGATATTCCTATTCCTGAGAAACGAACGCATAGATTCCTAATAAATAGAAACGACTTAAGACAGTGATCATTGCAGAAGTCACCAATATTTACGATTATTATCCGACTGTATTAGTTATTGTACAGAAAGCGCGTGAAACAAGTACAAATATCGCCCGATATTGCTATTGTACAGTTGGTTATTGTAAAGTACCGTGCGCGCGCTCATCCTGTTACTCTTGTAGTTTTCTTTCAAGTTACTGAAAAAAGTTAAAAAAGGTTAAGTTGGAAAACAAATCTCTTATTAGATGTTTCGGTGTGAGGTATCGTCGTATAATTGTACTCGTTGTTTGTATTTTGACTCGCCCTGCGGTTTCGTCAAAGTACAGCACAACTCATAAAAATATACTGCGATACTTCACACCGAAACATCTAATAAGATATATTTATCGTGTGGTTTTACTGTTTCATGATGCGGGACAAAAAGGATTCTTTTCCCGCCCTGATTCTGATTGTTTCCATGAGCGCGCGCAATTTTGATCTGAGGACCAACAGGTGAAACACCAGCAAGCTGATTTTGACTATTAGTAGAAAGAATTCGTCAAGAGATAATGTTTTCTTTTGAAAACGTAAATAGTCACTGCTACTTCTGCAATCAATCTCAGTTAAAATTCCAGAAAAATGGTCCGACGAAAGCACGTTGGAGAGTAACTTTTGCCTGTTAGTTAGTCAATAGAAAAGAAAACAGCTATTACCCAAAAGCTATTAGCGGAATTTTCCAAGAGTCAGGGCAATAGATAACCTTTCATGGAAAAGGTATTTTCAGTCCTTTTTAGGAAAAATTAGTCCAACCCAACCTTGGCAAGTTTCCACATGAAGGCAAAGACGACGTTCCCAAAATGGGCATTTTTTATTTCAAGATGACATCGTTTTACTGTGTGTATGTGAATGACGCAAGCCCTATTTCATGACCGTCGCTTACTGTTTTTTTTCCTTTGTTTGTTTTTCATACGCTAATATTACTCATATTGCTCTTATAGCCTTCCTTGATGTATGAGATTGCATTTGTTCAAACGCCTAGTCTTGGAACCACTAAAGGACCAACAAACAAGAAGTATTCAACGCTGAGCCGGTAACTGGCACCGTCATGACGATCCAAGAGTAATAAGAAGATTAGTACGCATTTTTCCACTTCCTTGTGGAATTAAGGAGAGCTTATGTTGACGATGATTATCATTATTTATATTGAAGGAAGAGAAACTAAGTACCTATCGCGTTATGGAGATTTTCATGTACCTTATTTTTCTGCCGTAGCCTGGAACGCGTTCGCACTCTTTGTTAAAATGGTGGCAAAGTGCGTTCGCAACAGCTGCAATTTGAGCTTCCTAGGACAAAAAATTTAAGTAAGTTCGGTGTACATTGAAACCGCGTAAGAGTGCGACGATAGAAAAACGCAATGAACCAATGAAAACCCGATCAAACCAAATATAGGCAGGCGAGTGCGGTAAGCACATATATGCGGTGTACGCGAGTTTTGGTTCTACATAAGTTTTGGAGTTATCTTTTGTTCATTTTTTGCCAATCACTTTGCATTGTGAAGCAAAACGTAAATTATTCTCCACATTTACTCGATAGGCGCTCTTAGCTCTAAAGTGCAACCCTTGCATCTATTTTTGATAATGGGATGAAATAAATGGGTAGAGTATTTGTAGCCACGACCGGTAGCAACTGATGTTCTCAAAATGGAAATAAAATCAGACATTTACACCGCAGATTTCATACCTTGGCAGTTCTCTTTCGATTTGCCGTATTGATGTTTAAGATTTCATCATCGGTCAGGCTCTCCACAATATCGTGCTCTCGTAAACCGTATTCTTCCAATTTGTGTTGTTTGAAGACGTACATGTACGTTGGATCGTCTCGCAGCACAGGGCAGCTTCTTTTGCATTTGGCCTTGTAGGCCAACTGAAACGCCCCCGCCTGAAAAGGGTACCCAGGAAAGCAGCGGAAACAAATATAATAGGCACGCTGACAATAGCTCATTTTTACTACCTGTAAGCATGTTTGACCTGGAATCTGACAGCAAAAGGTGTATACCCTGCAATTTCTGCTCAGTGTTGTAATGCATTTCTTAAAGGGGTCAGGGTCTTTCCTTCTTAACCATTATGATACCTTGTTCTGATGGGACTGGCAAGGCTAATGATCTTCCCAGACCCAATAGTTTGGATGGATCCACTGGTGGTCTAGCCGGCGCAGCAGCTTTCATCGTCGCCCGTAACGACTTAAGAACCACGTTCCGTGATCTCACGGACATAGCAATAGCGCTTGAGAAACGAGGTCGTGTCGAGGTAGCAGAGAGTTGGGTTGGTATATTTGCTGTCGTTGTCGATGAAATCCCCGCCAAGCTGGAGGTCGTTGTCGTTGAAATATCCACCGAATTATGGGAACCAGAATAAGTACTTGTTTCTAATGGACTTTCGCTGTCGTCTTTGTCATCTAGAAATTGCTTGATTATAAGAAGAAGACCGAAGGCAAATTAATAAATCGTTTTGTTCGAAGTATGATGTAATATGTGCATAGAAATATTAAGCTTTCAACTAAATATCCCAGAGGTATGCAACCGACCGTGTTCTGTTAGGGTAAACTTAGCATGGTTATGACTTCCAATTTAACTAAAATGAGAGGATGGTGAGATTACCGATTAAAATTACCTAAGGTATTAATTGCTTCCATCCCCTTTTCTTTACTTATCATAAGCACCAACCTCATCTGACGTGCTGCAGTACAAGTAGAAATTAGACCCGAGGATGTGATAATCTTCCTGCAGTCGAGGTCCTTTTAGTGTCTTCAACATATAAAATTCAATGTCAAAACGGACGGCATCCTCCCTTGTTATACCGAAGACGGCCTGCAAAGAGGTATCTTCCAGGGTTGCAAGGGTTTGTGGTTTGCCTTTGAGCGACACCTGAAAAAGATGAAGAAGAAGAAGTCAATGTCAATGACACATTCCGCATCATCCTTTGCAAGGAACAGCAATAAACCGATAAACCGCGCGGCGCCCTAATAAGCACCACACAAAGGAGCACTGCACCGCTTACGGACCGTGTACGAGGCCTTACTCCTCTATTGATTTAGTTGATCGCGATGAAAACGGCGTTTCTAAAAGTGATTGTTGCTGTCGTCGTTGCTGTTATCCAGCGTACAGAACAAAAAGTTAAGCAGTTTTGATTTCCAGAAAGAGCAATGTTGCTTTTAAGGAGTTGTCTTCGAGTAAATGCCGTAACAAAGAGTGTAATTGAATAAGCGCCAAGGCACCTTTTCCAGAAACTACTGCGGCACGGCAACATGGCCACGCTCAGCGTAGGTATACACTGCTGCAAATGATGCAATCATTTCTTTCTTACTTCTCTGGAACTGTGTTGTTGTTCAGAACTAGTGCGAAGAGAACACTGAAACAAAACTTTCCTGCATCAGCCTGGAATTACCGTGTTGCAACATGGGAATCCAAATCTTAGCCATTCAAGAGCTAGGAAGTGAGATTTCACCAGATTTTTAACTTGCTATTTCAATTTGTAATTGGGCACATGATGATAAAGTTACTGGTACAGTCAGTGAAATCGCCGTGTGGTTTACGCTAGAGAGACACGGCTTAGGTACGCGAAAGACCCTGTGGTAATAAAGAAGTTCAAAGTACTTACAAAAATGCGTTTTCCACAGGTCGAGTATGTCCCCAGGGCACTGTTTTTTATTCGCACGGGGCAAATCTGTACATCCTGCGCGAGAATACAAACTATTAGACATTGATCGAAATGCATTAGGTCTTATAAAGTCCTCCTTATTCAATGAAATAGAAGGGGGTGTTCAGACGTAAGAATTCTCGTCACGTGCTGGGCAGTTTAGTTTTATAAAAAAAACAAGTTGCAGCAAACGAAATTTAGACTTCATCTAGCTATAGTGGAGAACCACGGTGAACGCAAAGAAGCAAGTGGGTTACTTTATAAAGAAACTGTGTTGCTGCGTCGGCGGGGACGTGAAACACAAAATTTTGGATTTATCAACTGAGTTGATAAGGTAAATTGGCCACCCTAAAGAGGTTGACAACTGACGTTTCGAGCTTTAGCCCTTAGTCAGAGGACAAACAACGCAGTTCACTTTCTTTGACAATGTGGAATTCAATTTTTAAACACTACGTTAAAAAAAGCCATGATGCCCCTAGGACCGCTCCGACCCCTCTGCTATTTCGGTCAGGGTTGTGGAATCGTAACAGTGCGGAGTGGGCCCGGGGGGGTACTCCATTCATATTTGGGTATAGGTGAGCCGCTGATGGTTTGAAATCCTGACCCTGTTTAGGACAACAAAAAATCCTAAAATACATACCATGTTTAGGACAACAAGCCCATTTTATTACCCTGTTTAGGACATGCAACACCCTGTTTACAGGACAGACTCCCGCGAAATTATATACCCTGTTTAGGACAGACTCGCATGAAATCACATACCCTGTTTAGGACAGAGAGGCCAAAAACCATACCCTGTCCAGCGGCACATCCCCGTATAGGCCATATAAGGGAGTACCCCCCCCCGGGGGAGTGGGACCCAATCTCGCCCTTTGGAGCTAGCCCTGCACCTAAAAATAGCATTATCATTATTTAAATTTGACAAAGTAGTCCCCACAGTAGAATTGTATTTCGTTTGCATTCATCGAAACAGCCCCATTTGGTGGGCTTGATCAGAACCTGTGAAGTTATAATGTAGGGTAATGCGATTCAATACAACCTTTTTGTAGATTGCCTTCTTTCTTCCGCTGTCTGCTCTTTTCCCACCGTGTGCTTTTGCCTGAGGTCCACTTCTCCCGGGAGGGTGAGTTCCTCTTATTTTCTCGCGTTCGGCTCTTGCCGCTTTTGCAATTTCACCCCACACATTTCGCGCTAAGGATTAGAATGAAAGAACCCAAACAGAGTGCATTTTATTAAAGTTTTTCATTGCCACTACCACGGTACAGTTTCCCTTAAATCGATGGAAACTGTACTTGAATGTACAGTAAGTCTACCTATTAAAATGCACGCCTGACGTTATTGAGGAACGTCAATGCAATTGCAACTTAAGACTGAATTTAAAACGCCATGCTTGCAAATGCCATGAAGGAGAAAAGTTTAATTAAAAATCAATTTCACATTCATTTACAAGACCTTGTCCCCAAAAGATACTATAAATCCTCAATAGTAACTCAGTCTTCACTGCGGCGCTAATTGCAGAGAAATATTTAAATAGGAAGCATTCATTCGATCGAGTTCAGTAAATAGGGTGTTAACATGTTAATCAGTAATGAATCAGAATTGCCTCTCAAAGCCTATTCTGAATGGAGAAATGGATCCGATGGATGTTACTTTAGTCTCCTACGTAGCCGTTTGTCTGGCTCTTCACGCACAAGGAGCGTTGCGTTGCCTGAAACGGCTGGGTAAGTTAAGATCGTACCCGAAACCAGGAAAATTGCGATCTGACGAAAACTCGAACCAATAAAATGCTTTAGGATTTAGTTAGTGGCCGACATTTTGTAACTTAAACTGGTGGAACCACAAAACTGGCCGGTAAACGAAAACACGGTCCAGGGAAAAGCACGTCCATGACGCAATATTTGTGAAAGATCGAATCAGAAAAACTTACCCTCACTCGATTCATTTTGGGCAGATACTTCCACAGGGTGAGATGAGTCTGAGGAAACAATAATTGGTTCCTTCTGTGAGTACCAGAGAACGAATGACGTAAAACATTTAGAAACACGAGACAGAGAACAGTTCAACTCCAAAATAGAACCAGATTACAGTGTCTCACAAACAAAAGAAGGACTATGTGCATCGGTAAAACTATTATAAATATTAATAATAATAATAATAATAATAATAATAATAATAATAATAATAATAATAATAATAGTACTAATAATAATAACAACAACAACTTAGAAAGGTGGAGGCTGGATGGTTTGCCGTTTTAATAATAGAGGCTGGGAAATTAGCATAACCCATGCATTTTAGAACCTTTATGCTGTTACATTACCTTGTCCGTTTGCCGACATCAAGTAAGTACAAAGTGACTATGACTTCTGGTTCAAACATTTTTCTTTCATCTGTTTTACCAGACACAAAGGACTCTAAATGGCCCTTTAAAATGTATAGAACGGTTTTGAATCGTACGTTTGAAGGTGGCTGCGACAGTGTAGTAAAGTAAAGATCTCCTTTGCAGTGTTTTACTGACATTTTTCGAGACTCTCGACAACTAACCGCTAAACAAAGAGTGCCAGTTTACAGTACTAGGTTGCCTCTTTATAGGATTTAACAACATTTCAAGTCGAAATAAAACTTACTGTGTTCGACAGTCAGGTGCTGTTCCACAGTACACCCACAGTTGGCACACTCATCGGTGGCCCATAAGGTTTCTTCGTATCCCCCGCAAAAGGCATGCCTTTTACACTTGCCAACTACAAACTGAAAAAAGATTTTAGCTGACTACTTCCGCAGTATAGGTACGAACATTTTTTGTAAGTCGTCGATAACGTTCCATAGCATGCAAAGGCCGGGCTTATTCTATGCCTCTTAAGGACGTTTGCGCGAAAATCTTCTACAACACAGATTTTCTTATACTTTTGGTACAGTCAGATAATTAGGAGTTACATATTGGAGTTACATTTAATTAGGAGTTACAAAGTTACACTTTGGTAATAACGCTTGTTGTTGTTATATGCCACAAATCCCCCAAAAAGTAGGAGGTCACAGACTTCGTTTTTGAAATAAAGCACGTGAAAATCTACCTTAATTTTGACAGATCGGTCCTCGTAACTCGACATGGCCTCAGTGGTTGTTAGTTGAAAAATATTAAAAATGATTAGCTGCAGACCCACTTTTTAGGTCAAATTTCATTTAAGTGGTTCTGTTAAGTAAATAACTTGAACCGGTGTCAACTCAACCTTCAATACAGGCTTTTCCCAACACTATGCAGTTAAAATAATAGCGGAATAAATGCATGGGCACAAAAGTTGGGAAAAACCTTTCGCAACAAAGATTTTCTTCAATTTTTCAAAAAACGTAAACAAGAAACTGATCGGTCAAATGAAAATCCGGGGTCAACGAACACTTAAGAGAGTTAAACCCGTGCATAGATATTAAAATGCACACCAGCGCAGATAACGGGGGCGCGTGCTTAATGCTTGACGCGTGCTTAATGCATGCTGAATGTATGACGTGGCATTACATCGTGAATTGCGTGCGCAATAACAATGCGCAGAAACACTGAATTAGCGTGAACATGTGAGAAAAAATGTAAAATGTTGTGGCTAACGTTAACCTTGTTAACAATAGTCAGCTGGTGAGAGAAAGCTTCAGCAGCCAATCAGTGGTACACTGTGGCTCAAAATGTAATGAATTTAAGTATGAAAACAATGATCTATTTTAAAAAACAATAATCTAAGTAAACAACAATAGTTACAACGTTCATTTCATTCTGGTGTTCAAAAGATGTTTGTGCACGAGACGCGTGAATGCTTGGGAATAACACTCACAATATATCTCCGTGGATGTAGTGGGAATTTCTTTTGCCGCAATAGAGCATGTTCCTAATTTGGTTTATTTATCGTTAGAAAAACGCTTATCGGTGCTCATAATTATGTAGCTTCCCACGCAGTCATTTTTAAGGACATAGCGAATTATGCTTAAACCTTTAAGCCCCAATAGTGATCGGCATCAAACTTCTCCTTGTAATATCAATGCACAATCAAGTGCACAGGTGTGGAGAATTAAGGATCACCAGGGATGGACTCTTTTGATATTTACACAACTTATCCCATCTAGCACTATAACAAAGGTATGGCAACATATGAGCAAGGAGAATTGATATGCTGACATTAAAAACGGGGTTAGCTGTAATTAACTGACTGGTTAATTACCGCTAAATAAATACTAGATTGATGCACAGTTATGTAATTCAATCCATTATAAGAAAAGAACGTTTTAAAAAGTTCTACTCTCAAGTGTCCCACTTGAGATTTGTATGTAAACTTCATTAAACATGCGTGGAAGCCAAAAAACATTTTTTCTAGTCAGTTCTGTAAAATATTGATTCTGGCAAACCGTTTGGCAACATAACATGGCGTAACTAGCCCAAAAAGAAAAATGTTCCTCCGCCTAATAATTATTCTACAAAAGTTTTCTTTAGCACATGTTCAGATGTCAGGATGGAATGTCTTTTGGTTTGGAGTAATGGCGCTGGTTGTAGGGTATAATGGTTTGTACCGGCCGCTTTGAGGAGAGTCCATTTACTTTGGCATAATTTGACACGGTTTGATGGAACTGGTTAATGGAGTCATATATGTGTTTATTACCTATTTTATCCCTTGCTTTATATGCTCAGAAATGAGTGGGAAAACTACTTATTATGCAAGTATAATTCATCCAAGTATAACGTTTAAGGATCGTGTTTGGGCGAACAGGGATGTTAGCTGGCGAGGATCAGGTAATCGGCCAACAAATACAAAATGTACACTTTCACATGTATCGCATTCCACGGGCTGTGCCCTCTTATTGTCTCGCCCTCCTAGTGTCTACAAGTAGGGAATATCACTTGAAAAGAAACAGGTGTCAGGTATAACTTGCCATGTTATTTAACTGGTGTTGGAAAAAAGGAGATTCACTGACTTAAAATTACATTAAATCTTTATATGTTGATCGTTTTGCAGTCCTTCACCTTTGGGTTAGCTGAGCCTGTGAAAAGTTGTTCAAAATAGGATATAAATGGCAACTGAAAAAACGAAAACAAAAACAAACAAGACAAAAGAAAACGTGATTCAGCCTTGGCAGATTATTGCCTAGATTTGCTTAAGAAGGTCTGTATTTGTATTAGGAGGTTTGCATTAGGATTACAACAGATGAATATGTTAAAAGTAAATTAACCCAGATGGATACCTTTCCTGCAGTTAACAAGGGAATTCTGTAAAGGTTATAGCTGGTGATCACAACAGAGAACAGAAGGTGAAGTTACACGAGCGCCTTGTTCTCAGCAGAAGAGCACACACAAATATATTGAAAAGGAAAAAAAAACATCGTTACTTACATGAGCCCGGGCTACGCAACCGCATTTGCCACACTTGTTGGTGCCCTCTTGCCTCTCATAACCTGGGCACCCCTCGAAGAGCCCAGGAGGGTGGCTTTTGCACGCGCCCCGCCAAAACCCTTCGCCATCTTTAGTTGCCATCGTGTGAATAGTAAGATCGCTTCAAATACCTGATCGTTATCACTTTCTGCAAACGGATTGCGCATTCTCCATCCTATTTTCGCGTTTTTCAAGATTTTTCACGTTTTTCAAGATTTTTCAGTTTTTTCAAGATTTTTCGCGTTTTTCAAGTTACGTTTTTCAAGATTTTTCAGTTTTTTTCAAGGTTTTTCTCGTTTTTCAAGTTTTTTTTCGCTTTTTTCAAGTTTTTTTCACGTCTTTCAAGATTTTTCGCGTTTTTCAACTTTTTTTCACGTTTTTCAAGATTTATCGACTTTTTCAAGTTTTTTCGCGTTTTTCAAGATTTATCGACTTTTTCAAGTTTTTTCGCGTTTTTTCAAGTTTTTTTCACGTCTTTCAAAATTTTTCGCGTTTTTCAACTTTTTTTTCACGTTTTTCAAGATTTATCGACTTTTTCAAGTTTTTTCGCGTTTTTTCAAATTTATCGAGTTTTTCAAGATTTATCGAGTTTTTCAAGATTTATCGAAACGAAAGAAAAATTAAGTGATGATACTCATCGTACACGGTATGTTTTCCTATAATCTATGATTCTTCATCGACAAGCTGGGAGCTGAGAAATTCTGTTCTACCCATGCTTTTTCAGTCTGGAAATGTGAAAGACGTCTGTACAAGTACTTCCACAATTCAAGGATGTCTCTGTAATAGGAGATGTCTCTGTAATAAGAAGTCTCGTAAAAGGCAATAAAACGTACAACATGTCAGTGACATTCTCAGGCAAAACTTTCCAGAAGTAACAAGAGGCTTTTCAGAAAGAAACGTGCGATTGTTTGGTGTTAAATATGGGATAAGTCGAATGAACGACCACGAACTGGAATTGCGTGAACGAAGTAAGCTTGTTTTTTTATGTATTTTTGTATGTTTGTTTGAATACAATTTCCTTTGCGATAGTTTGTCTGATTTTGTATGTTTGTTTGAATACAATTTCCTTTGCGAAAGTTTGTCTGAAAGTTTGTCTTTAAACTTTAAAGCTTACTGTACTTAAACATCACTTAGTTTTACTCAGCTCGATTAGCTTTTTAGTTATCCTGAGTAAACATTACCTATTTTTGTATTAATATATTATATTGTATAGTTTAACTTTTTTTGCTTTTTCTATTCGGTAATAAAGCTTGTTGTTGTTACTTTAGGTCGGCCCAACTTACGGACGCAAAATGATGACAGAATATATCCGTAGCAAAGGCTTAAGTCTAAGCGGCAGTCAAGTTTCAAAATCACTGAAACGAGTGAATCCAGTGAATCATTCCAGAAGAAGAGAGGATACTGTGCGGAGACAGAATCCAGTTCCATATTATGCGCCTTACTACGGCAACAAGTTGCACTGTGATCAGAACGAGAAGCTTGTTATGTACGGATGCACCTTTTTCGCCATGAGTGATGGGTGTAGTTCAAAAATAGTCAAACTGTTTTCCAGGCCAAGAAAAAATGCGGTGATAATATACTCACACTTCAGGTTAGTACCTCTTATTGTTGAGGCTGTTAACCACACAGACTAACACTCTATCTTCTTTTTGAATAAGCTTCCGTATTCCTTGCTTTAGTGACTCTTGTGCAGTATTATTATAAACAAGCAGTCAAGACAAAATCTTATTTCACCGAATAAATAGCGTAGGAGCTGTTTAAAAGAGCAACATGCCATACAGAAAAATATAAAATGCTTAAGTACAGAAAATATCCCATCGCACTGCCTATAGACTTGCCCACAAATCGAGCTCAGAATTTTAGAAGCGAAGGACTTTTGAGAAAGTCTACCATATATGCAGACGCGCTCTAGGCAGGTAAGTGTGACTAACGGATCACGCATACGGGTTCAATGCACGCACACCAAAGCTTAGTTAAACACGAATGGGCGAAGTCTGAAATAATTCATAAAGAAAACAAAAAGAAAATTAGTCTAATGAGTGTCTTTATATATCATATAGACACGGCTAAATTTTACGTCCAATTATCTTAGCCAAACTAACCCAAAATCTAAATATTAGTGCAAGAACGAATAGATCTACATCAGACGTTTTTGAAGCCGTTCAATAAATTCGCACTTCGTGTATTATCAAGTTTAAAACACTCGGCTGCGCCTCGTGCTTTAAACTTGATAAAGCATTCCTACACGTTTATTAAACTATACTTAACCGGCGGACATAGGACAATCTCAATCGGAGAAATATGTGAATGACTAGTAATTATTTATCAATATTAGTGTCTATTAATTATTTTACTTCTCTTGGACAGAACTTGCTTGCAGAGCGCAAATGGCCGGAGGTAAATCAACGTGTCCTATACCCAATAAAAGAAATTCTCTGGCGAATGGAAAAAGACTTATTGATAGACATGCATGAGCCAGTTGTTCAATTCTGTGTTTCCTTCATAACTATGAATGTAGCTGAGGTTGGACTGGAGAGGGTCATAGGGTCGGGGAATTCACATTCTATCGACGGTGTGTATCGCATAATTATATAACAGGTTTAGCCGATTGGTTCTGCATGTGGTTGTAAAGAGAGATCGTGCACGTATTAAGTAGCACAGCTCACAGTTTTTGTTCTGTCTCCAACTCTCTAAACCGACTGAGTACAATTACTGTAATAAGACTACTTTGTTATACTTCCCAGGAAAGGACAATCGAATCCCAGATGTAGTCACACAGGCAACAAGGAGAATTCTTCCATTAAGCCCCACAGTTGTGCCAAGCATTCAGGATGTGATACAGATGTATACCAATGCTGGTAAAGTTTTAACATCTGAATGTTCTTTCGGCAACGATCCGTTGGCTGATGACGAGGCACTAAGAAACAGGCACAACGCAGAGTTTGCACAGAATAACCCACCATTCTCTCCGATTTTTGGAAATGTTATTATTGGCAATGGTGCTCTTGTGGAGATTGCTATCCTGTCATTTATCGACATCACAAGATATTTATCTCCATGATCATGCTTACTCCAACGATTCTACGCTTTGAAAGGACCGTCGGTATATGGACATGGTATGTCAGTTTATGGCCAACATACGGCAGGTTCACACCGTTAAAATCAAATTCAGGTTGAGTGAAAGGAACCCGTTTGTCCAGTTGAACTTGGGCGACCATACTTTTGACGCATGTTGGAAGAAGTTCCTCAACTTGCGCGATTTCTTATTGGCCCATGTTTTAAAATTTAATGCTAGGCCTCTCGACTGTTTTTTTTTTATTTGCGAGTTGAAGCCATGGAAACTGTTACAGATCAAAAGCTTTGAATTTTGAAAATCGTGCCAACTAGAGACGAGATTAATGTTAACCTTTAATTTTTTGTTAACCAATACAAATGTTGTAGTCTAGAAATTAAAGAACAAGATGTTACTGTTTACTATTCGACAAGCTAGTCGTCTTTAGCGTAGATAATACATTACTTTAATCACTGTAGTGTTTCTGCTAAGTGTACCACGCTGGTACTCTAGGTACCTTTACAAATGTCAACGAAATGGGGTCACAATACCCAAGACTCGGACTAAGGGGGAATTTACTTTTGATGCAAAGCTAAACTAAAACATTCTCAAACCTTCCTTTTCGCAAGTAACCAAAACCCAACATATTGTTTCTAGTATTAACTCAACGTTTAAACGGGCAAGCCATTTAAGTGAAATCAAAGCATTGGGCGAAGTCAAGTTCCTCTTCATCTCCGACGCCGTAGGGAATGGTGTCTGTGTCACTAACAGCTCCCGGCTCTTCTCCACTGTTAGGGATGGGGGTTCCTAGCAAATTGCAGATCTCGTGCACTACAGGTATAACCACGTAGTTCATAGAAGTGCGACACAAGGGGCATTGTGATGCATTGGCGCTCGAAGCATGCCACTGCTCAACACAAGGGATGCATCCCATAATAGCGTAGCAGGACGCGCAGGCTGCAGCTGGCAAACACACAGTAGATAAACAAATGGAGCACTTAAAAATTGACTTCAATACTTTAGTACCTTCCTCTTCGGGAGAGTTCATGCCGACATTTGTCTTCTAAGGTTGCTCAGAAGATAATGAAACCGGGCGGGTATCCAAGAAATCGTCCTCCTCTTCTGAATCATCAGAAACGAGACTTCGCAAACGCGCCAAAATATCTCCTGTTTTTGCTTTCTTTGTTTTCCCCTTTCCCTTTCTTAAGTTTGCCATTTCATTCTTTTTGGCTACCAGGAATTTACGACTGCTTCGCTAAAACTGTGAACCTGTTAAAAATACAAATGGATAAGACCAGGAAAAATTAATCAATCCATAAAATTAAATTTAGTAATGAAATTCGCTTCAAAGTTGGTATAAATGCTCAATTTAATATTTGTAGGTAATTAAAATATTTTCTTTCTTTCTTTCTGAGGAGATAACAGTTTTCCTGTGATTCTGATTTTCCCAATCCGAATTTCTACTGCAAATTTCTTCCAGTTGAAGTCATCTTAAAGTAGAATTATTTCGTTTTCGTCCATGTTTATGCATGGTTCAATTCTACCTGTTACCATCCCCCCCCCCGGGTATACCCCCGGGGATTTGCAATTTTTTTCTCACTTGGCGGTCTATTCCCCACCCCCGGGCACGCAGAAAGAGACAATTCCCCACCCCCGGGACTCCTCATCGACCACCAATACGTTGTTTTGTAGCAAAACCAGACGTTTTGGCAAGAACTTCAACTATTGTTTAGAGTTTATTGAACGAAGGACACTATATAACAAAAACAGGAACACTATATTTGAAAAAGAAAACTGAAGATAAAGCTCCAACCGCACTGGCATACGGCTAGCAAGTAAAGAAATGTTCTTTGCCACGTGTTTTATTCTAAATCTAGCGCATACGCACAAGAGGCCCGTGAACAAACTGATGGACAGCATTTTACCGAGGGGCTTTCTTAGCTTGTTTCATAAGAACACTGGACTGAGATCTTTGTTTAATATTAAGCCGTGCGTCCGTTTTTATATAAAGTCTATTTTATAAGTCGTCTTACATTTCTATACATAAATACGCTGAACAAATATTTCTTTGTTTGTTACGAACGCCATCCATCCGCGCATCAATGCGGGCACATTCGTTTAACAATTTATAATAATAAAGGTACCTTCGAATACAAATTTTAATTTTGAGAGTTTATTCTTCTTTAAACAGTCTGCTACAAATTCTAGAGATTTTCCCCGGGAATAGGCAGTCTTCTCCGCGCAGTCCGGCGCCATCGTGTCAACCGAGAAGTGACGTACTTTACAAGAACAGCAAGAAGTTTTTTTTTTTAATTTGCCCCGCCCCCCTCCCCCCGGGACAAGACCGCTTCAAACAATTCCCCACCCCCGGGCCTGAAGGGCTGGACTTGTCCCCGGGGTTGCCCGGGGGGGGATGGTAACACGTAAAATTGAACCATGCATTACGTTCAAGAACAAAATGCAAGTACTTCAAAACTTGTTGCAACGCTGCTGCTCGTAAATGGTTTTGCCGCGTGAGCAAAGTACATGGAAGTTGATTGGTTAAAATTTATCGGATGAACCAATCAGCTGCAAGGCCGATAATGCATAATCGGACGGCAGAGCGCCTGTTTCCGCCAGGCCGGTTTACTATTTGGCCACGTAAATTGATAATAATAAGGGTTTAGAGGTTAAGAGTACAACCATAGCCTTGTCCCAAGAGGCCAGAGTGATCCCAAACTTATTCAGCATGTTGTGGATAATGCCAAGGGTCACATTACAAAGGTTGAATTTTTCATAAATCACAAGTTGCTACTCTAACCCAAATTTTGCACTTTTTTCGCTGTTCTTACTGAAAACGACTTGCAAGATGACCAACCAGCCTTAAACGGATGCGTAAAGATGCATAAATTGTATTTAAAAAGCTCCTAGCCTCTAAAAACTCCTCGTGTGAGGCTGGTGCTTCGCGCCTTGCAAAGAGCGATTTTGAGGAGAAAAAACCGGACTGTTTTACAGTCTACCAGTCCAGAAACACTAAAAATAAATAAACTCAGGGACTAAATAGCGGGAAGTGGTGTTGAAAATTGGGATCAAGTTGCATGAAGCGTATGACGTACCGTGTGGCACTAAAGTTTTCCGGGTTCTTAGTTTTGCGATTTTTTGCCACGGGTTTTTTCGCGATCCGCAAAAAATAGTGCCCACAAAATAAAGTTCCCGCAATTTTTTTTTCCCGCAAAAATTTACACCAATACAAAAATAACACAAGAATCGTCTCCGCTTACTTCAAACGTCTCTTTCGTCCAGAAGAAAAACGATGAAATTACAAACAAAACGTTCAGAAATAAAACAATGGAAATGCAGTCGGCGGTATACGACAAGTATACGGTAGCTGCTAACTAAAACGTTTTCAGGAATTAAAGGATCGCGTCTGAAGGTACTCGTCCTGAAGACAAAGAAGAATACTGGTTTGAAGGAGAAAATGCCATAGAGTGACATTGATTATTTCTATTTTACATTCGCATATTGTTTTATCTGTATTTCGATTGCTGTATTTCGAAAAGTTGGCCTTTCAAAGCTTCCATGACCAGGTGGGAGGTTTGTTTTACTCAGTTCTAGGTTGTTGGTAAGAAATCCGGGTATTCCAAGAGACGTAGACGGCGATTGCGATAGAGAGCTTGCTGGTGGTATCACTGACACTGGCGGTTCCCCATTCACAACGTAAGTTTCGAAAAATCTTCCACTTGAAAGGTTCCATTTTCTGAAGGCAAAATAGTTTCTGCTTCCTCCTCTGAATGGATGTATATTCCTTGCTGTGCTTCTAATTTGAATATCATGGCCAGGTTTGTGACTGTAACTGTGGCAGGCCGAAGTTTTAAAACTTTTCCCCCATGTTTAACCTTCACGTAAGTGTGAGCCCTCTTCGATACCGAAGTGCAGTTGGAAGCGTTGTCACTGGTTCAGTGAATGATTTTTCCACGTGGTTGCCAATATGGATGACAGGTGTCACTCAAAAGTCATTTGAGGACAAGCGGAAATGCAAGCTTGCCATTTGACCTGTTCAGGCTCATTTTAGTGTTATTAAAATAAGGGGAGTCTCAAAAGGAATGGTGGTATTTACGGTTGACAGTTAATGTTTAGGCTTTTCTACGGCCAACGGCTAAAACGTCACTTGTAATTAGTACAAGTGACGAGTGAAAACTAATATAACAATAGAGTTGATGTTCGCGGGCGTAAATATGTTTTTGCCCCGACTTAGGCTCACTTTAACCCGAGCCGCGGGCGAGGATTAAAATGAACTCTGAGAAGGGCCAAAAACATATTTACGCCTAAGAACATCAACTCTATTACTATTATAATCATTTCAGAGGGTACTGAGCAAAGAAATTATTAGCAGCATATAGTGAGTGATGAGTTGACTAAACCGACACAGCGTTTAATTTTATTGCAAATGTTTACAAAAGAAGCACGGCAGAATACAACCGGAAAATATTTTTAAAAAGAGTTTCTGCTCCAAAATGTCTGAAGGAAAAATGATGCAAACCTTTAATAGAAGAACCAGCAGAAAATAAAAGTCATTTAGCAGTGTTGATGTTAATTGTAAAATTTGTAATCAGAATTGGCAGTTTGGCGATTGCCTGAACGAACGAGCGAGTTTCGCTCGTCGACGACAAACAGACATTATTACGTCTCCATTTTGCATGGAGCTACTACAGGCACTATTTTCACTTACAGCCCGCTCTTCGAGCTTGTTTATCCAGGCTTCTTTAGCCAACTGGGAAGACTGAGAATTTGGCTGTTCATCGGCTATTTTTTTACTCAAACACAAGAGCACCAAAGAAGCGAGTGATGCAAACAGAGCTCACAGAGAAAACAGCGCGAACATTTGAATGGTTTCCAGTGTTCTGATTCGTTGGTAGCTAAATTTTCGCGCTTCTGATTGGTGAACTCAGCGGGCTAAAATATATTTTAGCCCGCTGATTTCCAATTGTAGCCCGCAAAATACGCCACAGTGCCCAATGAAATGATTATAATTTACATTGTTGCAAAACATTTTAAGGACTGAAGACTGTAATAACCATTCTGGAGGGAAAAAATAAATCAGCCACGAAACAAGACACTAATATTAACCTGCTCAGTTTAGACTTTTTTAGAAAAAAAAACACCTCTGCTGTTTCTGGAAGTTGAAAATTTTTGTTTTGCAAAAATTGGTTCAACTATTTTACAAGTAGGACTCCTCTGAAAGTCCGATCTGAGCGTGTTTCGCTCCACGAACGTAGCTACTGCTTTAGCTGTAGTAGTCAGTATTTTCGGACCCCTTTTCACGCCTTTGATCGGCTTAAAGGGGCGAGCTAAAGTATTTTACCCTGCTGATTCCCCATTATAGACCATTTCACCGCGGAAAATACGCCAATGATGCACGACGCAATTATTGTAATACTGAACTTCCATTTCTGTTAAATAGCAGGTATGGATTTTTTGTCAGTATACCGGGGCAATGAATAGTCTCCCATGCAGGCGTCAGTCTAGGGGCGTTTCTGACGATAGGTTTTGTTCATTAGCATTAGATTCAGCACATGTGAAGTTCGACGTTAGAAACGGGCCTTATACTCCCCTAAAAACGCCTGCGTACCGTTGAAGCTAGGTTGTAATGGGCTCCTGGTTATAATAATAATTAAACTGTTGACCTGCGTCATTCAATACGTTCATAAAATGGCGCCAACGATTGACAACTGTCAGTCAAAAGGATTTTAAATGGCCTTCCAATAGCTTGAAACGTCATTTCTTTAATGCAACCAAGGTACCTTTTTCGCCCTTCTGATAAGATTATTCCCTTTAATAGTGCGAACAAGGTACGTTTTTCGCGCTTTTGATAAGATCGCTTCTAACCTCAAAAAGGGTACCTTTTTCGCCCTTTCGATAACATCGCTTCTAACCTCAAAAAGGTAACTTTTTCTAGCTACGACGACATTGCTTCTTAGCAATGAAAAGGCAGACATTTTTATCTAAAGCCTTGTTTTGGAAAAGTGGGAAATGCATAAAAAGCGGACAATATTGACGTAAAAATATTTTCACTCAAAAGTTAAAAATACCCGCCTTTTTTTTCAAAAAAGGTACCTTTTTTCAATTTTTCACCTTATCGACCAACATTAACAAAAAAGATAGCAATTTTGCATTTTGTCTTGTGAAAAATGAATGCAGAAACTTAACTTTTCTGTTGTTTTCAACTAGCAGAGTTAACCTTTTTATAGAAAAGTGGAATTGCCGGAATCTTTCACTGATTCGCTATACTGCATTTGCAGCGGGTTGATACAACCTTGTTAGCACACATCTTGGTGAACTTGAATGCCCATTTGCCTCAAGGAACTGGTGAATGAAAAATAAAAGTAACAGCTAGCTGAAAGTAGCCTGTGCGTTGACGCCTCCTATTTCCCCCTTTTGACGAAGGAAGGAGACGTCGACGTCTGCGTGCAGGCATCAGCAGAGAATCAGTGCACTTAAGCCAGGCGAGTGTTCTGTTTCATTTCATTGTGAGCCAATCAATCATGAATACTTTTATCCAGGTTATGTTTGAAGGGTGGATGGGAATAATGGGACAAGAGCGGTGCGTTAATAAAAAAAATAATCATATTTCCTTGATAAATTGAATTGAAGTTAAATGGAACGATTTACTGACCAAAACAATGCAGTGAAGAAATGAATGGAAAGATAGCGATCTTTTTAAACACGTAGGCGCGCTATAAAAGGAGGCTTATTGTTTGTCTCGGACGACTTGAGAGTAAAACGTTCCGTAATAAACCGACGTTGGTTGTGTCATTTTTACCCACTTGGCTCCTGTATAGAAAAAACGACTTTCAGTAGTTTTAGTTTCTTGTGCATAATTTAGTATAGAAAGGTCGTGGTAGTTATTGTTAGGCATGATTCCACTAATATACTAAGACTTTTTAATGATTAAAAACGATGCTAAAGGGTCGGTCAATAATCTTGGGACATCTTGTCCACTTCTCCCCCTTCCCCCCTTTGCAACGTTGAAAAGACCAGAACATGTGCTCTTTTCTGTCAGAAACGCCAGCGGTTTGTACAACACTGAACGGGGAGAGGGGTATCGTCCTCAGAGGTGTCAAATGTCCTAAGAATTATTGACCGAGACTGTAAGTTAACGTCATATGTCACACTGAAATAGTCATTATGCCTGTGTCATTTTGTTCCTAATTAATTTGCCGATTTTTCCCTGCGTAAGGGACCGATTACATGGCAAATTTTAGCCAGGTTAGCCGGGCTGAGATTTCAGCTCCTTCCTGAACAAATGTTTTTTAAAAGACGTTTGCGATTACTTGAAGAGAGTTTCAACCCGGGATGAAATTTCCAGCCCGGTATGCGGAACCGGGCTGGAAATTTCAGCCCGGTCAAACGGGCTGAAAAACCAGATGTAATCGCATTCAAATTTCACCCCGGGCTGAAATGTGAACTTGGGAATGCGCACCGCTTTAGTTGTGCACAAAAAAGTTTGTGAAACGTTTTCCTGCAAATTTTCCCGCCCAATTTTAAAAAGTGCGCCCGGGCTGAAATTCGCCATGTAATCGCAACATAATTTCAGCCCAGTGGGCGGTTCGAAGTTTCATCCCGGGCTGAAATTCGCCATGTAATCGGCACCTAAATCAGACTGTAGCATATAACATCAAAATAAAATGCTTTTGTTTTTGCGTGAGCGCGACGTTATTATGTTAGTGTGAACAATCCTGATTTTGAGTTTAATCACAAGTGAAAAACGCCTTTTCACAGCCGATTTCAATGGATAGTTCAGACTCGGTGTCTTAATTTTAAGCATGAATCGACCGTCATGTTTCGTCCATAATCACAAAGCGGCGAAAGAAAAAAGGTAGATTTTCTGTTTCTTTATGATTTTTCTCGGGAAGTAAGTATTTCCTCTGTAAACTCCTTTTATCGCAAATTTCTATCGCTATTTCATGACCCGCCACGATTTGCCGATGGTCAGAACATAATCGTGGAAATCTGAACATGAAATGAGTTTACAGAAGAATGTTAACTTTCTGGGAATTAAACAATAAAAAAAAACAGGAAAAAGTAGAAGATCTGCTAATTTCCTTTACTGCTTTGTGATTATGGGAGCATCATGACGAGTGATGCATATCTTTGGAATTATGCTTGGAAACGGCACTCAGCGTTAAAACCAGGATTTTGTCGATTATGCTAGCTACTTGCACTTTCATTGGAAGCTAAATAAACAATTTGCTAGTAAATGCTGGATGGGACTGATGTGGCTGCATGTCCAGAATGCAAATACAGACATCATCATAAGCATGAAAAACACGGTTTCCCATTCATTACAAATGCTCTTCCAAATGGTGTTCCAATTTAAATTCAAATTGCGTTTTCCAGTGCCAGCAGTGATATGATGGCATGTCTCGTACTGTCTATTACTGTCATACTTGATTTGCGGGGTTTTTCTGTTTATTAGGGCCTGTTGACAAGGAGGGAGGGTTACCCTAGCAAGCGGGTTAACCCTAGCAGGAGGGTCAAAGATAGCCCGGGTTTACAAGCAAAATTTCACAGGTAGGGTAACCCTCCACCCGGGACAACTTAATGCGCTTGGTAACCGCACGCGGTTACCAAGGGTCTGGAAACAAATAGAAAGTTTAACCCGGGTAGGCGGGTTAACCCTACCTGGAGTGTTTACAAGGGATAAAGTTAACCCGCCTGCCAGGGTAACCCTAGCACGCAGATAGGGTAACTCGCCTACCCAGGTAGCCCTGGCTGCCTTGCAAACACGACGAAGGAAAAAAGAGGAAATGTGTGAGTGCTGAGGGTAACCCTCCATCCTTGTAAACAGGCCCTTAGTGTATTTTAATAAATAGTGGCGTAATTTAAAATCACAAGAGCACTGCATGTTAGTGGCAGAAAATGCTACTTTTACGAGCAGGATGTCAATCTGTCATTGCCGATCTGTAAAAAGAGAGAAAACAGCTCTCTTTGCTAATATTTGCGAACAAGACCAACACAAGAACGTCGAGCAAGAGTTTATTCTCGGTTACTTAGGGTTACCTGTTGTAATCGTAATAAGATTATTAAAAGAGGTATAAAGATACGATTGGGTATGTGACTCGGTTTCTTGATAGTGTCGTGGAAGCGCGGTAGTTACGTGGGTAACGCGTCAACTTTTTCACCGGGGGGGGGGGGCTCACGTCAAATATGTAATTAAAGATAAACGTTGGATTACCCTTATTGTTCGTGTCTTTGCTTGGGGTGGCGGCCATTTTGAATAATTTCAGCGCGGTCGTCTTTTCGAAGTCTGGGACAAAGAAGCCTCCGGAAACCGCTTTTCTGTTCGGCGTGCGGTCGGAAACGCTACTCGTCGTAGACTCCCTCGAGCTCCAAAAGACAACTGCGCCTAAAATTATTCAACATGACCTCCGCCCCGAGAGTCGCCTGTGTTTATCTCACGTGCAATGTGTCATGCAATGACAATAGGAGCCTCGTTCTGAGAAAGAAGAAGCTCAGGAAAAAAGAAATTGCAAAATGGCGGAATCGGTAAGTCCTGTGTATCCACAGCGTTATTTTATGTTTAATATTTCCCCTTTGTGTTTCGAGATATTATCAGATAATCTAACTAAAACTGCGTTGCATCTCGTAATGTGGATGAAAATTTGCTTCGAATCATGTGACGTGTCAGATCGAAATTGAAACCATTGCGTTGAGTTAAGTGAAAATCAACAATAGTTAGGAGTACTTGCAGAATACGCCCCACTTTTGACCATCGTTGTATTTCTCTGTTGACAGAAGAACGAGAACGAGCCAGATAACAATACATGCTATTGACATACAAAAATAAGAGCTGGGGTATTCTGCAGTTGTGTTAACGAAAGCCAGGTTTTATCCTGGCGGTGACCAAACAATATTTAGAGTCATACAGATGGTCTGATGGTCTGTTGCAACTCATAAAGAAATACTGAATTTCAACCTTACTCCTTAACTATTTTTCATCATTCTTTTATAGTCCTTTAGAATTCTACAAATTCAACAACGGGTACATGTGAATATTTAATGTATTAGTCCAATATATCAATACTAGCCCGCTAAATTTCAGACGTCTCCTATGGTCTTTAAATTTACTCTCAAGGGAGAATCAATTAGCCGCTAATGCCATCCAATGATGTCATGGTACATCAATGAAATTTATGCACCCTGGAAGCATGATGGAGAAATGGTTAACACGTCGGACTTTTGATCGGCAGATCGGAGGGGCACTGATTTAAGGCTTGGTATCTGGGTTGCTTTGTTGTTTCCTATCACAAGAAACGTAACTCCATACTGTCCCTCTCCACCCAGGTTTATAAATAGGTACCAATGAGGGCCTGCTGGGGGAAATGTTCTAACATCCCTCCCGGGGAGGGGAAGGAGAGGTTGGTTACACTCCTAGTTGCTTCATGCTACAGAAGCCGGCATTAAGGTGATTCCATTCAATTGCATTGCGCATCCTCTCTACGCATCATTTTTGCGTGATTAGCGCGCGCATGTTCGGAACTTGTAGGCTTTCTATGAAACCTGACATGCTCAGAGAAATAAATGGTCGTTTTCTCCTAAACGAGCATGGTGACCCCGTGTTCTTATACATAAATTTTAGTGGCACACACTCGAGTACAATATATATTGCGATGTTAAGAAAAGTTAAAATTCTGCGTTGAGATATTTTTATAGTCCTGAGAAGGACTGTTTGTGGTGACATTGACTGACGTGTAGACAACCTAAGGACTCTGATGATAACTTGCACTCAGGTTACCGAAACATCAGTCAATGTCACCAAAATCAGTCCTTCTCAGGACTGCACCCACCCGGACGATCATATACCGACTTATGATATGACTCCTGGGCTCAAACCATTAACAGCATTTACAGGACGAGAAGGGCCAAGGAAATACATGGCTGTGAAAACCAGGTGATGCTTTTCTTTATTCTTCCCACAGATACCCTCTCTTGGCTTTGATGAAACATCGAACATATGGCTTCGGCCATTCTCAGCGCTCATCAACTGCATGTTTCCAGTGGAATATGTGTATGAAGACTGGTGCGGCTGGCTAGCAAACAATGAAGCAAAGCGGGTGGATCCAGAATCTCCAACCAGTCCAAGTGAACGATGTAAAGATACGGGAAGTCAAGTTGAAGGATTTTGTATTCCTCAATTTGTGCTCAGAAATGGTGATATTAGCCGTGTTATTGCATTTGATGCGCAGGAACATTGGCAGCCTGACTTTGACGCAATGACAAAGCATGACGCTTTCGTTGAAAATGATGAAAAGAAATTGGTACCTATTTTTACTGCTGAACATGCAGATGATGACCCTAGGTATGCAAAGCTGAGGCTGATCGCCGAATGGAAAGACCACCGTCCTCGTTACAAGAACGTATCGCTCTTTCATCATTCGGCGGGTCATCCTCTGCATGGTCACAAAGAAAAATACTTTGACGGAAAAAACGCCGAGTGGTCACGGTCCTATGCGTAAATTTCAGACTGGTGGCTTTCTAAATTATGAAGAGTATCAAACAGGGGTTTTTAAGTACCCAGATGCGTGGCCTGAACCGGCAATGGAATGGTTGGTAAGAACGCGCCCAAGTGGCTGGTCCTTGCCTGATCTGGTCCAGGAAATATTCGACTCTGGTTGTCATTTGGCCCCTGTTGGTAGAGGAAAGCGCGTTGATGAGCCCATTGATCCCGTGAATTATTCCAAAACCCTGAAGCGATACTGGCTGCTTCAGGAGCACTTCCAGCAGAAAGCAACGCAGAAGGAAAATGGGCCATGGAAGAAACCGAATGGAGAACGTGGCAGAAAATAAGCTTCGGGAAAGCGTTTCTCCCGTGCAGCGACATATCATGGTTTTGCTTAAGATGATCAAGAAATTCTACTTTCCTAATGTCGTTTCGACGTATTATTTGAAGAGCCTGTTGTTTTGGGAGAGCGAAAATAAAGATGAAGTCCTCTGGAAAGAGGACAACTCCGCCAACTGCCTTTTGCTCATGCTGGATGGCCTCCAAGAGTGTCTAGAGAAGCATCACTTGCCACATTACATTATGCCACAAAGTAACCTCCCGAAGTATGAAGCCCCCTAAAGACTGAATGAAGCCGCTGTTGTCTTCGCTGAAGTGAGAAGAAATATTTTGCCAAAGACTGTCAACTTACTGAGAAGGCTCCAGTCAATAACTTATCAGTCACAAACATACCTTCAAAACACTGGTTTGTAGTTGGAAGACCACATCTTGAAAATGCAAGACAAGAGCCTTTCAGAGGAAGATCACCGAGAATTGCTAAAGGCTATGTTCTCAGTTTTTGTAGGCAAATGCAAAGACGTCATATCTTGTCTACATGGAATCACCCCCACGGAGCGCCAGGGCATCAAAAAACGATGAACGTTGCTTTGTATATTTACCAATCAATACTTGCAAGAAATCTGTGCAAGCTGTGGTTTCTCCGTAATGACGAAAGCAACTATACAAGGAAATACTGGATGAGGGCGAGTTAAATTCTTTGTGCATGCAGAGGTTGAAAATCTTTGGTTGAATGAAGATTTCCTTGAATTGGCTCTCATGTTTTTCGACCGTACAAGGAAAGGAAATGACCCCTCTCTGGCAATTCCTACAACTCGTGTGATGATGCTAATGAAAGAGGAACAGATGAAAATGGCAAAAGAAAATGTAGCAGATGCCGATACCAATGCCGAATTAAAAGGGGTGTTGGATTTGCTGAAGACCATCAAACTTCAAGGAAGGACCGAAGGCACGGTGGTTACAAAAGAGGAAATGGAGAGGTTATTCGACGTTGAACTTGGAGCCCTGATTCAAGAGATAATGAAGGATAACAAGTGAACAATTCGCTCAACGCGATGAAAATCACTAAGAACCTATTCAAAAAATTTAAGTAAAAAGACCATAGATAAGGATACAAAATTAGAAACTTCAGGTAACCATGCATCTGTTAGATCTGCTAAACCGGTTAATTCAGTTTAAATAGCCAGCCGTTGGTTCCTTCAACACGTTCTTGACGAGCTCTATGACCCTACTCTTGGAGTACTTGTAGCTAGTTCATATTGCGCCGGTACGCAATGTAGAAAAGACTGAAATTTTAAGAGGTGTGAGTGATACCCTTTGCTATGTCAATGAATATCAACAACTGCATCACTAACTTGCCTACCCTCACTTGTACCTATGATCTCCACCTGCCTCGGTCATCGGCAATTTCCTCCCGGAGTGACAAGTGGAGCTCTTGTAGTACATTTTGTACCCTAGATGAGGCTAGCTGGAGGCTTTCTTACAAGTGGTGAGATGTCCGTTGGGATTCTGCATCCTCCTACGGAGGATTGACCTAGCTAGCGAAGGCATTGTTGCTTCACCAGAGTGAACCTGGTGGGTATCGTGGCACGAGCTAGTACTTCGGCCTTCGACCTTAACATAAACGCAGGTAGACATGCAGTCCTATTACTGGCACGAAACGACTTTTGATTGATATTTTTAGGTTCTTGTAGACACGTTTGATAAGCCGTGCTAGAAAATGATAACTGACTGTTGCGTTATGTCACTAATGTAAACTAGGCCTCAATGGGAATGTTTTTACGTGTGTGTTGGAACACAAAGGCTTTCGTAAATTATGCTAGCTGTTTTGCGCATAAGCGTACAATACGAGGACTTGTTTTTCAATGCTTCTATCAATGGAAACGGGATGAATATTTTTTGCTAGTAAACTCTTAGTGAGACTGATGAGGCCGACAAATATAAAATAGAAGCTTGAAGAGCGGTGCACGTACCTAATTTAAGTTCAAGATCATCTGTTTCAGTGCCGGCAGTGACGGAACTGTTTTGAATGTTTTCAAACTAGCATATCAGTTGTTTTGCGGGTTTTGTTTTGTACCATTGTATTTTGAAAACGCATGGCACAACTTTGGATACATAGACGCACAGCTGGTGTTGGAAAATACTGCTTTTAAGATTGCAATCTGCCAGCTGTGAAAAAAGGAGAAAGGAGCCCTTGCCACCAATATTGTAACAGTGCCAGTTCCAGGCTTCAAGATAGTAGGGACACCAAAAGAAAGAAAATGAGGGACGTTAAAAAAGTGTTTCCAGGATCAGGGAACTCTTTATTCCCTCAGACCCGGCCTACTGTCCCACTCGGTCTTCACGCATGAAGAGCACACACGTACGCATGTGGGACTGTTAGCAGATTGGCCCATTCAGCTCAAATGCTGATATCCAGAGCGGCTTTGTCAACAAAGTAACCATACACAATACCATATGTTTGAACTATAAAACCCATTAAAAAAGTCAAAAATAACCAGGCTAAGCCTACCTAGAATAAAACATAGCAATAAAAATATATACTATATGTATATTAAAAGTATACATTCCAAATTAAATTAAAGCTTAAAAATTTGGAAAGAGTCAATATTCACTGTTGAATCGGGAAGGACAATATTTAACAATTATTCGAATAATTGTTTTAGTATAATTTTGAAATGTGAACATCAAAAAGTAAAAAAAGCGAGCTAAAACTTGACAAACAACACGAACAAAGTAACTTAGCTTAACAGCCGAGCCTTGAAATGTTATATTCACCGCGAGCGCGATCAAAAGAGCATTAAAATTATAGTTATAAGATTTAGCCAAGCCTGAAAGCGGAGCTTCACATTTTTTATTTTGATTTATTTATTTCTTTGCTGGTACTTAGTAATTTCTGAAAATAGTCTCATTGAAGTTATTAAATATGGCGTATATGGTCGTGAAAGGCGTTAAGAAAAGACAATTGATTTCCCCCTCCGATTATCGTACCCGGACCACCCGCTTGCCAGGTATGCGCGATAACTATTACGCCACGCTAATTACGACTCCAAAACTGGTGTTAATTTTAGTACCTATCTCTTTTCACGTGACAAGGTGTCGGCTGTCTATCGATCGCAGCTCGATCAAAGTAAACACGAGAGTATTTTTCCTGGAAAAATTTGTTAAGACCGCCGCAAAACCATGGCTGTGGACACACACACACACACACACACACACACACACACACACACACACACAAAAACAAAAAAAAACAAAAAAAAAAAAAGAAGGCACTAGCTCTGCAATATTTTGCGTCGGGATCGCTGCCACATGCTATGAACTCAAGCAATGTGCCGACCGAGTTCGCCGGAGGCCAACAGCTCTCGGTTCCGTACGCAGTTCCGATAATGTCAGTTCCGATAATGTTTCCATTGATTGGTTTCGATTTTTCTTTCGTTACAGTTATGGTTCACAACTTTTTTGTTAACAAAGTGCTTCTGCTTCGCAGCAGAACACAACAAAGATGAAGTCCTCCAAGGCAAATTTCGTAACGTGAACTTTTCACCTTCCACCAAAAAGACAACCGAGTATTCTTTTGAACTTTTTCTTTCCATTTGTAGATATTAGATATTTCTTCTCAAGTTTATAACTTCAGTACTATCGAACAATCGTTTGGCTAAATAAGAGTAAGCTTTTAAGGAAATCTCTTTTCAAAAGCGACGATGGTCATGCGATTTCCCGTCAAGAAAAACGCTGGTTGTCTAAAAGCACCGCGCTGTTTCCTGCCAAGAAAACATAGCATTCTCCCCGCCCCCCCCCCCCCTCCTTCGCTCGGGTTGCCTTGGGACTCTCCTCCCCCTTCTCCAGAGTTTGTACGGACGGAGAGACGGGCGGGCGTACGTTGACGTCAGAACCAAAATTTCTTGCATCGATGGGCTACCAGACTTTCTAACCCATGGTCCTCCGCTGTGCGCGCTTCGCGCGTGAAAGCTCCGCTATTAAAAATCTTCGTTCCACTAAAAAATAAAGCTTTTTTGCCGAAACTTCGTCTAACTTTACGGAGCTTGTAGTGTGCATTATTACGATCGTAGTGCTGATCGAGTAGGTTGTAACATAAAGAGCGCATTTTTGACAAGCCTAGACCACAAAGAGGCTATACACAATTACGGTAACCAATCTTGTCTTTTGAAGTCGTATGGTATTGAGATTTAGATAAAGACGTATAATAATACGAAAAGGCATTACTCCGTTTCTTGATAGTGATTTGGTAGCGCAGTAGACACATGGTTAGCGCGTCGAATTTTTGAGAGCCCCCTTCTTGAAGCCCCCTTGGCACTGTTAGAATACAAAACCCTGTTGTAAAGAAACGCAGGACGGGAAGTTCCCACCCATTTTAATACACAGATACTGCTGACCGCCGGGAAACGACATGTTTGGAGAACCTTAGGATGGACTAACCAGCATCTAATGAAGAGGTGGTTTGTGTACGAGAATCATCACTATTCCCCCAGGTCAAGTTTCCACCACAGACGTTCAAGTGACATCACTCCGTAGGTGGCATTCAGCATTATGGGCGAAATGAGAGGCAAATTTCTCATCACAAAAATGCTGAGCTGAGAACAAATTAAGTCAGCGTCCTAGTAGAACCTAATATTAACAACTTTATTTCAGAAAGAAATTGTATCCGACAGATACCAGAAAGTGCTATTCGAGGCCGGACCAAGAAAACAGTCAAACGAAAAATGGTTAAGGGAAGACGTCCAAACTTTTTGGTCTAATATGTCAATTGGATACCAAGAACAGACAAATGAGCGTGACTAGAAAACAAAAACACAAAATTTTGGATTTATCAACTGAGTTGATAAGGTAAATTGGTTCTGCGTTAATTCTTTGCTTAGTTACACCAAACTATGAGAAGTAACCTTTTGTCTCTTTTCTGCACTGATCTAGTCTAGCCTAACCTTTTATTCACAACACACCGCTACTAAATGAGAATAGTTATTTTTTCCTAAGATTATAAGAAGTACGTACGTTTGTCCAGAAAATGATAAGCAGGAATGGGCAGCAGAACGATTTGGCGTCAAGAGGCAGCAGTAGTTGAAGTGGATCTACTTAAAATAAAGCTAACATTTACATAAAATTAAAATCTAATACAAAAAGACCTAAGCAAAATAAATCCAAAATATCACACACAGTTTGAGTTACCTAAACAAAGACCATCTCATTGGCAAGGGAATTTTGGAGACCGCTTGCTAGGCCTCCTTATTTCGACGCAGTCGATCCGTTTAGCGTGGTCCGAGCGAATTTCGGATACGTCACCAAAATCAAATGACCGTCAAGGCCTAGGAAAAAAGTCATAGGAACTAGGCAATTAGAGCCCGGGCAAGGAGGAGAAATCGGACCACAGCTTAGCCCAACACGTGTTTCCTGATACATCAGGTCTGCACTGAGAGTGGTTTTGTTCTCTCTTTTAACCAAGGAGAGTGGCCAACATTTCGTGACCTCATGCCACAAGCACATTTGTGTAGGAAGTCATTGATGTTGTGTTATTTATGTTGCACGTTATGGGAAATGTCAACGTCACTCATTGTCTTTGTCAAGAGACTCTCAAGCAGATCACATTTATTAACACGTGAAACAAGCTATGTTTAGTCATCCATCGAACCAAGTTCAGCAAACTACATACACCCCGTCATGTTGCAGGTTACGTTTTCTATTAACAGCAAACGCAAGCTACTCTATATTTAAAACTCCTTTATCAATTACTAGTTAATATGCGTTTACTTGATTTACTAAATTATATGTAAATGTTCACATGCGTTTAACAGTTCAATTTTAAAACTACCCAATTTCACACTGACATTTACCAATTAATGGCTCCGTCAATTCCAAGCCCACTCATCCCCCCCCCGGGCATTTTCTAACTTTTCCTTCCCAAGGGTGGGGCATTTGCTAAAACAGGTCAGCCCGGGGGTGGGGCATTGTCAAAGCAACGTTATATTTCGGATTTTAAAAGTCGTAGATAATACGTTGTTCATAATTAAATTTCCTGATTACCCCCAATATAAAAATATAAAAACTGAGTTGATAAACGTCGTTTGGGTCGATCCCGCACTTTTCAAGTGAACCAGAACCTACCCCCACTCCCCACACCTACATGTTCCCTCGTTCCCAGGGCCCTCCTCTTCCCGCCCCCTTAGAGCGAGAGTCCATGTGCGAACGAAAAGATGGCGGAAAGAAGCTTCGACAGCTTTGTGGGACAAGATATCGAATCCAGTTGTAAAATGGGGTTGAAAGGCCTGCACGGCTACTACTTCACGTTTTCGTACGCTGCGCGTTACATATCTCGGTCTTTCGACAAGTTTTGCTTCTTGTATTTCTGTAGTGGGTTTAGTTTGGAGGATTTTTAAATAGTGACTGAATTGGGCCGTTTCAACTTAAACGTCGCATTTTAGAAGTTTGATCTCGAGGTCATATCGATCTTTTTCTGATAACTGTATGATGGAATCAGTTAAATTTGACCTCTGATCGTCTGTTAAGCCACTTAATGCGGTTTGGGTCGGGCGTTTGCACTCTTCCAGAAGCCCCACCGCGGCGATTTGGACGTATGAGCTGACCTGAGCTGTGGGGCAGTTGCAACATTATTTGAAAAAAAAAGGCAAATGCCCGCCAAATGCCCGGGGGGGGGGGTGAGCGGGCTTGGAATTGACGGAGCCATAACGGTGCGTGACAATACAAATGTTCAAATCCGTTGCAAAATGCAACTAAGAGGCGGGATCCTCGAGGATCAAACTTCAGCAGGGTAAGACGCCAATAGCAGACGCCATCGTTCCATACATTAACTCACTCTACTCTGCTGAACCATGAAGGGGTGATGGTGAACAGGGCAGATCACAACACTAAGGACTACCACTCTCTCTAATCAATGATGCGGGGTCTGACGTTCCCCACTAGAGACTACTACTAGATTTAGTCTCTAGCTGAGTATCTGCTAAATAGATTTAAACCTAGCCCAAGTCCATGGAGTCAACAGTACAGTATCAAATCACATAACATGGTTGGATGTTGAGAACAGCGCAGCCTAGAATCAGATAGGAAGAATAACTCCCTGTGAAATTCATCGAGGGATTTAGCAAGCTTAACCCTTTCTTCAAATTGTTCCAGAGTATAGCACCACTATATCGAAAACTACGTTTAAGAAAGTAAAACTATAGCCTGGTTTCGCTACGATCGCTACCAAAAAAGTTGAGCGGTCGAGGCGAGTTTGATCGCAGAGCAGCTTCCATACAGGTTGGTTTCCATATGATTGCTGTGATCGTTACGATCGCTAAAAAGTGGTTTCCACATAATCGCAACGATTGCTGAACGTTTTTGCCAGCGATCGTAGCGATCATGTGGAAACCAGCCTTAAGAGAGTACAAAAAGAGAGAGAGAAAGGGAAAAAAGAAAGTGAAAGTAAATAAGTTTTATGACCAATGCGACAGACTGAACGAGCCAGGTGCGACTGGGAGCATTACTACCTCCCCAGCATTTCGTGAGACCCCCTGGAGCAAATGTGGAGTTCATTTCCTTGTCCAAGGAAACATCACAACACGCTGCAGAGATCGGCCTTGAATCACCGACCCCGATCGGAGATGCCTATTTCCCTTTCGTAAACGGTCGTTGCCATTTTTGACGGTCGATGCCATCATTGGTAACCAAGCCTTTTGTCATGGTAGCTGTAATATATGCTCTGGATTAAGTCACAATAAGGTAACAAATACATTTTTAAATAGTCTTAGAAAGAAGAAAGTTTAAGCCCAAGTTGAATTTACGTTAAAATTTCTGGAAAGGGATAGGGTCACCTATTATAGATGTAACAGTTATGAAACACAGTTAATTATAATATATACTTTAATTTTTCGGAATTGTGGCGGATTGGCGTGGTAGTGTAGTGGTAAGGGAGAGAGATAAGCATACGAAAGGACCGGGGTTCGAATCTGGGTTGGGAATGTCTTTCTTTTTAGTAGAAAAACTTTCAATAATAGTTCAAAAATTTTCTATGTGTCTTAAAAATAGCAACGACCGTTTACGCAAGGGAAAATTGTATCGGAGATACCTCCGCGCCTTCACACTCTCTACTGCAATGTGCTTAAACCATAAAAGACATAAAAATGTCTTTTAAAGAGGTACACATCGCTTGGATAAGCCATGCAATTGTTTTTCTCCGGAAGAGTGAGTGCAAAAGTTAATGTTTTTGCTACACTCAGGGATCAGAGCTCATACCTTCCATCCTAGCATTAAATAATTCCCTTCTCAAACACCCAATACTGTAAGTTCGACATCTTAACTCTCTTTACATTCGTGCTAATGTAGCACATCTGAACATTACCATTTACAACCGACAACCATAGTGACGTTACATGTAATCACGAATCCAAAATTTGACACAAAATTCAAATCCCATAAAAGCTTTATTTCCGGCGGTCTTTATTAAACCCTAGCTTTAGAGTGGGGGGGGGGGAACAGGGGGGTTTAAACCTGCCGCTTCCCGTACCCTTTAATCCCGGTTCCCGCCCTGTATTTTTTGGCTCCCGCCCCTTTGCATTTTTTCGATTGCGAAATATTGCGCAATGTTGCGTAATTTTCCCCTTTTTCTCTCGCTTCCCGCCACCTTAGGAATCCCGCTTCCCGCCCCCTCTTCTCCCGCCTCCCGTACACCTCCCGCCCCCTTTTCTCCCGGTCTCCCGCCCCCCTGTCCCCCCCACTTTAGAGTCAGGTAATTATAATTTAATTTCAGACTTTAAGAGAGTGGTAAAAAGTCAACTAACAAACATACATCGATCGAATTTCGAAATAAGTAGACCAAATGACGTTGAAACGTTCCAAGCTCAACAGTTTTAGCACAGAATTGAACATTTGGAAAATTCAAAAAGGTCTTAATAGTGGGATTCAGCAAAGCGTAGACTGAAATTCGGCATGCATGGCTGTCTGTTCAAGTCTTCTGTTCAGGATCGTTGCATTAGAATTAAAAAAATAAATGACCGTCTACTAAGACGTTCACAGTTGCATGCATTGAAATAAACATGACCGCCAGGAAGCTTGTCAAGCTTCCTTGGCCTCAGAATTTTTTCTGAAACGTAAGCTCTTTGAGGTTAAATACTTCAAGGACAAACCAGGCTTATCTTGCCCAAAACATCACGCGGCGTTCCATTATCTTGTGTCAACATGCACTTAATCATTCATCCCTGTCACTATTTTGGTCGTCTTATGACCTCAAGCAGAACTTCCGAACAAACAATGTTATGACTCATCAGACCACGCCACGATCAAATTCCTTAGTATCCGCATCAAGATATCCTGTCGAGCTCACTTACGTTTGGTCAGTCCTGATTCAGCAATCAAGCGCATTTACATTTGTTGATTCCCAAAGAGGACCGCACAAAGAGAAGCAAGGTCATTTCACAAGGAATAGTCCAAAAAACCTGTGTCCAGAAAAAAAGAAAAAAAGAAATCTAATGGATGGCCTAAGAAATGAGAGTAGACAAACAGCAACCAATCCAATGATGATGGCAATCACTGTATACTTCCCAGACAACGCAGAATCACGCGAGACTGTCAACTTTCTCAGCGAGTAACAAGAGATGTACCAAAAACCTTTAAAACATACATCAGCGACACATAGAAAGTTATCCACGAGGACTCGAGATTTATTTCAGTTTAATGATAAATGGCGATACCGTATGAATTCCGTCTTCGTTATCGTAGTTCGGCTACCGAGACGGACCGAGCCAGTATGGATTAAAGATGACACGAGACCGTCACCATAGCAGCCTACAATTCTGCGCACGCAGTGAAGGCGTGCGCATGTGTTTCAAGCATCACTGAAATTTGACAAAAACATTCACGCTGAAAGATGGATGCTTTGCAAGATGTTCTCTCAACAGTTCAGGTAAGTCTGCAGCACCTGCGTCCAGAGTCATGTTAAAAAATAGGAGGGTTTCGGCTCCCAAAACAGCTGGCCGTTGAATCGAAGAACAAGACGAACTATCCCTCTCCTTAACTCGCCCAACTCTCTCACTTCTTGAATACCGCTTTGCGCCGAAAATCTTAAATGAAAGCGGCGTGGAGGCCATAAACCCAAGAAACAACTTCTTTCCACTTTCCAATTCCAACTGCTTGACTGACAGTTTTTAAGGGTATTCTTTCCTTTTTTGGTTCTAGTATGAGGCAGCAACAATACGAGAAGAGACGATAGCAAAAGAACAAACGAGGTACGTTATACTGGTCAGGCTCGTAGCTGGCGTATTTCCTAAGGAGAAAATGTTAAATATTATCCGAGGTTCTGGTAAATGGACTAACAAACTTCTCCACTTTTGCCCTCACTCTTCTTCTACCAAATCCATGGTAAACCAACCTTTTTAAACAACCGGTATCACGATATTACTCTGTTGACCTGAAGCATGCTTTTCTAACTCCAATACACCTAGAGACCTGGCCAGTTTTATAACATAGGACATACTTCATAAGTAGCAAGTTTTAAGAAGTAAACCATTACTGTCCATCTACGTCATGCTAAGTAAATTTTAATAATTTTGTTTTTCAGGGATGAAGTGGACGAGTTAATTGTGAGTACTACCAAATTGCCAGTAAAGTAGACCAGGTCTTGACATTAAAACAATATAATGAAAGTTTTAAATAGAGCTAACCTTTGTCTCGTTTTTCCACAGATTGGTCTTATAAAATTAAGAAGGCACATACAAACAGTAAGGTAGGCAATTATCATAATAAATTCATTAGAGGAACAAAAGAAAACCATGGTAAAGAGAGCAGTAGCTCAGATACATCTTTAACACTAATTACAACTTTACCTTTTTGACAACATTGGTGTAGTTAATACCCAGATGGCTGGTGTGTTTGATAAAAACAACCAAAACAGACAGTAAAAACAACGAGGTACATGTTTGGTCAAGGGCACCATCGACCTTGCAGGATTATTGTTGTAGGAAATAGGTTTCCTACTTAGAATTCTTCTTTTCTGTCCTCTATTAACCCTCAGTAACAGATTTGCCGGATTACGAGGTGTGTTTTCCGGGAATATGAAGTTTTTTTTTTCAAAAGACCATAAAGAAAATCTAGTCCCACTTAGAATACAAGCCAGGTATCATTCGAACTACCAGTGAAAGAAAAAAACTACCAGTCAAAGAAAAAAACACCTGTGCAAATGTCTTTCAACTAACGACTCCAGGAAATGAAACTGCACCAAAATATCTCACCCACAACTACACGTTGTCAGTAAGACTGAAGCAGCTTTCGGTCACAAAAAGACAACCACAGATCACTCATATTTTTAATTTGTAATGCACGTCAATTGGCGCAGAAAGAATGACCCAGAGAGTTACGTGATGCCCTCATAGTGTCATTATCAACGGAGAAGACCAGCCATCTCTCTATGACTGATCCTGACCAATTCAACATGGTGTTATGTTTTGCAGGCAACAGCAGAATAAAGATACTGCCATAATCCAAAACGTTTTGGTAAGTACCAAACCATTATTAACTTAGTTTCTTCACCTCCATTGGTGGGAAGTAAGGCTAGAAACAAGCTGTCTCTACTTCATTCTATCCTTTGCCAATACTGCTGCAGTGCTCCAGGATAAATACACCAACTTCCTTCGCTGAACTGAACTTAACTGTCAAGCTCTTTGAAAGCAGAGCTTGTCCAGGTTATCTTTGGTCTCCCTCTGCACCTCTTCCCATCAGGTTTCCAGGAAGTGCCATGCACAGATCCTGGTTTGGTTCCATCTGCGGAACATGCCCAGTCATGTCAATTGCCGCCATTTAACTTGCACACTGTTCTTCTCAACGCCTGCTCTTCTCTGTATTTTTATGTGACTTAATATAATTAAGGTAAAGTTGAACTAGAAACAAGGCAGCAGTAGTCTTCCCTTCAGCGATATGTAACCTGTGGGGAAGCCCAATTGCTTCTGCTGGATGTTTATTGTGTGTTATGTTACTCTCGCATTTCATTCAGCTGATCTTTGTAGATAAATAAGTTTGCTATGCAAATCTTTGGGGATTCTTGCTTTGCTCCTCACTGCTTTGGCTCATGGAATCCTGTATACCATGCTACGTAGTACTCGCATCAGCTGAGACGCTACTTTGCCAGCTCCTCCAGTGGTTTCTTCTGCAGTTTTATCGTCTGTAACACAGTTTTGGCACCAGGCCCCTCAACTCCATCCTCAGAAGGGGATTTACCCACCGGTGCTGGAGACTCAGTCCTTACCAATGTCTTTGCAGGCTGTGGCCTGACTAACTACCTTCTGGAGCTCGACTTTCCTCTTCTAACTTAGCTAATGGAGGGAGTTACGTCACAAGGTAGGCCAACTTTTGTTGTTCCCTCATTTTTTTCTACTTTCTCAGTTCCAATCCCATCTATTGCTTCATTTAGTGCCTTCGCTGCTTCGGGTCTTACAGGCAGTCCCCATTTGTCATTAGCTGTCATTGTCATTAGCTGTGCCACCCTCCCCATCAGTTGCTGTCCTCCACCAGCTGTTCATTGTTGGTCCTGGGTTTTCACCCATCCCGCAAAATTGGTAAACCAGATTGTGGCTGGCAAATACGTGGACTTGACCGAATTGCTGTCCACCAACGTCACTCTGACGGAACCAGAGCTGCAGCTACTTTTTGATGGAGATGCTGTCCTCCACTCCAAAGAAACTCAAGTGGCGAATTAAGGACAACACGACCTGGAAAGAGGCTTTTTTCACTTTTAGTTTTATTCTTGTGTTGTATTTGCCGAACCAGTGGACAGTCCCGTGCCAGTATAAGTTGCTGATCCTGCGTACGCACTGTCAGTTTAGTGAATGGGTTTCGTTGGCATATGACCAGGTGTTTCGTAAACATACAGCCGCTATCAATGGGGTAGATTGGTCTACCATTAATATCCAGTTGTTTAATTTCCATGCTGCTGGAGCCTCCATTCATGACCAATCTGGTTGGTCTGCTAATTCATCGGAGCCCCAAGGCACTAGTCCTTTACAGTTTTTTTTACCAGTCCTGGAATGGGGGATGCTGGGCTGACCCTTGTGCCTCTTACAGATTTGCCCACAAGTGCTTGAGAGCTGCTATGGAATGCATTCGATGTCTGCTTGTCCTGGCCAGTCCTCAAGCCAACCTCGGAGTAAGGACTGCTCCAAGCAACATTTCCCTTTATCTGTGTCTCAATCAAGGAGGAAGACTAGGGTTTTGTGATTGTCATTGAGTTTTAACATTGTGAGTCCAACTGATAGTTTCTGTTGGGTTCCTTCCTCTTTCTTTATGGCAACCAGCATCAAGCTGTCTTTGAAGTAATTGAATTGAAAGAAACAAATATTTGGTCCATCAAGTTACAGGGTACTGTCCCCTTAAGCAGTCCAGGGTCCCTGTCAGACAGGGCCACTGTGTATCCTGTGGTCCAGTCTTTTATGATATAAAATGGTGTGGCCAGTATTATGTGGTCTTGACTCATACCCTTTGACCTTTGCTCTGCCATGGTTGCCTTCAATTCCGTTGCTGATCTTGGCCAGTGGATCCTCATGAATTCTTACTATGTTCCGGATTTAAATAACCTCATCACTGCAAGTCCCCCCAGTTCCTCCCAGTGCAAACCTCACCTGTACTTCAGGGTGCCTTCCTTTCAAGATCTAAGCTGCCCTTTCTCATGAAATGGCACGAGAAGGGGGGATTCTCACCACTGTCACCACGTAGTAACTCTTAGTCCCAGCTTCTGCTACTTGATGCCCGTAGCTCTCTTAGCCTTGTTGTCAAGTATCTGAGATGTGTTGGCATAAGGTGCTTGGAAAGGTTTGGTTCAGAGGTCCCATGCCTCCCCTGTTTGCGGATCCTCCATCTCCAAGAACCTTGAAGATTATGACCCTTGTGTGGTTCCTTCTGGCAGGGTTGCCATGAAAACCACCTTCCCCTGCCGTGCATTGACTCGCATCCGGCTTCTCGCCCATAGTACCAATACTTGGTTCAGTTAGTGAATCTTTAGGATCTTCTACAAGGACGTGCGCAGAAAGACACCTAGGTTGTTTTCATCCCCTGTAGTCATTCTCCAGGATTCCGTTCTTTCTTAATGACCAGTGGAGTTCCTCTACAATCAGTAGAAGCCACTTCTAGCTTTCCCTAATGTGCTCGATGCCACCCATGTCGTTGACTATGGCTCTGAGGTAGACAAAGCCGCTGGTATCCTCAAGGAATCTCGCCTTCTAGTTTCGAGGCTACGTACCTGTGTTTCGCTCATGTAATTCCTTGTTGTTTCTGCTGAGCCTTTCGATTTTCACCTTTGCTTGTGCCCATGAGCTAGAGGGAAGCACAATGTCATCTGCAATGTCAAAACCATCTAACTGCCTCGTCAGCACATCCCGGTTTTCCTTTGCCCCACTGCTCTGCGCATTATCCATTCCACCACGAGCAAAAACAAGAAACCTGACGTCCCACAACCCTTCTTGTCCATCAGCTTCACAGTCTACCAGTCAGAACTCCCTTCTGCATCAATCACTGCACACTCAATATGACCGTAAGCTCTCATTATGTCCCTTAATGTCTGTTGATTAATACTGTAGAATGTTTTCCAGAATCGACAAACCAAATGCAAAATTGAGTTCCATGTCAAGGCTTGCTCAATGACATTTTCTAACTTCGTACTACCCCCTGCTTCCATATTACTCTACTCAGTCTCACCTGAATCTGCTACAACCAAATTGTGCTCGATGGCAAAATCAAATGCCCTGCTTTGCTACTTCCTTTGCTTACCTTGAAAGACAACCTGGCAAATCTCCCCTCAAATACCTCTGCACTTCCTTGTTCTTCTCGTTAAAAACTGCCACAAGCACATTGTTGGTCGCTGGCAAAATCAAATGCATCTCTGAAAGTTCTGGCATCCCTCACAGGTCTCCTGAATCTGTCATTTACAGATACTGGATACTAAACATTTTATCTGGAGAGGTCCCCATGTGCTTATGAACATCCTTGTGAAGGTACATTTTTGTAAGGGTAGCCACAAAACTACATGAACCTCACCATTAATAGTCTTTCCTTGATTTTCCACGAATGTTCCATGTTGTTTGTCCTGCTAATACGTTTCAGAGGCTCGGGGTTCTATTTTGGTAAAATGTAACTAAAGGCAAATATTTTCATGTTTTCTCTAGGAAGAAATGAATGCCATTCGGCGACACCTTACAAGAATGTGGGATGGTGGTATTTGTCTTCAGAAATAAGGCATGTGTAGTTTTCTGCTTGTTAGCATTACAGCCATGCATGTAGCCATACTCCAGTAGTAAGGAAAGACCCTGTCCACTCATTAGTCTCAGGTCGGTAATATTGCTTTTGTCACCTTTACCATCTCAAGACAGCAATCAGGTAGGGAATAGTCAGCCATGGGAAATGTGGCACCAATACGGAAAGCTCCAGCATTGGTTTTGCATCTTGCTGTAATGTCTGTCAAATTAACAAAATCAAAACACATGATGTCAGCATTATTTCCACCGTCCACATAGGGTATTACCTCAGCTTTGGTCACAAAATTAATTAAAGTACTAAAATACTGAAGGAAGACCTTCCTTTTTCCATGCCTTTTAAGCCGTTTTACCATTCCAAATCAACGCGCTTATCTTTTGTTATGCAGTTTGTCTTAGGGGAGTTCTCAAATCTGTTGGAAACAATGCCAAGAATCCCCACATGGTAAATTTAAACGGCTTCAAAAAGTTTTGGGTGCTAGAGTTTACAACAAAAATTGCATCAGAAAGATTTTATATTAGATACGAATTATTTCAACAAGAATTGAATTGGATTTTGGTGTTGAAATTATTAAAAAAGACAAGTCATTAGACTGCATTTGACTTGTTTCACAAAACAAAAATTTTTATGCAGTAATTTTATAACAACAAATTACATAAAAGGCACTTCATACGCAAGAAATACACAGTAACATTCACAATTTACTGCATGATATTAGAACTCTACAAACAACTTTACTCTGGCAAAGAATGTTACGTTTTTACATCCCACCATAACACATGTACACGTATCATAACTTATAAACTTATAACTGTATTAACTGTTTTCAGGCAAAAAGAAGCAAGGATTGACAAGAGCTTGGGGACTGTAAACAGTAACGTTTTTCTTCAACTTGAAGATTCAAGGAAAAAGTTTATTGATAACATTTATTTCTGTAAATGGTTCGAACCAGGAGTCATATCATAAGTCGGTGAAGTATGATCGTCGGGGTGAGTGTGGTCCTGAGAAGGACGACACTCACATCACACTACATCAGTTGACTCTGATGATGACTTCAGCTCAGGTTGTCGAAACGTCTGTCAATGTCAACAAAAACAGTCCTTCTCAGCACTACCATCAACCAGACGATCATACTTTACCGACTTAAAATTTATTTATTCGTTAATTTATTAAAATGTAACACGCTTGAGAGATATCTGATAATAAACTATAATTAAACAGGTTATTTCGCGCCAGCTTTCATCTTAACGAAATTTGCAACAACTCATTTGCATTTTCTCGGAGATTGAAAACACCACCTAATCGTACACGTCGATAGAGTGGGATACCCCTACATCAACGAAGCCGATGGCATAAGCAATCAAATCCCCTCCTCCTTCTCCTGGATGGATAGTTCCTGTAGGCCTTTTTCCCAGGCCTTCACGGTCAATCCATTTCGGCGAAGCATGGGAGACGAACGGACCCCGGACCACGTGAACCGAAACGGGTTGACTGTGACGAAAAATGGAGGCCTAGGAACTAGGCAAGATGGACTATACTGAAGGTCACAACATAACTAATCGATATATGTTCGGAGGGCGATCGTGCCTTCAAGTCGATCTTTCTTTAATGAAATAAATATTTGCAATCTTCCTCTCTTGTCCTTAAATTTCCATAGAGTCCACTTAGTCTGTTTAACCAGTTTGATTGAATTTTTACAGTACATATCGGTGAACCTTATCGCCGCCGATTACGAAAGAAGCACACTTTATTCAAATCAGTCAAGTGTAAAGTCAGAACATAAATCCATAATAGACAGTAACATGGGCTGTTATTTGTCGTAACTGCTCTTTTACGCAGCAGACCACCTGAAAGACTTTTTCATGATAGCGTTTTAATTTTCTTTGACGACAAACTTAAATCTTTTTTCCAAGTCCCGTGACAAACCGACAGTTGAAAACGAAACCGCCAAAACCAAACCAAGGTAAACAGTACGCGTCGCGACACACATGAGCACCGCTTCACAAATGATGAAGAAAGACATCCAAACAGCTGTCAAAATACTACTTTGCTCAGTCATGCAAACAACGAATTCAAAGGTCATTCAAGGAGACGCAAACAAACAGGCTTTATCGGCACTAGTTATTCTTACAGCTTGTCCTTTTGCGCTGTACTAAAAAACAAATCAAAACCAGTAAGAATGTGATCTCTCGTCAACTCACACTATAGACTGCGAGTAGTCTCTAATTTTGGCGATGGCAATTGTGGGGCGGGCGAAATACACACACGCGCGCACGCGAAATTTCGAGAAGACGCGACGCGAGGGGAGCACCAAAAATTAGAGACTACAGACTACAGGCCAGGGAGTTTTACCTTTCACGGCTGAGTGATTTTGAGGTGTAAATTTCATATCGTCTTTCAAGCCAATTAAGGGCAACCAATGGGATTCCTTCTCTTGGCTTCCATCATCTGTTCCTATCATCGATAACTGCGAAGGATGTTATCGCAAATAAAACACTACGCATTGTTTGTTTTGATTCGACCAGGGCTCGACCGGATGGGCCGCGATTTCTCGAAAGAAAAAATTACAGCCTCTCATCTCGAAGAAGAAAAGAACATTGAGTTTGGAATTTTGGTCGTCATTAATTTTTTAGTCCCAAGAAGCGGCCCTGTCAGATATCAAGAGTCCGTCAAACACTCTTAACGGACTTAGCAGCCGCCAAGGTCATTTTCTTCGCCTCCAAAACTACCATCCAAAAAAAAAAAATTAACGTCGAAGACGCGGCAAAACTTTTTTTCTTTCACCCAAAGTTTGAGATCGATACGAACGAAAATAAAATGCTGATGGCTAGAGACGCGGAAAACCTCTTTCAACTTTCACCTAAAGTTTTATTTCAACGCAGAGCAAAACGAAGCAGCCAGCGAGCCGCGAGACTGAATTTTGCGCTTCATCTGTGCAGACAATACTTTGTTCCGGTCGATCGGTCACGTATCGATGTCAAAATTTAAATGAAATCTCAACTCACAGTAAACGAGCAGACTGTGGTTTTAACAGCTCTTGGAATGGCTTGGAAAAACAATCTTCAGCCGAACCGAATACAATTTTGAACTTTCCTTCCGACACATCTTTTAAACAACCCTCGCTATCTGTCCAGGCAGCTTATAATCTGTCTGCCATCTCAGTAAACTGAAACGGAGTCGATGATGTTATCATGAGTGTTGACAGCGGCTTGTGTACCGTTGCCAGATTGTTGGAGGCGGTACGCACCTATCGGAAGGCTTAACAGGATTGGCTGAGAAGACAAAAGAACAAACAATAAAACAATGACCCTAGCCCTTAAAACAATAGAGGTGCGTGATATAGGAAGCCAATAAAATTACAGGTTCCGAAGAGGTGCGTGGCTTATGGATTGTTGACAGGTATCCAAGAAAGAGCCAATCATAGTTTTGCGCTTGGAATGTACGCGCTTAATTCACACTCCCTGGCTAAGTCTGTAGTCTCTAATTTTTGGCGCTCCCCTCGCGTCGCGTCTCCTCGAAATTTCGCGCGCGCGCGTGTATTTCGCCCGCCCCACAAGCGATCGCCAAAATTAGAGACTACTCGCAGTCTACTCACACTATGAAAAAACGCAGAATACCGAAATATTTACAATTTACACATTCCTAGATCATTATGGAACTTGTTATGTCGTATTATAACTAAAACGTCACACTTGAACGGAAGGTCGTGAACCGATTCATACACTATATATATAATCAGTGTTCTGTTGCACGGCATGCAGTATCCTGTTCCAGTGCCAGTCAGTCTGACTGTACAAACTTTACGCTATTGAAGTTTGCTCATTCTCTCAGTTAACACAGTTCACTCGACTCAGTTTTTGGCAATATTTTAGTACCTAATAATCGTCTTTTGTTGATTTCTTCGACTGTTTGTTGGACCAAACACTTCAAACGAGAGGCAACTTTCAAGCTCCGCCTTCTAAGGCTTTCCTGACCTTTCCTAATTTTGGATTGGCCAAGGATCACAGGATGTCTAACAAAGTCAAATATTTTGAATAGATAAACACTACAACCCGCTACATAGCTTTTACGTGGGGTTCACTTGATGTCTCATCCTTTGAATTATGTCTCCTTTCTTGCCTTCAGATGAAACAATACTATCGAATTAAATCGAACAAGAGTCCAATGGTTCCCTCCAGAAGTTGAAATCATTAACACGCCGCTTCAAGGGTGTAACGACCACATAGGTGTTATAAACGTCCCGTCATGTACTTGACAGAAGTGTCAGTTAACAATACGTCTATGCTCCACCTACAAGCCCTAACCATTTCCTGAGTAAGACTGCACTTCTTAATTAAGAATACGCTAAGTAAAAGAATGATCTCAAGATCGTTTCTTAACTTTACCATTCACAGCTCCAACGCTAGTATGAATAACACAGCATTGAGCTCGTCTTTCCACAGTTGTACTATTCCACGGTTAGGAGTGAAGAAGGTAATGAGTCAGCGTGGTCTTCCTTCTCGCTGTCATCTAGAAGATGACAAAGATTTCGACAACGATTCTGTTAGGTAATGTATTGTAGGCAGTAAAGCGACAAGGCAGTAAAGCGACAAACAACTCCTTGAAACATGTGGCAATGGTTTTGGGGAGGAAAAAAGAAAAGAAGCCACCCAAAGGTATGTAACTACAACGGAATGAATTTTAACAACATAACATTCCGCTGTCTAGAGCATCGTAGGAGACCCAAAAGCAGACATGAGAGCGAGTGAAATTCGGAAAACCTAGTGAAAGACAATTTGAAATTGGAGATTACAGAATTCTGTCAAATCATTTTATTTATTAAAGCATATGGATAAAAACCAAGACTCTCCATACAAAACAGACAGTGAGCCAGTTGCGGTTTACAAATCATAGTACCAAGGAATGCAAGTTATAGTACATGAATGCAAATTGGGACCGGGTACAGGGATATACACCCCCCTCTCCCTCGCCCGGGTACAGGGAGATACGATACACTCCCTCTCCCACCATAAAGACGTAATACACGAAAACGGCCATATTGGATGTGGCGAGTTGGTACAGCTTGTGTAGGCCTTTTCATTTCTTTCTGTTAGGGGCTTTACAGCAGTTATTGCAAAGATGGCTGAGCAACAAGAAGAGTTAGCTGGAATAAGGGAAGAAAGTAGCGAGACTTCTGTAAGTTGACAAATGTAAATATTTTGCAAATCGGACTGCTGCATTTTAAAGATTTACTATCTCCCACAGAATTAAACAGGTAGACTTACAGGGCTCGAGACTAACTTTTCAGCTTAGTAGCCTAGTGGCTAGTGAGAGGTTTGATTTCACTAGCCAAAATAAATTTTCACTAGCCAAACTTTTTTTGCATAATCTTGTATTGTGTTCAATATGTGTAATTTTTAGCCATATTAAATACTGTAAACATGCCTCTCTGTAATCTCAAGAGTGAAGAACTTGAATGTTGACTGTTCTTTCCAACGGCTAAAGATCCTCACCAGCGGAATATAAAGTACTATGTGTCTTCAGGGCAAATTCCCTGGCGCGATGTAGATCACGCCTCTCTTTTCCATTTCGGTCAAATCATGACAAATAACTCGAACAGTTAACCTTCTATGAGCATGTACTTCGTACGGAGAAACGTTGGGAAGACAAGACTGACATTGTACAAACGTTGTAAGGTACGGAGAAACGTCAAAAAGACAAGACTGATACAGCACTCAACTCACGTACGGAAAAACGTCTACAAGAGAAGACTAGTAAATGAGCAGAAAAAAACTAATAGGTTCGAACTTACTAAGGTACGGAGAAACGTTGAGAAGTCAAATCAAACACGTTGGTTGCGAATGCACTACAGTAGGGAGAAAAGCTGCCAACGTACCAAGATACAGAGACTAATAAAATACGCAACTACTAACTCACGGAGAAACGTTATTGAACAAAACTAATTCCGTAAGAACGTGTGTGACGTACGAAAGAACGCCGAATGGACAAACTGAACTATTACAGTGGGACAGTAAATTACGGAGAAACGTAAATGAGACAACTAAAATCGCACTAACGTACGGATAAACGTTGAGAAGACAAGACGAATACCGTATGAAGATACTACAGCGTCGACTTATCTTACGAATTTACTAACACACTGAAGACCTTAGGAAGAGCAGAACAATGTCGTGCGAACGTGTTAACGTACAAAGAAACGTTGAGAAGGCTAGACTAATAAATCGACGAACCTACTTACGTAGGGAGAAACGTTGTGAAGACGTTACGTAGTGAGAAACCCTGGAAAGAGAAACTATTTTACGAACGCAGCAATTAATGGCAAAAAGTCGATAACAGAAGACTAAAGAATTGTGTGAACCTACTAACGTGTAGGCAAATATCATATGAACGCACTAACGGACCTTTCAATGAAACGTATGGTGAAACGTTCTGAGGACGGCTAATTTTGTTCGAACGTAGAAATGACGGAGAAAACGTTGGCATCTGAGACAAGAATTAGTAGGGAAAAACGTTGAGAGGACAAAACAAGTATCATACAAACATTATATCCTTCTACGGAATAAGTTTAAGTTTCTGCTCACTCAATTTGCTTTTGGGATCAGATCATCAGAAGCAACATTTAGTTTGGTTTCCATCCTGTGCTTTAGTGCTTTGAAATTTCTACTAGCCAAAATGGCTAGTGAAAGCGCAGAACTTACTAGCCAAAACGGGATTTCTACTAGTCTGTGACTAGTTGGCTACCGTTAGTCTCGAGCCCTGACTTATTTAGGAACAATTGTACATCGTGAGTTTCCCGCTTTAAATCAAGCTTAATTTATGACACCGCATCTCAAGAAAACATTGACAAACCAATGCATGAACACAAGTCAAAGAAAAAGAAGTACAGCTGACTTTTCCCAACGGAACTTTGTGCAGTGAAATTTTACAGGGTCAAATTGAACATGAACCTATAATCATGATGTCGCCCGACCACACTTAATTGAACATGAATTTTCTTCAGTTCATCTATTTTCTCAGTAGTGAAACTAGCTCAAATGCAGGATGATCAAACAAATTTCTTCTAATGTGGCTTTTTCACATTTTTAATATTCAGGAAACATACAGTCGGCTTCTTTCCACCATAAGGAGATACATGGATTTTACTGCTGGGCAGGGAACTTATGAACAACCGAGATTCCACTTAGCGCAGTATTTTCTACACAGGTAATCGTTTAATCAGATTTATTTTCCAGGCTTTAAATTGCTGACTCTAGGAACATATATTAAATTATTTAATCATTTTTAGTAAATACTGCATCAAACGATTGGCCTTTACCTTTCAACTTGTCGAGTCAATCCTTTTTTCATGTAACGTAGTTCTAGCTCCTGAGAACAAAATCCTTATTGAGTTAAGCGATACAACATTCAAATGAAATCTTTACTCCTAATTATTTTCAGTTGTCTCTAAAAAGACATTTTTACTGATAACAAAAGTTACATTTGTCTTCTCATGAATACAACTAACTGAAGTTCTCTTGTTAAAATTGGTCGTTTTTCATTTGGGTCGAATAAGAGGTCAAAGACAGCAAAGGAAAGGCTACATTTAAGAAATTTAACTTTATTATATATCAAATTATATCTTGTTTTATTTTTAGTATATGCAAACGTGTTTATGTTTTTACCATTCTGCTCTTTTTCACAAAGATGTGTGTTACTCATAATAACTGGTCTAACTAGCTTCCACAATAATGTTTGAGTGTAACTTTAAATTGATTATTTAATAAGTTACTACCTGACATCAACCAATGCCTCAGATAGTCATTGCTTTATTGTCAAAATATTGTAAAGATGAACAACGATGTATTCATTCATGTTATATTCTTTTAAACACAGGCTCAAAGATGGCCAGGAATGGGAAAGAGTGAATTGGGTTTTGTCTCTCCCAAAGGTATGTTTAACTTTACTTATCACACCAGTAATTTTTGCACTTAACCTTAAAAAACCTTTAGTCTTTCATCACACATATCAGAAACAGAAGCAACCTAAAAACGAGGAAGGCATAAAAAGCGTCATATCGTTCGAACTACCTGGTATTACATGGCAATACCTATTTAGAGCAAAGGAAAGATTACAAACTCATCACTTCTATTGAAGGCACTGTTTCCATTGCTCAAACAAGAGAAAAAGCTGGAAAAACAAAAGCAGCAGTTGAGCAGCATATAGCAGGATCAGTGCTGCTAAATAGAAACAAAGGTTTTGAAATGATATCTACGTCCTTGAAAAGACTATAATTACATTTATCTATAATTTTATTAAAGGATTTTAAAGGTATGCTATCAAATATGACTTGCAAGAGAACACCAAATGTGGTTCACTTTTCAATTTCATTTGAATGACAGAAAGAACAGATTCTCACATTTACAGGGGTCTTGGGTATAGTGTGTGTACCCGTTTCAATACGTAGCTCATGGATCCCTAGTCGAAGTTTATTTGATAAGGATCATTATCATATGCAGGAAATTGGATTTTTTAGAAATTGTAAGAAATTTTCTGTTTGTATTAATTACAATTAGCTGAGGATCTGCTAAAACTCTGCTTATGTTTACCTTTATGTTGGAAAATAAGAATTTTCCGTTGCCTTCATTTAGAGTGATAGAGTGGGAGAAGTACTGGCTGCATAAATGGTCAATTTTTTGTATCAAACAGGGCTGGGTTTCCTCAGCCATCTCCAACTGGAGAAATGTTTCAGATAATGGCAATTTAATACCTTTTTACCTTTTGTAATTGGTTGTAGTTTTAATATTTTGTTATATTAGCTGTAAGTATTTAACCCTATGTTTGTAACTGTACACAGTTTTGTACTGTTGTCAGTAATTTTATTTGAAAGAAAAATATGGGTCCACAACAGCTTACAGTTCTGCGTCTGTCTTTATGAATGTAGGTCTGTCTGTCTGTTTATATGTACGTATTATACCTGTGCGATTCTCAATCTCTGAACCCGTTCTGGAGGAAACGAACTAGGCTAAACTGTATGTCATTATTAAAAACACTTAAGACTACGAAACAATCAATTGAAAGAATTAAAAAGTACTTCTCTTTTAAGACGTGGTAAACCAAGTGGCAATGGAACCACTAAGCCGTCACAAAAGTAAACTAAGTCTAAATTACTACATTGGGACTTCTAGGTAGCCAATTTATTCAAAATTGCAAAATAGTCTAATAGGAACTATTTTCCAAGCATGACCTGACAGCAAGGTTATTTTTAAAAATACAATTTGATTCTTCTTCAATTTCGTCTAAAGTGGGTAGAAAAATACCAGGTAGGGCATTTCTGCTACAATTAGGCAATGCAATTACTCATTGTACATAAAAAAACAGAAGCACAACAAAAGGGGTTGTTTTCCAGTCACTATCTGATAGCAAAAGACTGAAAACAAAGGCCATGGTTTTTTCAGCCTTGATGGAGTTATACTAGCTTTATGTTTTGTTTTGTTTGTTTTCAATTTTGCTGCTGCTGCTGCTGCTGCTGCCGCTGTTTATTTTATTATACAAGTGGACATTCCAATATGAAAACATTTTGGGAATGATCTTTTAATAATATACCAATGCTGCACATTTTTTCTTTGTAAGGTGAATAATCACATTTCTCATTTTTAAGGGACAAAATAAACAATAAGGCCGCCTTTTTTCCAATCACAGAGCCATAACGTTGTGTGTATTACCTAGGATATGCAATAGTTAAATCGAAAACAATAAAATGAGTATTATTTTCTTTTTTAGGTACAGGATGAGCTATGACAAGACGAAACTACAGCTTCATCGTATCATTGGACATAATTTTGTTCTGACTTGACTTTTCCTTTCTTTACTGTTTCTCGTTTTATCCCGGTTACACAACTTCGTAAGAGTTTCTTGGTTGGCGAGCACAAAATATTGTAGTAATGAACCGTTAGATTCGTCGAACTAGTGTAACGTTATTTTACAAATTGCAAATTAGAAGCCATTAACGGTACGGACGTTCTGTAAATAAGAGACCTTTAAGTTTTCACTGCAAAATTTAGTTTTTGTCTCTTACATCACAGTGGCGCACTATACAATATATGCAATTTGTAACAGTCACGTTAAGAGAAATGTAAAAAGATTTGTAACTAGTAATAAAACTATTACATTGATTCTTTATTTGTATAATTCCGTAACCATTAATCATTTGAATGAACCTAATGACTCAGTCTATGTTTAGCAATGCCACTCCCTTCCCCTACCCCCCCCCCCGCCACCCCGGGCCAAATTTCTGACAGACCTTCTTTTTGCTAGAAATTCCCCATACAAAACCACCCCTTCCATACTCGGATGTCCAAGTTTGGTGCAACAGGAGTTGCAGAGAAGTAACTACAAGTTTGTATTGCGTTCGTCTTACTCCCGGTTTTCACAGAAGTGCTGAGTTCTATTTCTGCTACAAGGATGCATAAGCGGATTTAAGGGGGGGCCAAGGGGCACCCCCCCTTTTGTCTGGGTTTTCTTAAGAACTAACTGCTGTCGAATGGTATTTTGGAAAGTATGAACACTGTCATCCAAAGCCTTACATTTCTCGTCACAAATCAGCTACCAGAATGCAGGAAATAACACCTCAGAGAACCTAGAATTTTTAACTTTCTGGAGGGGGGAAGGGGGGGGGGGGGCTTAAGCCCTCTCAACCACTTGGTTGTAGGCACCGTGTTTCAGAATTTCCTGGATCCGCCCCTGGTACAACAACGACATCCCTACTTTTCACATCCCCCTGCTGCATCATATCCCCCCCCTGTAGAAGAAAGCCTGAACATGGTCTGATTTAAAAAAGAAAGTAAAGAGCGAGAAAAGGGCTGCCTACAGCTGCCACTCCATACGAGCAAGTGTGACTTGTCTCTCTAAGTAGTCAGTCCCCCGAAATTCGAATGCCCCTCTTCTGGATCGTGTCCCACGTTCTCCCAAAATGGGAAGCGGGGTAAGGTGGGGGTGAGTATTGGTGGAATTGACTGGTCAATATGGAGTGAGATGCAGGGAAAAAAGACAGAAAGTCTTTTCTTCTCCAATTCAGAGTTCGACCACTTATACTTCTTCACCAAAATATTATACTCGCTGCCAAATAAAATCAATCGTTCTTTAATGTCGCTATTATCGCGTTGGGTCACCCACAAGGCTGCTGTGTCAACCAAAGCCCTACTGGCTGTTTAAATACAGACTTTTGTTGTTTTTCGGTTGGCAAATTTAAATAACAAAAGTTAATCAATTTAGCTAGCTGATATGGCCAACTAAATGCATTTAAATCCAACAGGCAGCTTGTGATTAAAAAAGCGGCATGCAAATGCTCTTAATCACCTTCACAGATCAAATCCTGGAGAGTATGGACAAAGGATACGTGACGGGAGCAGTGTTCCTGGATTTACGCAAGGCTTTTGACACTGTTGACCACTTTCTCCTTATTAACAAGCTTAAGGATCTAGGAGTGGCAGGAAAAAGTCTGGCATGGTTCCGCTCATATCTCTCTGGCCGAACTCAGCAAACGATGTGTGAAAATGAACTGTCTCCCCCAGCAAAAATCACCGTGGGGGGACCGCAGGATAGTATTCTCGGTCCGTTGTTATTCTTAGTGTATATAAATGGCATTCAATCTGTACTAAAACACTCAAGGATGACTATGTTTGCTGATGACATGGCATTTTACTGTCATGAGAATTCGCCAACTGATTTGCAATTAAAGCTAAATGCGGACCTGGTAGCGATTACATCCTGGCTACACGACGAAAAGTTGACATTAAATGTTGCAAAGTCGAAGCTTATCATCATCGGTAGCCGTACGAAACTGAGTCAATTTAATGATATAGCTCTTGACGCTAATAACGATCGGCTGGAGAACGTTACGGAATTCAAATACCTTGGCGTGGCCATAAATCAGTACCTAACCTGGCACGATCATATGGACCAATTACAAAGCAAAGTTGCGAAGAGGTTAGGGGTTTTAAAGAGAATTAAGCATCTGCTCCCTGTTTATCCAAGAAAGGTCTATGTCACAACAATGGTCATCCCAATACTTGAATATGCAAGTATCGTATGGGGCGACAAAAACAACAAGGTTTTAATGGATTCTATCCAAGTTCTCCAAAATAGAGCAGCCAAGATGGTCCTGGATAGGGCGCCACATTCGTCTTCAACTGAAGCACTTGCAGCTCTGAATTGGGTAAATCTTACAACCAGAAGACAAATGAAACGCTGCCTTTATATGTACAATTTAATAAACTCGGACGATAGAAACAACATGATCATCCGAGGTTCGGACCGTCACAGTCACAACACTCGGTCAAAGGACACTGTTCGAATCATAAAATCAGATACTAACTGGGGCTGCTTAGATCCCTAAATAGTGCCTTACTTGACTGGAATGCCCTGCCTATGCAGATGAGAAACCTATCTTATTGTGCTTTTAGAATATCGTTACATAATAGGTTTAAATATTAAAATAGCTTTCCATTTCCTCAACTTTTAAGTAGATTTTAGGTGTTTAATCCCTCTTAATTCTTTTCTAATATTTCAATATCAGCATTTTAGTATTTTAGTTAAGTTTTAACTTGTTATATTTTCACAGTGCCCTATTGAAAACCACCTTGCGTGATGTAGGCCATCGGTATAAAGAATTGCATTATTATTATTATTATTATTATTATTATTATTATTATTATTATTATTATTATTATTATTATTATTATTATATAGATGCCTAAAACTATGTGCACGCTGATAACAACATCTAAAGAGTAAAACAAAACGCTCCGATGGCTGCTAAAGCTGATTTTCCCTGCTAGCAGAGGTCTCTCGACCTCTGCTAGCAGGGAAAATTTGACTGGACTGAAGACTGGATGCAACACGTTTCGTTTCTCGTTTCAAATGCTCTTGAAATGCCTAAACTATGTACCTTTGAGAACAACATATCACGTCCGTTGGATTTACCTCGGTGTAAGAACCTGACAAGATTTTCTTTGTTATGTAAGCTTTTGTTTTGCTGTTCGCTATTGTTGAAAATGTTTCGTTCCCTTTGTTTTACGTCATCCGTGAGTTTCACAGGTTCTTACTCCGAGGTAAGGCTCTTGTTTAAATAATAAAAAACGTCGATCATTTGTAAAAGTACAGCCCTAGTTCATGCATTGGCAAAAACTGAATGATGTAATTCATTAGGTTTCCCGTTTCGAATGCTCTCAAAATATCTAAAAGCACGTGCACAAAAATAACCACTCATTTTCACACTTTGTTTCCCAGAGCTGATTTGGAAAAGTATAACCCCACACGCATGAGGCAAAAGAATAGATTAATACGTTTATCGCTTCAAGTGCGCTTGAGATGTCTAAAAGCACGTGTACAATGACAACATGTCAGGTTTGTCTGAAGAGTAAAATAAACTCCGATCTTTTCCAAAGCGGATTAAGATTTGCAAAAGTACAGCCGTACATTAGCCAAAAGACTGGATGTTAACACGTCTTTCATGCTTCAAACGCACATGAAATGGCTAAGAGCACGTGCACATTGATCATGATTTATAACAACATATAGCCACTCCACGGCTTACTGCACTCGGCCACTCTAATGAGAACGATCAACCAAATGTGACAAAAGAATAGCGCTGTCTTTTCAATAAAGGCCTCGTAAATAATAATTTCACGACTCGTTGACTTTGATAACATTCCACGTGGTGGCACCTGGCTATTCAGTGGGTAACTTAACCTTAACACTTCAAAAATACCTTTGACTGACGTTTTAACTAAAAGGGGTTAAAAAATAAACTACAAGAGACATAAAAAAGGAAACAGAACAGACAAAATATAGTCGGTATAAACAATGAAGCGGATGCGCAACTTTTGGCACAAAGTCGTATTTAGGCTTCGTACCAAAGTTGTACAAACATTCAGGCCTAATAACCATTGCAATCTCCTTACGTTTAAGTCGCTAGAAAACGATGCTTTTAGTCTTTAAAACAAGCTAGACTTTGGGGGGGGGGGGCTTTTCAGCAGTCATTCGTAGTCATTCAGCAGTCATCCGTAAGGTCTACACAACAAAACTGTTTTCTTTTTTTTTTTTCTCAACGAAGGCATCATTTTCAATCTTCCATAACAAAGAGAAATAATTCGATAATTCGCCTACCAGGGAAAACATGGAATTTGCTTTCAAAAAATAAACCTGGAACAAAGACACCGCATCTTAAATTCGATAAAAAGTACAGTTTAGGATCGATTTAGTGCACCATTTACAAAAGCAGGTCATTTCAAAGAGGAAACCATGCCTCGCACAGTGTTCAAACCGAATCAGTGAAGTATATTTATCACTGCAGCATGTCAATGCCTCAATATCGAGAGTATCTCGAGCGAGTATCTCGTCTGGTTGACAATTTTCCTAAGAGAAAAATAGAGAAAAGGAAAGAAACATACTACCACAGCTTTGTCTGTTTCGATCAGGAATAGCAGTCCTTTTGGCGCCGTTTCTTTAAGCGTATATAAATGTTACACGTATGCTTAGATAATGTTTGCTTCATATAACAACTACCAACGTAATAAATTTTAACGGAAGGAACCCATATCTGTTCACCCTGAACTTTCAATACTAAGATTATTACGGCTCACTCTCTTATAACAATCGAAACCGAAAAGCGACGTACATGCAACGAAACTATAACCAAGTTTTTTATCCTTATAGATGGAAACTGACAGCTGTTAAAAATACGCTCTTACCATCAGCATTGAATAAACAGCATTCGTAAGTATATTTCGATCCTATACTCGGAGCAGTGTACACGCTTTCTTTCATCTACCGTAAGCATCACCCATTCTTCTTCTTCCACCTAAGAAAATTATTTCTTTCACGGGTTTTAACAGGTTTGCCACTAGAATATAACATAAACATGAACAAGATTCAGTCAAACCTCTGCCATATCCTTTGATGGGGCCTTCGTTTCCCTAAAGTTCTCTCGGTCAATACAACACTGGACTGTAACAGTATATTTAGCGGTTCTGGCACGCTCCTTCCTTTCTAGCAAGTCTCCTTCCTTCGATCGACAGTACTCACACCAGAAACGCGTGGAACAAACTAAAATTAATGAAATGGAAAGCCTCGTCTTGGGAACGAGGACAAGAGCGACAACACGGGATATCCGCTGGTTAATGCCAGCGAGCTCGAATTTTCTAAAACAGTTTGTGACGCAAGATAGTAACTGGTGTAAAATGTAACTCTTTGGTCAATGGACACGTATTAGACAAAAAAAATTCAACTTTCCCCTTAATAAACGAGAAGTCCCTTAAGTTGTAGCTCGAGTAACTACCACAACCCATTCCCTCCGGGGGGAGCAATTCCTTACTTGGGCTTAACCGACGAGGGTATGGTTTCCATGTCTTCAATCGTTTTTTTTTTTTTCAAATTTCTTAAATATGTAGAACTTTTTGAATATTACTTAGCACCATAATCTGTCAACATCTGTCAGAATTGCCTCCGCCATCGGCAAAAGCAAACTCCAATAAAATCTTTGCCGACAATGTAAGATGCAATCGCAACGCCATCTTGTACTATTATTATTAACAAGGTCACAAGATGAGAAACTGTGTCTTTAGAAGGATAACAAAATCAAAGTTTTTTTGTTACTGAGTCAAGGTTTACGGGGCTAGCGACACCTCCCTATCCCGCAAACTTCTGCGATCTTCTGCCACCCCCCCCCCCCCAGGAGAAAATCACCCATACTGTGATAGGCGGCACGTTAATGGGGGAATATGAAAATAGAATTGGCACTAGCGTAATCTTTGTGGCAGTTTGTGGCCTACTTTAGAAAGCATCAAACCATGGTACTTGCCACACGTCTTAACCGCGATAAAATTCCCACACGTAACCCTGAGAAATTCAAAAACCACTCATATCCTCACATCCTCAGAATTAATTTAGGGGACATAAAACACTTTCGTATCGGCTGAGAAATGCTGCAGACAATCAAATCCTTCCTTGTTGGCTCATCTTTCATTTTTGCCACCTTTCCTGCGTCCTGGAATAATATCAACTGTGGTGACGACGACAAAATTACGAGATACCTCTTTGGAATTGGTTCAAGAGAATAATAACCGGATGTCTTAAAAACTAAAATCAAAACACTTAAAGGCAGAGCTGAATTTACTTTGTAAAAAAGGATCCGTTAGTCGTCGGCCCTGGCATTGGCGTAAGGCAAAACTCACGCAAAATTACTGCTTACGGGCAACGTCATAAATAGACCACGAATTTTTAATGGGGACTTTTAGCGACCACAGTCGCAGCGCCGACGAAAACATCGCCCCACATTCATAACTTACTTCGTAATTATGTCAACTCGTTGAATTTGTATAATGAGGTCGGACTATCCGGGAACTGAATTCGTAGGGGCGGCGTTAGTGTTCAGATTCAGAAAGGAAAATTCACCGTCATGTGTACATACAGAAAACATGTTTATTTCATATCGAATTTACTGAGTAGCCAGAGTAGCTAAACAAACAAAAAAAGCAAAACAAAAACAGAAAAAAAAAGACGAAAAAGAACAGAAAAAACGTACAAGTTATACTAATACAAGATTACATTAAGAATATTAATCGGAATATTGAGCTTACCTTTGTTTTTAATTGTTGTTTTAATTATAGTTTTATCTTGTAATGTACTTTTCTTCTATCATCATTATTATTATACTTTTAATTTTGTTCTAATTTCAAATTTAGACCTAGTATTCCAATTTTCTTCTTTTCCTAATTACATATCCGTGTGTGATTTTTCACGTATGTTTTTAATTTAGGGCCTCTATTGATAACAGTTTTTACTATATTGAAAATACTGAAAGAGCTACCCAGATTAAATAAAGGTATCTTATTCAAAAGTATGCAACGTTTCACGATATCTGTAAGACTGTGAACTTGGTCTTTTCATGTTGTTGTTTTGCAAAGAACGGCAAAGAAATGTACCAAAACGTATAACGCACGTGTACAGTCTTCGTTTTGCTCGTTATAAGTCTTTTGCCGGTTTTGTGACGCTCTCCTTTCCGTCGGCATTGTCGTCTCGCTCAAGTCTCTACTGTCTTAGAAAAGATCCAAAAATAAGGAATTATGCTTATATTATGTTTCTCTTTGAAAGCCACAGTGAAAAGGAAGGTAAAACTCCGGATGAAATCGGTTTGCGTTAAAAGGAACGGAAACCTGCCTCATGCATGTCCTGGGAAACAACGTTCGTCACAACATCCTTCCGACATGAAGTGACAAATAACTGATTCACATTGATTGTTCTGATTGGTTGTTAGCTTAATTGTGAGCTAATGTTAAAGCTAATTCAATAATAAAGGAAAGGTTACAAGTATTTTCTATTCACAAATTCTGCACATGACATTGATCAAGCAAGCACATTTTTTTTATCAAGTTCAATGATACCCACTGTCTATTTTACAAAGGAGCACCTTTTGATTCACACAAACCTCGCTAAATGGTGAATGTGCAACAAAATATACGTTGAATTCAGTACTTAATATCAGAAAGATGTTAGTCAGAAAGCTGACTAAACCATAATCATTTGTAAACTAAAAATTGTAAGGCATATAAAGTAGAGGTGAAGCTGTGGTGGCCAGTAGTTTGTGTCCACTGGACGTTTTACCCTGAAGAAAAGTAGTTTCAGCCTGACCTTTCCCACCATGTTGTTTACTTAAACAAGAAATTTTACTTCACATTGCCCCATGTAGATAAATAGGCCCCAGCAAACAAATGTTGTGAGGAGCCATGTAATGAACTAGCATCCCATCCAGGAGGAATTAGGAATACTCCTAGTTGCCTGATGCCCTGTACTGAGAGTCACTGTTACAGCTGTGCAATAAGTGCTGTAACACAGAAAAAAGAATGCTTGTTGGCTATATGCCACCAGGTTTTGACTGTAAAAAAGGTAACAGTTGAAGAAAAAGTTACTGAGAATCCTTCCTTACTCTCTAATTAGACAAGAAATTTACTCCACATTGTCCCAGGCAGAAACATAGGTCCCAGGAAAAACTGCTGGGGGTACCCCTATAGTTGAGTAGCATCCCATCCAGGGTGGAGTGGTGTTTCAACTAGTTGCCTAATGCTCAGGATAGAACAAAGGAGATCTATAGTGTTGGCTTAGTCATCACCCTCAACTTAACAGAGTTCTCAGCTGAACCTGTAACCCACTACATCTGTACCAAGGGTCACTGTTACGCTGTGCACTAATAGTGCTATAGCACAGAAAAAAGAATGCTTGTAAGCCATATGCCACCTTACCTTGTCAGTACACAAATGTAACAGTACCCTCTCCTTTACTCTCTTATTTGACCAAAAAAAGAAGGAAATTTGGTCTCCTCTTAAGTGGTTACTTAAGAGGAGTGACCAGTCTCTCATGAAAAGTTTCAGATATAGAGATTTGCCTAAGAAAATCAAATTTGTTATCATGAAGGAGTTGTTGTTCAAGAGTGGTGGTTGCTTGTAAGAGGTCTTAAGTACAGTGATTTGACTGAAAAAAGAGATTTGGTATCATGGAGAAATTATTTATCTGGACAAATTGTTATTTATGAGAGGTGGTCTCTTCGGAGAGGTCTCAGATATAGTAATTTGACTGAGACAAAAGAAATATGGTATAATGGACAAGTTGCTACTTCGGAGAGGTGGCTTCTTATAAGGGGTAGTCTCTGATGAGAGATTTCAGATATAGTAATTTGACTGGAAAATGAAATTTGGTATCATGGACAAACTGGGTGGTCTCTCACTAGAATTCCCATCTAGAGTAATTCAACTTGAAAAAAAGAAATTTGGTATCACAGAGAAATTATATTTATCTGGACAAATTGTTATTTGCAAGAGGTGGTCTCTTAGGAGAGGTCTCAGATATAGTAATTTGACTGAGACAAAGGAAATATCGTATAATGGACAAGTTGCTACTATAGAGAGGTGGCTTCTTATGAGGCTAGTCTCTGACATGAGATTTCAGATATATCAATTTGACTGGGAAATGAAATTTGGTATCATGGACAAATTGGGTGGTCTCTCATGAGCATTCCCGTCTAGAGTAATTCAACTGAAAAAAAGAAATTTGGTAACATGGCCAAGTTGTTATTAAAGAGAGGTAATCTTAATGATAGGTGGTCAATCCAACAGTTTCAAATGTTGCATGCCTTCAATTAGCAGTATATATTTTGAACTAGTGATCTGGGAAATTATCATTGAATCAACTCCCTTATTAATAAAACACACTACACTCCTCTTAAGTTCTTGTCGAACCACCTGAAGCTTTGTAACAAGCAACAGTGGTGAGACCATGCCACCTAAATGTAAAGGTTGTCAACTGAATTTATTTAAAATCAACCTTTATTAACACCTCACTTACACAAATCCCAAAATTCTGGTTCTGGTCCAAACGAGAACTCTCTAATGCTTGGTGTGCTCTTAATCAGAATAATATCTCTAATCTGTTTATTTTGTGACTGCATCTTTAGGTGAAGCAACACACACAAATGTGCACAAAACCAGTGCTCAGTATTTTACACTTATTAACACCAAAATAATATTATTGAACATTGAGCACCAGTTGCAAAAAGTTCAATTACAAAAATATCTACATAAACAAATGAGCTTAACATGCCTACACATCAGCATAAATATGCAAGAGCTGACTCAGGCATTGTTTTGTAAACTATCAAAGGAATATTAAATCCCCAGACACTTGACATAAGATCAAAACAAACACGACAAACAAGGCGAATTAAAATGAAGGAGGTGAATCAAAAAGGTGGCCACAGAATAACTGAAAATGAAAATTGTTGACCTTTCAGTTTCTTGAACAGTGTTTTTTCAAAAACAGACAACACAATGTAGCTGCAATTGAGGTGCGCGGAACGCTTTCTTGAACAAAGCACTGAACACAAAATGCGCTATCTCAGTATTCAGTTTGCTTCAGTGGCATGGGCACGCAATTTAAAACTTTTCAATCACATTTTCGAAAAACTCTCTGTCATTGAAGGAATAAAACTAGCCTAAGGTACATGCAAAAACCTAGAAGAACAAGACTATATAGCTACCATTCAATATCAGCTCACCTACACTGTACATTACGTACGCACAAAGCAGCAAGCAGATGCAAGCGAGCTGCAGTTGGAAATTGATTTGAACTGTGCACTTAATGGAGTGAGGGGCGACATAACAAATCTTTTCGAACTTAAAGCAGGTGAACACACGAAATGTATCTGAAGTATACTGACCTTTCAAGCTGGCTTGGCAGACAATTGAACAGTTAGCTTCGACCTTTGATCTGGTCCGCCATTTTATGACTGTCCCACTGTTTTTTCTTTTGTGAAGTGGTTCCCAGGCGTCAATCTTATTTCCGAGTCGTCCCGAAAAAATATCGTGTGGGGGGCGTTTCTCGAAAGCCCCGAAAAAATTTCGGCCCGAAAATTTGATCCCAAAAGCCGTTTATATTTTAACATGTCTTCAAGGTAAGAAACATAAAACTTATAGGAAAGTCGAATGCTTAGAAACTTCTTTATTTACAGGATACAGGGTGAACTATCCTGTCCAAAATCGACCCGAAAAGTTTCGGGGCTTTCGAGAAACGCACGCCAGGTTTCTCGACGAACATCACATCAACAGACAATAAACAATTTACACATGAAATACTGTAAAGCTATTAGAAAACTATAAACTAAGTGGTAAAACTATATGGAACCATGTCATCATACAACTTATAGGAAAGTCGAATGCTTAGAAACTTCTTTATTTACAGGATACAGGGTGAACTATCCTGTCCAAAATCGACCCGAAAAGTTTCGGGGCTTTCGAGAAATGCACGCCAGGTTTCTCGACGAACATCACATCAACAGACAATAAACAATTTACACATGAAATACTGTAAAGCTATTAGGAAACTAATATACTAAGTGGTAAAACTATATGGAACCATGTCATCATCCTTGTCCTCTTTAAGATGTGTTTTGCGTGCTGTTAGTTAGTAGCATGTAACATTGTTGTACCAAGTTACGATCAGTAAATCGCTCCTGCCGAAGTTTTATTTCTGGAATGTCTTCGAAGTCCAATATGATGAAAAGACACTCACTATAATGACATCAGTGTTTTCACGGAAACTAAAACACTCGTATTTTCCATCTTTTCACTCCGAAGGTCCCGGATGCGCGCGCGCGCTTTGGTTCCCGCCGTCTGTCGTTCTGTTCCTTCTTGAAATACCGCAAGGAAAACAGAATACGATGTTAAAATCGATATCTTCAGAGAATGTCTAGTTACCATTCAAGAGAGACGAGAGATCACACAAATGCCTTTCCCTGACGGGCAAAAAATCCTCATGGAATTCATCTTGGAGAGGAGTACGAACCATCCTCAATCAGAGCTATCATCCAAAGTATTGATCGCTTGTAATGCGGCGGTCAATTCGAAAGTTCCACATCCCCCCCGGGCATTTGAACTTTTGAAGATTGGCTTGTTCAAATTCCCTTCCCTCGGGGCAAAAAAGCCGTTCACAGTTTCGCACCGCTTTTCAGACTTGGACTGAACGGCAAAGTATAAAATGTGAAGTATTGCGTATAACGAAACTCGGCCTGAGCAACGATGTAATGGAAGTGAATGGGTTAGAGTTGATCAACAGAGGACGAGGACAGCTTTTTCTGTACTTAGGAGCTAAAGTTTATAATTGAAAGGCAGGTAAGAAATTCTTTTAAGGGTAGCTTAAGTAAAAGGAGCGGCTTGGTCGACGTCCGCGGAACAAGGTATTGTTTAGTAAACCAGTCTTGACGTTCTTGGTGGGGATAGGTATCGACCACAATATGAGGAATGAGCCACTAAAACACTATAGAACAGTCATGGGTAGGTTTTGTGTGATCGCCCGGGTGAGTGTAGTTCTTTGGTGACAGCGACGTACAGATCTTTCGAAAACCTGCACGGAAATCATCAATGATCAGTCACCCTTTGACTGACGATGACTTCCGCAGAGCTTGTCGTAATCAAGCGTCACTGTTCAGGTCTACACTCACCCGGAGATCTTACAACCTACCTACACTATGGCATTACTCCTGGCGTTAACGTGGACATTAAAAGGGCACCGATATCGAGGAAAACTTTATAAAACAAAAGAGGTGAATGGAGTACACAAAACAGCAGCCGAAAAAGCAGGATGCGGAAGACGATGATGAGGCCTTACGCGCCACTTGGCATTAAGGAAGTAGCTTGCGAAGCTGGTGGCAAATACAAGCACGATTTCAAACCAGCTACGTTCACAGAGCCCTCACTGTTCTGTGTTGCTGAATAGTAGAGAAAGAAGCTGTAGGAACGACATTGATATGCAACGTGTCATTGTAAAGACGACGAACTAGAACTGAAATTAAATTAAGCCCTAACTCCTCCCTGTCGCTGACCGTTACCGAAGCGGGCTCTAAGAACGAGAACAATCTAACACAATCTACGGCATGCTTATTAGGTATGAAAAGACGTACTCGTATTCAGTCTGAAGGTCCCTAATCTGATTATGCTTCGGCGGCGAAGCCCAAAATGAGCGGCATCAACTCCTGCCCATTTCCCTCGCAGCTCCGTGGATAAGACGCTACCTTCACGAGAACAACTTCGGCTTCTACACAAGTATAGATGTGACTGTAAATATAATTTTCAGGTAGTAAAGGTGAAATAAGACACCATACACACGACATTTGTTAAAATACAGACTTTTTTGTTTTATAAGTAAAATATTCATTTGGTTTTACAACAGTTTAGGCAGGTTGTTGCATTCTCCAATTAAATCTCCCTTTACCAGCCTGTGACACCATCCGGTTCTTTCAGCTTTTGTCGGGTGAAACAAGAGCAGAAAAATACGATGCTATCGCAAGTTATTCATTTACATAAGTTGACCGGTAACCTCAAACTAGGTAGCTCATCAGCTATCTTGTTTGAGGTTACCGGCGTGTTGGGGTTAGGGTTGAATTCAGGTTGTAGCAAGACGTTCTCGCCATAAATCTCTTCAGTAGGAAGACGCAAGTTCATGACTCGAGAATTCAAACTCTCCCTTTCGTCTGGCCACCAACTCTTACGCGTTTTCGACAACTCCCGCCCGGACACCGTAATCTTGCACATCAGATTGAGCCAAAGAACCTTTACGATCAATCAGAAGCAAAACCAAAACTAATGTTGACTTGCTTATTTCCGCGTAACACGGTGATCACCTCCCTGCGTTATTTCAGTTCATTGTCCTTGGCTGAGGTTGTCTTCTACTGAGGACCACCGTTTGGGATTAGTTAGGTTGGTTGGTGTTTTTACCGCGTTCTATCAGTGCTTTCGGTTGCTTAGGTTACTCAACGTTTTCAACGGTTGAAAGTATATTTTACAATAGGTGTTAACCGTTTCCAAAACAAAACAAACAAACAAAAAAAAGAGAACATAGTTGAAAGGTGTTGGGACACTGCAACCAAAACCGATTTACCGTCCAACTGTTTGTTCCAATAGAAGACAAACTAAATATGCTCATTTTGGTTCTTGTTTCAAGACAGTCGTTATAAAACCGGTCTATAACTTTTATATATTAATTTTCTATAGTTTGCTGCTAAGTGGTTTGCTGCTTGTAGCTTGCGCCATGCCAGGGAGTTCATCATCAAAGGCGGCACGCAAGACATCCTCCACTCTGTTTGCCAGGATAAAGTCCATCTCATCCTGATATTAAAAGAAACAAAATCGCACTGATTGAAGAAGAAACGAGCACCTTAAAACACCCTGTACACGACTCCATTTTTAACTGATTATTATTTCGAGTGCAGCCAGCAGCGAGAGTGCGGCTAGGGTAATGGAAGAGAGAAGCGGATAAGAAAACTTTCAATCACTACAACGCTGCTTACCTTTACATTATCTGGTAGCTCCGTCAAATCCTATATTTGGAAGGAAAAACACAAAATAATCAACTACCATGATTGCATGATGACTAATAAGTCTTTACTATTTAAGCACCCTGGCGCAGGTGAAATCTTCAAGGGCAAAGACTAAGAGAGACTTGAATGATATGGGTTAAAGCCCTGAGGAGAGGCATCAGCTACTTTAGCCGGCAGAACAATTTGGAGACGGCGAGCATGCATCCCAGTTCTCCTCATAAGACGCGGATAATGATGACAAAAACAAAACTTAGCCATTGCCATCAAATTTAACTCAAGCACGATACAAAAGAGGAAGGATTTCTAAGCACTGTAAATCTCTCAAAAAGTGGTTAAATGTGACTAGGACGCGAGGGGAGGTTTTGTTGAAGCACTGATGCGGTCAACAGTACATCTGTTGCCCACGAGAGGCCTCTTGGTTAAAACGTCAATAGATTTTACAACTGCGGCTGTATTGGGAAAATAACTTGTTGAGTTTTGACTCAGATTGACTAGCCTAATGTAAACACTTTTTAAGACTGAGAGTCTATTTTTCTGCGCAACGTTATCGTAATTTTAAAATCAGTTTTGGTGTTGCAAGCTAAAACTATCACGGTTGAACCCCTTTATCAACTGTTATCAACTGCGTAGATATTTGCTGACCTTTTCGTTCCGTCTTGGTAGTATGACTCTCTTCAGGCCCGCTCTGTGAGCTGCTAAAACTTTCTCCTTAATTCCACCAACCTTCAAAGGTAAACAAGCCAGCAATGATGAATCAAGATCACACCCCAAGGGGCAAAACTTACCAAAGACATTACATAGACAACAATTGAAAACAAAACTCACGGGTAGAACAAGTCATCTCAAGGTGATTTCACCCGTCATGGCAGTGTCAGACCGGGTGCATCGGCCACTAGGAAAAAATGAAACTTAGGATCATTGGTGCAGTCTCATAACTGTCCTGAAAACTGACACTTACGAAACAACAATTGGCCACTCATCCGTGCTATTTTTAAAGTGGTGGATAGGCTTAGCTACGTAGCTAGTTTTCAGGTTCTCCACTAAAAAAAATACACTTAAAAACATAGGTTCAATATTAAAGACAAATTTTAAAAAAATACAAGGGGGAATCAACACAAACGCAAAAACACAAGCCGCCAATCGGACGTTAAAGAGAAGAAAGAGAAAACTGGTGCCCAGCGCAAGGAAGGGGTGTAAATCAAATCACGATTGGTTTTGGTTTTCCAATGTGATTGACCGAGAAAACAGCATGTAAGAGGTGACTGGATATTAAAAAAGTTGCATGAGTCTTTTGAACCAATCACAGGGAGATTAACAAACCGGCGATAAATTTTGCTACTCTTGTTCTTTTTCCTTCGGCTTAAGTTCTATAATCTCTTCGGGTTCTTCAACATGAATTCACCAAACACAAACCTCGTTCGCCCAACTACATGAAATATAGTGAGGTACCTGAATAAGGAGACGAGCACAGTGACGATTGTAACACCAGTAGACGGACCGTCTTTACCCACAGCACCTGCTGGGAAATGGATATGAACAACCGTTCGCTCCAGAAGGTCCACGCCATCCTCTGATGTCAGGCAGTACTGCAAAGGTCAGACAGACAGACAGACAGACAGACAGACAGACAGACAGACAGACAGACAGACAGATACAATGAATAACTCTTCCATTAAAGTAAGGAAAACAAAGACCTAACCAGGAAACCTATAGTTTTTGTGCTTTAATAAATAATTTAAGGGGCTCCGTCAAGGGGATTTTGCTAGTTTTTGCGCAAAAACTGGGCTAAAATTATCAGTTAATACTATACCCATATCTGTATTCACCCTAGCTCACCAAAAGGAAGAGTTCAAGTGAATTCTCGAAGAGGCAGCACAATTTTTTTAAACAACACAATGGTAACACTTGAAAACATTCGCCTAGATTTTTCCAGTTCAGATTCCATGTCCATCCTAGTGACTTTCAACAAAAGTAAACCATTATTTTCAGGTTTCCTTTGAAACAAATGTGAGTTTTCGTTTTTTCAAAATGTTGCTACAAACACCTTCTGTAGTTCTTTGAAGACCCCGGTCACTTACCTCAACAGAGCGACTCCTAAGCCAGCTTAACGCCAACTGTGCTGACTCCTTCATAACATCCCCTAAAGATGTAAGTGAAAAGCAAAGTGGTGAAACTTTCTTTAGTCCTAACTGGCAACTAAATTACTTCATTATTTGTAGGTGAGATGAACGTTTATTCGTTTGTCACACGATGGAGAGACAAACGAATAAACGTTCATCTTACCTATCTTACACCACGATGAACAATAAAGACATCTTTAATGACATTCATTGTTTGTGTTGAAAAATTACAGAGTCAGAGGAAATTTTCCTTCATTTCCAGCCCCACCTCACCTTGGAATTATTCAACCTACCAAGCTCTCCAGTCAGAGTCTATGTTCCCTTCTCTCGCCCCATCCTGGGATTATTCAACGTATTAGATTCAATTTTCCCCTTCCAACCACCCTGGAATTATTCAACCTACCAAGCTGCCCAGTCAGCGTCAATTTTCCTTCTCCCACCCCACCCTGGGATTATTCAACGTATTAGATTCAATTTTCCCCTCCCACCCACTCTGGAATTATTCAATCTACCAAGCTGCCCAGTCAGCGTCAATTTTCCTTCTCCCACCCCACCCTGGGATTATTCAACGTATCAAGCTCTCCAGTTAGATTCAATTTTTTCCCCTCCCACCCACCCTGGAATTATTCAACCGACCAAGCTCTCCAGGCAGAGTCTGTGTTCCCTTCTCTCACCCCATCCTGGGATTATTCAATCAACGTATTAAGCTGTCCAGTTAAAGTCAATTTTCCCCTCCCACCCACCCTGGAATTATTCAACCTACCAAGCTGCCCAGTCAGCGTCAATTTTCCTTCTCCTCCCATCCGCGTGGCTTCCACAAACATGATCTCCCCGCCCATTGCCGTCCAAGCTAAGCCTGCGAGAAAACATGAAATGCACATGGAGCGAAAGACAAACAACATTGGTAAAACGAAAACCAAAGTTTTATATCTGGCTAATTATAACTCATTTAATAGTTTTACAAAGAAATCAGTTCAGTTCCACTAAACAGAGTGAATCAAATGTAGATAACCTGTCTTCCAACTGTTGGCCAACAGACGTCCGACAGTCGGTTGATAGCTGTTTTTTTACGGGTGTCACAATTAGCGTTAGACCCAGTAGTTTACGTAGTGGCCAAGGTTGGTTTGAAAATAGCCTTACTTCCCGGTTCTTATTTTGTATTTGTTGAGCGGAAATCCTACACTAAATTATAAATTTACAACTCACCAACAGCAACTCCCGGAGTAGAGAGTCTTTGAGCGACTTCAGATTCAAAAACAGGAGGCTAGAAAACAAAGCACAACTTAGCCAAGGAACGCCTCATACAAGCCTTGGTCACTGTTTGCAACGAGCCGTTTCAACCCAAAACCAGTTTTTATTCATATTATTTAACAGCTGAAAATGATAAGCTGTTTATCCGAGTAATGCGCCCGTTGAGAGAGTTAGTCAAGCCAACCTAAAAAGGTTTTCTCCAACAGAAAAAGAAAAAACCTCAATCCACTTTTGCCAATGGAACAAGACAAAAATCATGTAAAATTTTTCAGTCATTTCTCTACAAACGTTAATGTAAAATACCTCTTCAGTCATTCCTGAGTGAATTCTTTTTATGTATTACAAAAAGCCGTTTATCACGAATCACCTTGTTCTTGGCAATTTTTCTTTATTAGATCGTTCTTACCCCTAAAACATCGGTTAAGAACTTTTCCGTGACCAAAAACGCCTTCTTATCCGCAGAAGCAACAGCAGGAGTAGAATCAGTCTTGGACGGGGCGGCTTCATTTTCTTTGCCGCTTTCCTCACTGTTCTCTTTAGCTTTCTCTGATGCATTTCTTGTGGTTTCAGCCACCTACGAACAAGAAAACAAGTGCGTTTACAAAATTTCGTGAAGTGTTACATTGAAGTTGTCCTCGTCTTAAACTCTCTTGGTCACGGGACTTAAAATGAGCAAGTATTCAGTATCGCTATGAGCATGGTTTCGGCATGAAAAAAAATTAAGGTTCACGTGTGACACACGTCCCATTTACTTAAATTGAGACTCTTTTCCCAGAAATAACATATATCCTGTGGCAGATTCTTGTACCCGCGAGAACGTTTCATCCCCAGGTGGTTCGGTCTATCCCTAGTAAATACGCTAACCGCAAAATGTGAACGCCAACGACCCAGCGAAGATAAATTTATTGGTTGTCCTGTGGCGGAAAAAGAATATTCTGTACCTGTACAGCCACTGCTCGACACACGCCACCAATCTTCCGCTCCAGTGACCGCACCCCAGCCTCGCGAGTGTAATTAGAAACTACAACAAAAAGAAGACGAAACTTACTTTGAACACTTATTAGAGCTCTAGCCAATGGTCTTAAGAAACGTTCATTTTATTGTCTCGACAATTCCAAAGCAAATACCCTGCTGTAAGTTTAAACCACAGCGGACTGTTTTGAGGCGGATAAGGCCACAAGCTGTTTCGTGAGGCCGTTTGTGTTTCAGTATGGTGCCTATTTTAAGGTTCACAGAAATTGAAATACGAAAAACATGTAGATGCATTAGAAAATAAACGCATATTTTCCTTCCTGATAGTGTTTTGCCCTCCTTATGGCGCAAAAAAATAGCAAATCTAAGCGACTAGAAGATGTCTGAAGTTAAATAAGCATAACACAAAGAGAGTTGAAATGGAAATCACATAATTATGTGTCTCACAAAATTATTCTGTAAAGATGTAAAGATGTAAAGATTGTGATTGTGTTTATGTTGGTCAGACATCACGCGCGCTAAAAACACGTGTGAAAGAACACGCTAAGGCCATAGCAACATTGGATAAAAACTCTTTGTTGGCCAAACACCATATGCTTAACGGCCATCAAATAGATTTGGAGAGCGTTGAAATTGTCGACAGGTCATTGGCGTGGCGAGAAAGACTAATTCTTGAAGCTTGGCATTCCGTGCGAAATAGGAACACTATAAACGAACACATAGCGCTACCAAAGGTATACAATAACATTAAGAATTTTTAGAGCCATTAAGAACACTCTAGAGACTATTGTTGCACTCAGAAAGTTCCTTCGAGGTGTGATTTTTTTTTGTCACACATCGGTTACATATTTTAAGTAGGACGCCGTTAGACATTTGCATTTTTATCTTTGCTGAGGAAGGCAACAGTAGTGGCCGAAACGTCCATAACCATATTTTTAGCCAGTGTCAACTTTTTTAATTCTTTTTTACCAGTTTTCAAAATTATTCTAGTTTTTTTCTCTTTACTTTACGTTCAGCCTGACTTTGTCTTTACTCACTGATTGCCTTTATTGAATTGCCAGGGACCTCGATGTCTTGTGTAGTGAGTCCGTGTTCCTGACGTACAAAAACCAAGAATGATAAACATTTAGTTGGAAATTGCATTCACTGTTTCAAATAAATGAGAAGACCTAGGTTTTCCTTTGTCACGAGGTCACACTTGGACCGTTGAATTAGTTTTTACAGACTGAGAATCGAACTCGCCGCTCCAAAAACGGGAACATCGTTTTTCCTCGATTGAGCTGCTGGCCTTGTTATTTTTCAATCTCATAAGGCAGAAGGGGGAGGGGGGGGGGGTGCTTAATACTTAATGGAGGAAGGGAGCCTATTGATTATTTCCGAGTCGCAGTATCATTCATGTTAATATTGCATGGCGGGAGGGCTAAATGGAGGGAAAAAGTATACAAATGCATTTTAGCTTATGAGAGAAGAACACCCACCTTTAACTGTTTGGGAAGAAGGTGTCGTTTCGAAATTGCAATCTTTTCTTCCTGTGTTTAACCAGGAACCATGATTAACTGAAAACAAACAAACATTAAAACAATAAAAATAAATAAATAACATAACATAAAATAACATATCCAGAGGGCAACACGAGGTAAAGCTGCTTTTTTTCCTAGTGATTAAAACCTAAACGGGATCAGAATCAAACTTACAATGCACAAACACAATGCGCATTCAGAATCAAAACGGAGATGAACTTGAGCGCATCCACTGCGATTCCGTTTCCAATTTCATTGTTAGTGAAAACCAGGCCTAGAATACCCTGGGTGTCAAGGAATGTTTTTACGAACGAGAAAGAATGGTAACTGTTTTACAGAGACCTCCGCCTGCTTACTTCCATTCGATCCAAAAGAGCTGGAGGAATTGTGCTGACTGTATTAGCGGTCGCAATGAACAGAACCTGAAAAAATAAGGAATTGTGAGTGACTTCTAACTCTACATTAGCTGTATCGATCTTATGGCAAGAAATTTTTTGCGGGTTTCCTTTTTTTCTTTTTTCCTTTTTTTCAAGTATCACTTAAAAAGAAAGCTGAGACCTAACAAAAACTTTATTACCAACAAAAATATTTCTTCCCATGCCTACTCCACTATTAAAACTACAAGAATGTCACCAATTCCAGATTTTAGTGATCATCAAACTGCAAAACCCGGCATACTGCTGAGCTCAATTCACCAAATTTCAAAATAAAGCTTGCATAGAAATTCCACGTTATAGTGAAAGTTATTAGTAAGACATCCAATAACTTACCTGTGAGAGATCAAATGGAATGTTCAAGTAGCTACATGGGAGTTAAGGACATTACCAGTCATTGTTTATGATAGGTAATTACAGTGGTACCCCGAAATACAGAAATGCCAAGGGACTAGCGAAATGTTTTTGTTAAAATGGGGGTTCGTGATATCGGGGTTCTTTTTCAGACATTTTACTATTACTGGGCTGAAAAATATGGTTCGTTGTATCGGGGTCTTCATTATACAAGGGGCTTATGATGTTAGGGTACCACTGTAAACACTATCAAAACGGAGTATTCAAACTCAAAATTTAACAATAATCCAATCACAATGGTCTGTGAAGCACGCTAAAAAAATTCTTCTCCGTGGAAGTCTGACATCAATAGTATCCCAGGCCTCAAAAAGTCTACCCCATTCTTTTTTTTTTTTCACTAGCGACTTGTTCTCTAGCCACTTTTAATGTATACGTCATGTATCTCTTCCTTACACAACTAACAATTCTCAAGAGTGAGGGGTAGGTTGTAATGGTAAATAAATAATAAATACATTTATATACAAAGGGCAATGTGAAAAGAGGGAATAGGTATTTGCTATACAACAAACTGCAGGATACTGGTCTACAAATGTCCAGTTCTGCTCAGGATCCAAAACTTCCAAAAGAGCAGCGGATGGGTCGCCATGAAGACTCTTTCCCTGTAAAAAACAGAAATGAGTTGATTGGAACAGGACAAGCCAAAATTAAAGGCTTCCATGCACAACACTATAAGTCACTTTTTGTTGTTCTTGATTAAAGAATAAGGATCAGAGATAGACACCTCGGAACAAGCCTTTATGCGAAAATCTGACAATTTTTGACCAGTATTGATTTTTGAAGCGAAATTGCCACTTGTACCCTTTTCCCCAATTGAAGGGCCCGGTGGAAAAAGGGCGTAAGTGACGATTAATTCTGATTGTGGGGTTGCAGTGGTGTAGTGGTTAGCGTGTTGGACTTCAGTTCTGAAGGTTGGTGGTTAGAGGCCCAGTCGCTGTCATTGCGTTGCTTTCTTAGACAAGAAACTTCAGCCCACATTGTCTCTCTCCACCCAGGTTATAAAATGGGTACCGGCAACATACTGCTGGGGGTAGCCCTGCAATGGACTAGTATCCCATTGGGAAGGTGGGGAAGTAGCAGTTCTTTCAGTTGCTTCATGCTACAGAAACCGGGAGAAGCTCCGTCCAGGCGGGCCTCCTTGGCTTGTGTGCCACTTTACCTATTAATTCTGATTACTAACCATCTTGTCCACTTCATCCAGTAAGATAACAGGATTCTTTACTCCAACTGTTTTTAGTGCATTCAAGATTCTTCCTGGCATAGATCCTATGTATGTTCGCCTAAAAATCACAAACCACAGTCAGGAATCAAAAGACTTAACATGAGCAGCCTTCCAAGTAATTGTAGAAAAAAAAATAACAGAAGCAGCAGTGAGCAAGACAGGAAAAACAGAGAAGGGGGTGACTTATTCCTGCATGTTTCCCCTCCCTCCCATTTCTATGGGCATCCTCTCCTTACTCCCCTCCCCCAAGGGAGAAGGCAAGCAAAAGGGGTAAATAATAATACATATGTATCCCTTACCTGTGGCCTCTGATGTCTGACTGGTCACAAATTCCTCCAAGGGATATCCTGAAAAGCAACAACAGGTAAACCCTCAGACCACTGGTTGGCATTTGCCAAAGGTCCTTGTCACCTATCTGTTTTGTTGATGTTTCAGGGGAGCAGGGATTGGGCAGTGGAAAGAGCACTCGCCTCCCACCAATGTGGCCTGGGTTTGATCAACAGACTCTGCATCATATGTGGTTGAGTTTGCTGTTGGTTCTCGTCCTTGCCGAAGAGGTTTTCCTCCAGTTGCTCTGTTTTCCCCTTTCCCCAAAAACCACTCCTAAATTCCAATTTGATCTGGACACAATGAATGAAGAGCCACCATACGGATGTGCCACTGCTAATTACTAATTAAAAATATATACTGTACAGATAAATGTTTTGTCACGAACAAAAACATTTAAGAGTTCTTTTCAGGTAGCAAGAGAACTGTCCAAACTGGTATTTGTTAACTTAGAAGACATTCATCAGTACCTCTGGAATTCTCTGCCAAGAGTATTTGCCATAGATCTTCCAATGCTTGTCTTACCAACACCAGGTGGACCAACAAAGCAATTAAGAATTGGTCCTGCAAATCACACAAAAGAAAGTGATTTGATTCATTTACAGCATCTTCTTTATACCCAGCTTTTGGTCATCAAAATAATGTCTCGCCAACAGCCTACTGTGACTGACTGACTGACTGACTGACTGACTGACTGACTGACTGCCCGCCTGCCTGAATGACTGATTGAGTGACTGGCTCACTGACACACTAACTGAACCATTGTATAGTCACTTGGCTGAGTGAGTTCCAGACTAAACTGATGGGTTGACCTATAATGGCTAAACTAATTAAAAACTAAATTGATGGATTGCTGATTGACTTCTTACAACAGTGCATTGAGTCACCAACTACCAGAATTAGAAATTGACACCAGACTACAGATTAACTGACTCCCAGAGTCTTAATAGTTGGAGACACGAGTAACTTAGCTAGGCAAACTGACTGACTGACTGACTGACAGACAGACAGACAGACAGACAGACAGACAGATGGGTGGTCTGACTGACTGTATGACTGACCAGGCGACTGATGACCCCCAGTAACTGAGAGATGTACAGAGTACCTGCCTGCAAGATTGACCCCCTGATTAAAGATAAACTCAAATCAGTAATTAAAAGACGAACCTTTAATTGATACAACATATAAAGCAAAAAAATGATAAATGAAGTCCTGAATTTACCTTTCAAACTGTTTTTTAATTTGTGAACAGCAAGATACTCTATTACTCTCTTCTTTAACTTCTCCAGACCATAATGATCTTGATCTAGATCAAACCTTTCAAAAGAGTGCTCAGGGGTTTCAATAAAATTTGAAGTAGGCAACTGGTTTGAATAGAGTAACCGACTGTATCAACTAGGGTTTGAAACAATCTTCCTTTAATTACTTTAATTTAGGGCAAAAAGTAGCCGACTTTTCTGAGCGAAATAGCCGACGCTTTTCGTCGGCTGTCGGTGCTTATTGAAAGCACTGAGCGCTATTGATTAGTGTACATGATGACCATTAGCTGCACATCATAATGTAAATCTTACAATTAAAAAAAGTAGGGGCCAACTGAAAATTCTGTAGAGCAGGTTGAAATACAGTCAGAGGCCGTTGCTGGTTTTTAGTTTGTACATAGACACAGTAACAACACAGTAACTTTGTACACTACTTCCATGCATATGTAGTCGATAAGTCAGATTCCATTGGACTGTCCATTTTATGTCCTCTCCTAGTGCAAAATTGATGACTTCTGTGAATTATGATAGGATAGCCCATACCCAGAAAAAATGTAAAACTTAATTTGTTTTAATAGACAATTGCATATTAGACATGTCATTTTCAATGACATTCTTCCCACAATGCCATTCACACAGTTTATCACACGCTGCTAGTCCTTTGTCAGAGCAAAATATGAAGGATTGACAATTAGGGCTAACCCTGATCAAAACATCCGCTTTCGTCCTTTTTTTACGGTAGTCAAGTTAACTAACCAACTCAGACACTGCTGGGACCAGAGAAAGTAATTATACATGTACTTAACATGGTGTCCAAATTAGGTGGGTTAATATTTTTAATTAGAGAATATTTTGGGTGAAGACAAAGAAAACTGCCCATGAGAATGAAATGTTTGTGTTCAAAAGGTCTCAGGGTTTGAGTGTACATTAAAGACAATCACATCTTGTGAAGAACATTACATTAATTTAATCTAGTCCTTGCTTGAGAGATGTCTAACTTGTCTTTGGTTTCTCGGCTCCAGGGAAGGTCAACCATCCACTCCAAGTAATTCCTTCAGAAAAGCAAAAAATTGAAATAAACACGTTACCTTCCTCCCTCTGCCACTTCCAAATATTTAAAGTCATCGCGGAAAATTAAAACACTGACACAATGTGAATACCTTGAAGTAGCATGCTCTGGAAACTGTGGAGGCATCTTCTTCAAATGCTAAGTCAACAAGGTCCACATTCATTTGATAAGTTCCATGATTTCGTTCGTTCATTCATTCATTCATTCATTCATTCATTCATTCATTCATTCAGTCAGTCAGTCAGTCATTCATTCATTCATTCAGTCAGTCAGTCATCCAGTCAGTCAGTAAGTTATTAATTTATTTTAATTTTCTATTTAAATGGCTTTGATAACTAAAGTTTTAGTTCAGACAGGAAGCATATACTGATAACCCTCCTAACAGGGCCTCACTGTTTAATACTTGATTTAAACAATATTTTGCTCTCAAGTTGGTTAGAGCAGATCACACAGACATATTTGTTCATATAAGGTAAGGAAATTCAAAACCCAAGGAACTTACAGTTAGTACGTTCAATGGAATAAAATGGTCTTAATTTACTAAAAGGGCCCACCTTCAATTCTTTCATTGCCACTTTGAAAGCATGTTCTGGAAGTTCAGCTGACCTGAGAAAAAATGGAAAAATAATATAATTATTATTACCTCCTGAATATTCCAAACAGTATCACATTAAAGTGCATTTGTAATTTGCACTATATAAATTTTAGTTATATTTTTATTTTGTTGTACAGTGGACTATTGGCCCTTGGGGCTATTTTCTGTGATATATAATACTCTCGCATAATAATGTAATATTTGTCACATTACATTATATAAATGCATGGAATTAGAATGCAAGAACAAGGAAACATGACAGCAAACATATTAATTAAAAGCTAGTCTACTGTGTAACAGTTAAACAGATGTTGCACCTCATTTTCCTCTCCAGTTCCTCAACATCATCTTCATCATCATTATCATCATCGTCATCAAAGCCTCTGTCCATCCTCTTTGAATCTCTTGGCAAAATCACGTTACCACCCCGCTTGCAATTTAAAAACAAAACAATAGTTGTTTTGTGTCCATGAAATGCAAGTGATATATTAACATCTAATTCCTCAAGACTAAATGCCTTTCAGTGTCAAACAGGAAGGTAACATGGTCAGAAAAAAAGAAAATTTTCAAAACTGGATACCAACCTGAAAGACTGCCAAGTTTTTAGAAATGACAAATTTAAGAGGAAAGTGGCATTATCCATCATGTCAGTCTAACAAAGTTAAGACAATGGTTATTGAAAGTTAATAATTAACTTGTACCTAATAATACAATTAACAGCGATGTAATTATTAGATGACTGCAACCAATTTTAATCAGTTGTCAGTACTTTTATCATTACCTTCTGATTACTGTTCTTCCACACCCTTCGGTTTATTTCAGGACCACTTTTGAACGGGCTGGTGCCCTTCATTCCCTAGAAAATAAGGAACATGAACTGAGATAATGATAAATTATACTGCCATTACTCAAGGTCAACAGCAAATGACTAGGCTTTAAAATACAGTGGTACACTAACAGCCCTATCACGTGATTACCGATGTTTAACTTATGACAGTGATAATGAAAACGACAACAATGACAATAACAAACATGATGACGATGACCACGACAGTGGAGTTGTTGTTGATGATGATGATGACAAATTATAACACATACAATTATAATACCAGAATGTTAATACCAGTAGTAAAATTCTACAGTACAGTCTACATGGAACAAAGACCAGACTCAAGAGAATGGTGGAAACGTTACTATATAACTAACTTACAGTAAAGCACTGAATACACTTTCTTACCTCTTTTTGCCTCTTCAACAGATGCAAGGACTTTTTAAACCTCTCAATTAAGTCTATAACTGTATTCAAGATCTGCAAAATGAAGGTATACAAGCAAGGAAACTATACATCACCCCATAATTAAACAGATAGTTAAACGAGCAAAACATTAATGGCACAACATGCACCCTCAACACTGCTGCTGCTGCTGCCACCAAAGGGCAAGAAATTTGTCACCATGAAGGTGAAGTGCCTCATGATTATCTGGCATGTGTTTCTCAAAAGCCCCCCAATGTCTCGGACCAATTTTTGGCATGAAGACAAAGAGGTTTCTGAGCAGGTAACTGTGCTTATAATTTAAGCATTACTTGTCTTAAAGACATGTTAAAATGACAGCTTTGTAGAACGAGTGGCTCAGATTTTACTAGTCTAATGACTTTTTAGGGCTTTCAAGAAATGCACCCCTGGCGAGAATCATTAGGTAGTTTATCACGTAGAGCAAAACTAAGAACATTCTGTAAACCAAAAATAAATTAAATAATTGTACCTCTAACTTCTCCAAATACGAAGCTTTGACAATTGATGCTAGTGTGTCAGGAAGACTCCCATCTGGTATTCCAGTCAACATGTCCTGTGCAAAGCCAGGAAAACAGTTAATAATTTATAACTGAATGATTGATTGACTGTATGGTACATAATTATATTATGTATATATTATATAATGATTATACAGTATCTTCATTTAGTTTCACAGGTATCCAATCAGACTATCTAATCATATCAGACTTAAAGGGGCAGTGTCAGGGCAATTTTCCTCGCGTTTCGTCAAAACTTCGCTGAAATTGAGATTAAATGACTTCACTCACACACAAAATGCTCCTGGAACACCAAGAGGAAGATATATCAAGTGAATTTTAGCAAGGAGAGCAAACCATAATAAGTTTTCAATGATTTTTGCAAGACACAAGCACAAAATTTGAAACGTCCGCGAGACGTTTTCAAATTGTAATCCATTCCCATCTTGGCCATCCGTGGCCAAAGACACTTAGTATTATAGCTTCACTGAATTAATATGGTGTCTGAACACTGAATTAGTATGGTTTCGTATATGTTAATGTGACTATTGGCTTTTTAGTGGGGTAGCGTCCATGCACAGCAATCAACTTGAATTGGTTCTCAAGGAGCTTGCCTCAAATTCTGATGGGATAGCCAATCTCATGTAAGCCAGTCACACCATGCCATTGCCACTTGCACAAAGTTTTTTTGTTTCTGACAACTTTTTGAGATCTCTTTGACAACTTTTGGTGGCTTCCATTTAAATTGACTAATTACATCCAAGACCTATTTTATTAATACTTAATGACAGGAGGAGTTCCAAGTGCAAATGTGAAGCTTGACAACTCATTCTCTGACAGTTGTTTCATTCTAATTGGCCAATCTCGTACCCAGAGTCCTCAGGCTTTTTGATCAGCGGGTGGTCACCGGGAGAGACTCTGGGGTATTGGAATTGTTACACAGGAATCCTGGGGTTAACTGTTCTCAATTTAACAGTGATCAATCCACAGTCAACAGCCAATCATGAAAATCAATTTTTCTTCCATTACCCCAGCATCTCTCCTAGCAACCACCCACTGACCAAGAAGCCTGAGGGTTCTAGGCATGAGCTGATTCTCTAATTGAGCAGCTGGAAGCCATGAAAAAGTGGCAAGTGGGAATTGATAGTATAGCATGCAGCACTGGAAAAGTGATCATGAATATACTGTACTTGACTGTGCACTGTAATTTAACTTCTAATTTGCACAATATACTGAAGACACCAATCATAATTACCTTAAGCCTTGAAACAACAGGTCCCGTAGGAAACCGGCAGATCTGTTTTCAGTCTGCTACAGATCTGCTAGCAAATATGCAGCAGATCTGCAGATGATCCGCAGATTCTCTGCAGGTCATCTGCAGAATATCTGCAGAATGTCTGCAAAATGTCTGCAGAATGTCTGCAGAATATCTGCAGAATGTCTGCAAACTGCTTAAATCTGCAGAACATCTGCTCCCTTGATCCCCATGCAGTGCTTTAGAAACTGCAGATGTTTTGCAGACATGGATGGGTATACTGCAGATAAAAAGCAGACAAAATGCACCAATGAAATAATGCTTATTTAAGTGATTGTCAGGCAAGAGGGTCTGTTTTGCATCAAAATACCATTTCAGGCATTCCAAATATTTACAAATATGCAAGGGAATTAGCATTGATCATTTCAAACATTCAAAATATTGACAGACAGTGAATTAATAAAAAGGCTAAAATATTTTAGATGCTAAGTTCACAAGATGGTAGTTTTTAAATTTTATTCCATGCAATCCTAGTGAGACCTGCATGCAGGTTAATTCTCAGACAGAGAAGCAAGTGACAAAAAATGCTACAGAGTGCCAAAAAAGTATGCCACGTTTTTTGATTGCATGCTCGCAGTTAATATTCACTTGCTTTCATCATGATGGTTCCCCTAAAGACGACAGCATGGCAACGATTTAATGGGCAGAAACTGGATTTGCAACAGTGAAAAACACCAGTTTAGGGATATGACTATAACTTAACATTCAACTATCTTACCGTGTAAGAAATAGACTTTTTAAGCGAACTTAAAACCCTGCTAAATGGTGTCCACCAGAGGAATTAACAGACATAATAGAGGCATTCTCTTACACATATTTGGCACAACACGTTTCATGAAACACTGAATTACTGGAGGTATGTTTACATCACTCAGGCTGTATATAAACATTCACTAGCTATCTTTTTTGTTTCAAAATTTAACCTAGTCACAGTTTAGTGCAGTGTAAAATGAATTACCGGTAAGTTGTTTCATCAAGAAATTGTGCATCTTATAAAAGAAAATAATTATTGTTTCTTGCAGTCACTAGCTTAACCCGTAACGTTAAAATAAAAAAATGTGGCCTTAGCTAGCTATAGCTCACCCAGTCTTAAGCATTTTGGTTGGATACAAGGTGACCTAAGCAGGCTGATCTTCTTTTCCCTCAATTTTGGAGGAACATACCAGCATTGGTCTTCTTTGGTCCTCAACACATTGCCTATAGGCCATTTCTCTTCGTCGTTTACTAAATGGAATCGTTTTTTTTTTTTGGCGCCCAATTAACCTTTGGAAACGTTTTATCTTTCACAGTGACAGTTGTTCTGATTGGATGCCGTTAAGTGGGGCTAATGTTCCGGTTTTATTATAGTCAAGTATCAGCTAACAGATACATTAAATAGCTGCATGGTACGGATTTCGTTGCACTCAACGGAGGAAATAAATGACTTTAACTCCACGTTATAAGTGTGGAAAATGTGTCTCAAAAAATGTCGCAAACTTTTAGTTACATTTAAATTCCAATTATAGTTTCTGCCTGAGCTGCACAGTTTCAGTTATGCAAGAATGTCCCAGTGTAAGAGTCTGTATCAATGTAAACAATTCTGTGTTGATCTAGCTGATTATTCATCTGCTGTTCATCTGCAGGCAAACAATTGCTGCAGATGATGGAAGAACTAGGATTATTAATTTTGGGCTGCATGTGGCTGAGAACAAATATTTATGTTGCAGACTTTACAGATGAAGTACAGATCTATTTTTTATCTGCTTCAAGTCTGCAGGCCAAAAAATGTTGCAGATGATCCATTCACTTCATCTGCACAGACTGAAAACAGATCATGCAGATAATAAATTAGTCTGTAATTTATCTGTTTTGGGCAAAACAGATCTGTTGCAGATCTGTTGCAGATCTGCTGGTTTCGTACGGGGTATTCTCCCATCTAACATGTCCACCAGCTCATTTGCATATAACAGTCTAAACTCCTCAGCAAGAGTTGTTAGCTCAACATTTTTCCTAATTTCTGCCTCTACAAAAAAGAAACCAATTATATCTTATTTTGTCTATTTCAAGACTATTTACCAGACCAATTTTTCAAATATCATTGAAATGTTCAATTAAATAAAATCGTTAACTTAATAATATTAGAGATGTACTAATTAAAACTTAATTAACAATTATAATTTAATTATAATTATAATTAACATACTAAAGAGATTCAACTACATAATTTGTATAAATTGCACCATTAAAAATTTCCCCAATGCATTTTTAGTCTGATTCTTAAGGGCAAGCAACATAATTATTATACCTTTAAAGTTCAGGAGAATATATTATAAAGAAAAAATCAGCAAAGATAAAATAGCCTGATTTTTAATCAAATTCTCCCAACTACATTGTAATACCATAAGAGCTGTACAGAGAACACTGAACTTAAAGGGTCAAACACACTCTGCATTGAACATCTCTCCTATGGCACTTATCAAAAGAAAAAACCATTACATCATGATACCTTGCTCAGCAGGCCTATCCACTTGGGTGACCTCTGCTATCAAGTATGGCTCCTCCATTACAATTTTATCAATTCTAAATCGTCAGAGACCAGTAACAAGCAGAGTGTACAGAGGCTTACATGTAGGCCAATTGGTACCCGTCACTTGCACCACAACAGCCGCTGTTCCCATAGCATGTAATAATGACTCTTCATCCTAAAGATAAAAAAAATCAAGTTTGTGTTCTGCAGTTAAATTAGTGAATCTGCAGTTCTCAGAACATAATCCCTAAAGGGCAGGGATTTAATCAGGTCAGTTTAGAAATGTGATATGTTATAACATTTTAATATAGCATGTGTTCTTTTTTCTTTTTTATGTAAAATTAGGGAGGGCCATATTGTAAACTACTGGGCAACCAGTAAATTATGTTACCCTCATTAAATAAAGTATTATTATTATTATTCTAAGTTGTAGGCCCATGACCTGTAACACCTGTTGCGGGTGGCATATAAGTATTTGGCTTCCACAACCTGACGGATTGTTAAAAATTGTAACCCTGTACAGAGATGAATTGTGTCTGGTGAAAAAGTTATCAACACTGTTGGTAGCCATGGTAACATGAAAATGTAAATAAATAGATATAGTGCACTACATGTAGTTTTCTACTTTAATCACTGGAGTCCCTTAAATCCCCTCCCCCTCCCCCTCCCTTCCCACCCACCCCAGAAAATACATTGCTAACTAGATTTATTTATGCTTTTATGCTTCATTGGGAGTGGTGTTCATTCTGGGCATTTTTGAAGGAGGTGGGGGTAAAAGGGTAGTGGGTAGGGTAAGTAGGGTAACAATATTGTAAAACTGTTTTGTCTTTTTCTGATGTGGGGAAAAGTATATACCTGTTTTCCAAGTATTATAAATTATTATTATTATTATTATTATTATTATTATTATTATTATTATTATTATTACAAGTACAAATCAGTGTCTGTAGCAGCAAGAGAACACAATAGTGTCGGTTTATAACAGCAAAATGTTAGTAGTAGTAAGGTGCCTCAAACTGAGAGTTGACTGTAACTGTAAGTAACTACATCTCATTTCACTTAGAAAGAAAACAAACAAACAAAAAAAACAAATAAATAAAAAGAAAAAAAAATGGATTGAAATCAAGTTCCCCTTCAACAGCTCACCCCAGCACCACTCATGCACTGATCGCATGAAGGCAGCGCGTCATTCATGATCAGCATTAAAGAGCCAGTGTCACCCAAAGTGCTTTGCGCGCCAAGGTACAATTTTCATATATGAAAAATACGCCATTTTCTTGATTGTTGTGAAGTCTGATTTCTATCTTCTTCCATCGCTGGCGTTAGCGATCGGAAAGCACAAGTGTGAATTTTGACTTGACATTTAAGGTGTCTGAACACAGTTTGCGCGCGCTCTACGATTTGTACTGTTGACGTAATTAGCGCGCGCACAAAGCTTTAAGAAAACCAACCATGGCGCCTGTACAGCGATCACTTCATCTTGTTCAGTGAAGATTGTGCAAGTGTTTTTTCCATCTTAACAATCAAACAGTTTGTTACGAGTGAAAAACGTTTGCTTTTCAATGTATTAAAGGTAATACTATTGGAAAATACCCTGCCTTTCCGGGATTGTTTGCCCACAGGTCACCCAAGCTCACTCTGAGAGGAGCACACATAATAACCTGTTAATTTGTGCATATTTTATAAGTCGGCAAAATATAAGAGTTTGTATGGAAAATGCAACTAAGACGCTCTAAATACCATAAATGCGAAATAGTTCACAATATAAATGGTTCACCTTGTTTCTGTGCTGTATTAATTGCTATTTAACGGCTTTTTAGGGTGATTTGAAGCGTTTTGAGCGAGAATAAGCGTCTTTCTAATTTTTGCTCCCAATTAGTATTATAATATTATGCAAAGGTTGCACACTGATCTGCCATTTCAAAGCATACCTCTTTTCGCTAAATGAGCTATATTTCTTGAAATGCGCCATTTCCACTCACAATTTCCTCAAACCTGAATGAATCCATAGTCGAAAAACAACTATACGCCGGAAAAGTTCCATCTTTCCCAACATTTTGTCACCATAAATGGCAATATTTTGAGCTTCTTGTCTAAGAAATCAAATGTCGGTATTCGACCGCCGACCTCTGCGCACAAATATATGCAAATATGCTAATCTCATCTCGCTGTTCCCTTCTCACTGGACAATTCGCACAATGGCGTGGACATGGCAAAAGCTACTGTGTTGGGGTGCGACGTGTTATGTTTGAAACGTGGCAATTTCTTCTTGGTCACCGTGCACGCCTCCCCAACACAGTAGATTTTGTCTTGTACGAATTATTTAGCATATTTGCATATATTTGTGCGCAGAGGTCGGCGGTCGAATACCGACATTTGATTTCTTATACAAGAAGCTCAAAATATTGCCGTTTATGGTGACAAAATGTTGGGAAAGATGGAACTTTTCCGGCGTATAGTTGTTTTTCGACTATGGATTCATTCAGGTTTGAGGAAATTGTGAGTGGAAATGGCGCACTTCAAGAAATGTAGCTCATTTAGCGAAAAGAGGTATGCTTTGAAACGTCAGATCAGTGTGCAACCTTTGCATAATATTATAATACTAATTGGGAGCAAAAATTAGAAAGACGCTTATTCTCGCTCAAAACGCTTCAAATCACCCTAAAAAGCCGATAAATAGCAATTAATACAACACAGAAACAAGGTGAACCATTTACATTGTGAATTATTTCGCATTTATGGTATTTAGAGCGTCTTAGTTGCATTTTCCATGCAAACTCTTATATTTTGCCGACTTATAAAATATGCACAAATTAACATTTTATTATATGCGCTCCTCTCAGTGTGAGCTTGGGTGACCTGTGGTTTGCCTGGATCGAAAAAGGACAGAAAGATCGAGAACCCTCTCAAATGCAACGCATGCGCAGTTAACCAGAAAATTGTGACTGCATGGTTTAGTGGAAATGCATTGATTTCTACGGAACCGCTCATTACCCTTGTAAAAATGGTACCGGGATCTTGGCGGGATCTTGCCAAGATCCCGGCAAGATTCCCGCCGGGATCCCGCCGAGATTTTGGCCGCCGGGATTCCCGGTTCCCGCCGGGATTCTTACCGGGATTCTTGGCGGGAGGCGGGATTCCCGGCGGCCAAAATCTCGGCGGGATCCCGGCGGGAATCTTGCCGGGGTTCTTGGCGGGAGGCGGGATTCCCGGCGGCCAAAATCTCGGCGGGATCCCGGCGGGAATCTTGCCGGGATTCTTGGCGGGAGGCGGGATTCCCGGTGGCCAAAATCCCGGCGGGATCCCGGCGGGAGTCTTGCCGGGATTCTTGGCGGGTAACCGGATATCTCGGTGGGAGTGTTGCCGGGATTCGCGGCGGGAAACAAAACCCCTTGCGGTCAAAATCTTGCTGAGATCAGGTCGGAAAGCGAAATTCCCGTCAGCCAAAATCTCCGGGGGTCCTGTGTGGAATCTTGCCAGGATTCGCGATGAGAACGTAATTAACATTTAAAATCAAACTACCAGACGCTGACAAAACTATGTCCTATATTGCAGTCCCAAGTATTGTTGTTATCAGCCTTGCACGTGTTTCTTAATTGAATTATCCGTAATGTGGTACTATTTCCATGTGACAATTACGAGAAGACAAAGAATAGTTCACGTGCATGTGTTGTTACTTCAGCGCGCCGAATTTAACGTTTTTGGTTAATTTCCACGTTCCCCATGAAAGCCTCGTGGTGCCAGGAGCGTTGCTGGTGGAAGGAGGCAAGTGTCTTCTTTATTTGCTGTGAAATCCGTAGCATCTGCAGGAGAATAAACCAACGAACAGGAAGAGTTTGATGGTGTTTTGTTTTGTGTTTGTTCGCACTTGCATTTTGTACGCTTACATGTAAACGATATGTGTTCGCGGTTCAGAGAGATCGATTTATTTGTAGTCAAGACAAAGCATGGATCAATAGTGGCCGTGCAGAAACTCGGGTTCGTTCATGATCATCTAAGAAAAGAACAGTGTGCTGGACGAGAATTGTCAGTGGAAATTTAAATGCTGAGTGAAAGAAACGTGTGAAATCTGAAGTATCTGGCAACGCAGTTTTGCGAAGCACGTTTTACAATTGTCATCAAAGGAACAAATATTGTTTAGTACTCCAAAGTATTCAGAATTTCACGGAACCGCCCCATTGGAGGAGACAGGTGGAAAGGCTTAGGTTTATAACATGCACACCGTTTCAGATTCAAGGTTAATCTACATCGTCATTTCAATATTACTCTTTCTTTAATAAACGTAAGTGTATTAAATTTTGTTAACGCGTTCTGCCTGAACATACGTGCAGGGTTTGTAATTGGGCGAAGCTTATGCAAACACAAATTAAATCGCTAAATACTAGCAAAGGTGGGGAATTTGTGGAAAACAGCTGCGCCGCTTGCATTGCGCTTCAACTTGTTTATAAATGTAAACATGAAATATGACCATGTAGGTATGAACAGGGATGACCATCTGTTTTTGTATAACCCTAAGAATCCAATAAATTGTATCTAGTAAATAATACCATTATTTTCCTTTGTCTTTGTGTTTTTATTTTGGATAGTTCAACTGAAAACAGAATGTGCGAGGACCTTTTAAATGAAAACTATGTGCAATTCTAATTAGACTGTCTCAATTTGTTAATTGGAATTTACGTTGCGTAGTTCTTCCTCAACTATTCGCCTTGGGAAAGAATACAAAGGGAGAACACGTTATGGAGAATAAAAAGGTGAAACCGACAACACCGAACAAAGAAAAATAGAATTCAAGGGATTACAAACAAACTATACTTCCCGGTAACTTGAAGCCTCAGTTAAACGAAACCTCCCGCCAACTTTATAACTCGAGGTGAACGCTTTTTTCTCTTCACAACATTTCCTTCAGAATTTTGCCCTCGGTAACTCAAACCTTCAAATAACTCGAACCTTTTTTATTTTCCTTAAAGGTTCGAGTAAAGAAACTGAACAAGGAAAATGACAATGCAAAAATAAAGTGTTTGTTTTGTGGCGTCTTCAAGTCTTGCAGAAATTGGCCGCTCGGCAAACTGTGGTCACGCAAGTCACGATTATTTTGTTATGTAGTGCAAGCTCGTGAAATTGTCGATCGCAAATTATTTATATATTGTTGTTGTTGTTTTGCATCTAAAACTGTTTAACAAGGAACCATTTTCAGTATAAGATTCTGCAACTAGCCGCAAATTCTGAAATTTGTCAGACGTGTCACCTGGCTGTTCTGTTCGCTATCGGGCTAAATTGTGTCAAGTTTACGCAAATCTGGAGAAGACGGCGAAAATTAAGCTTACTTTTGAACTCACAAAATGAATGCTTTAGTAATGTCTAAAAGGAAATTAGTTACCGGTAAGTAAGTTTATTTATACCATCCTCACACATTTTTGTAGGTAAGTCAAGCTTTTTGTCAGTGTGGATTTTTTGTCACAAAGGAGCCTCTGTGTGAAAGACCCGCCAATGGTCAGTTTACTTGACTGAAATCAACATCACCAATTAAAATAAATTAAAGGTTAACAGTGGACGACATATAAAAGGGTTCTTTCAGCGAAAAAAAAGGCAACGAACAGCAGTACACGCTGAGGCTTTTGAGTGAAATATAAAAGTGAAACTCACTGACCTTTTTCTCACATGTTGGATGCTCGGAGCGACCAGACTCGTCGAAGGAAAGAAACCCAGTTAGCGGCTTCCATCGCGGCAAATTAGTAAGCTGTAGAGACTATAGACGTCCTTTGGAAATTTTTGAAAGCATTTAACTCGAGTGTTTATTCCTCAAATGTAGCTTTGTCCACAATATCTTCTCATCCTTTGTTTAAGTTCATTCTCAGTACACTTTAGTGTGGATTGTTTCGCTGGGTTTAGCATGCCGGCCGTTCTCTCGTTGACAACAGTTTCTTGAATTTCTTTCAAAACGTTCTCTTGCTTCAAACTTGATAGAACCATGTTGTTTTCGGTAAAATAATAAGTTAAACGTTTCAATTTTCCCCTGTACATACAACAAAAAGAAGCCATTTTCAACTTGTTTTGTGGAAAAGTTCTCCCACTTTTCGGGTTACGCGAGCACGGCTCGCCAATGGCGTGATTGAATCAACCAATCAGATTGCCCCATTAACGCAATGGCGGGAGTCAAGGCGGGATTTTTTGGCGCGACTACGGTATTAGGTACATGGCCGGCAAGCAGCGAAAAAAGTTAAATTCAGAACGACAACATGTTAGTCACAGGAAACAGTATTTAAAAACCCTTGCTTAACTCTTCCGTGGTGGCTTATAAAGAAAGTTCAACAAAGAGATGACATGACATCACCTAGACAGAAGTAGTCATTTAAAATACGGGGATGCGAAAACGAAGTCCTCTGCATAAAAGGTAAGCTTATTAGTGACAACAAATAGACATCAGTGGTCTGATAAAATGAAATGACTTGTAAAACAGAGCCGAGCAGCGCCAGCAGCGTTTCTGATCGTTGCTATTTTGGTAGATGTCGCGCTTAGCGGCAAAGCTACAAAACAACCGCCGGTTAACGTTGCTCTTCGTCGATTGTTAGTTTCAGTTATATCGAGATCCAGGAATGATTCTCCTTACGGATACAGCACTGCGTTAATTGTCACTTTAATCACGTTTGTAGATTATAAACTTTTCAAGATTAATAGAGTTCGGGATTATTGACCATCGTCTTTACAATCTCGCACAACGTGCCAGCGCGAACTCCCGCACGATGATCGCCCAATTTTTTTATTCATCAACATAACGAGCCATACAAGATCGCTGTTTGAAACGAACTCTGATAAAAATATCAATCGCAATAGACCTCGCTAATGTTTGCTCGGACTCTACATACCACAACTTGTAATATTTTTTCTGAAGTCTCATCACGGTCAGTTATGAATCTGCGCATCTTGCCAAGATCGTAGTTGTCTTGCCGAGATTACGGTTGTCTTGGCGGGATCACCGAGGTCTTGGCAAGATCACGCCGGGAACCGAAACTCTCGCCGGGATTCTTGCCAAGATCCCGGTCAAGATTTTTTCTTGCCAAGATCCCGTTAGAATCCCGGCGGGGAAATTCCGTTTCCCGGCAAGATTTTTCATTTCCCGGCAAGATCCCGGTAGGAAGCGGGATTCTTGGCGGGATCCCGCCGGGATCCCGGTAGCCATTTTACAAGGGTAGAATTTAATGAAATTCGGTAGAATAATAGTTTAGAACACGCGTACCTCGCCTGCAAACAAAAATTGAAATCTGACAGAGGGCATGTTCAGAAAACGTTAAAATGCAAAACACAGAATTATAGGAGATCTCTCTGTCAAAACTTCACGAGGCCACTATCAATAGGCCAGTATTTTTCTGAGTTTTCTAGAGACAAATGTTGGAAAAAATCTAACGACTGGATTTTCTGAAAATAAATCAAACCTATTATTTAATGCTGGTTTATTACCAGCTGTGTTGCCATGGCAATGGCACTCTGTCCAACAAAACGTATCAAAATATAATCTTTTTTAGTTGAACTTGCATCTTGCCAATTTTGGCTGCCCAACTGCCAGTGGTTTGAAAATAACGATGAATAACGCATAGGTACAAGAAAACTGTGTTCGGCCACCTTAAGTGTCGCCGTATCGATTTCGTTGTATATTTCCGAATTCTGAAGTGTTTTCGCGATGGAGAAGGAGATCTTTAAATTGGATGCCTTGTGGGGTTCAGGAAAGTTGAGGCGAAGGCCGAGTCCTCCGGGCTCTGACAAAGTTGTACGGCTGAAGGAGTCTGTGTATCAGTAGCGGAGGGAAAGAAAAACATCTACGGACTTCAGCAATAGTACTGACACTGTGTTTGCCGAAATAGTGCTACATTCGTTGCCGAATGAAAACAGAAGGAACGTTAATTTACCACAAAACAACAGTAGCTACAGGCTTGCTCCAAAATAATGCTTGTGGTCATGAGCTTGCGCTGTTGTGCTTAATTATTCCTTGTGTTCACTGTCTGTTTGTGTTTTATTTTTACAAAAAGTGTAAGTGGCTATTCTAGTTTTGCGTCCATCGACGTCAGTCGATGCGATCAATCGCGCAATCAATCGATCGGACTGTAATAGATCCATCTATACGCATTGAATGCAAAGTCAGATCTTGAGTAGTTTTCTCCAGTGACATCTAGCGATGAAGACGTCAATATTCTTACTACTTGTTTTTGTCTTATTATTTTTATATCGATTGGAAGTGGCCACTCTGGTTTTACGTCCATCGAGATCGATCGATTAATCGATCAGTTGTTATAAAAGCTCCATACGCGTTGACTACAAAGTCAGATCTAGAGTTGTTTTCTCTGGTAACATCTAGCGATGAAGATATTACTATTTTCAGAGGCTACTACTGTAAATATCAGCTTGCTGAAAGGCCAGTGCGGCAGGGTATAATCTGCGAAACGTCCAGCAAACGCGCCAGCCAAACTTCAAACAAAAACACAACCGCGCAAAGCACTTTGGGTGACACTGGCTCTTTAAGGTGACGGACAGAGCTGAATAACAACTGTGCATGTCAAAAGTGCGCGCCAAGGAAAACTGGGGACCACAATACAAAACCATAGCAACAATGGCGGACTTTTTAAAAATTTTGACACCGCGAAGTTTTTCACCTTCAATAAGAGTTTTGTTGCAAACTTGAGTTTCAGACTTCTGCAAAACCTTCGTCTGTTGTCGAGACAAATTATATCTTTTGTACACCGAGGTTATTTTTCTGAACACCAGGTGAAAACGTGTCTCAAAAACACCAGTCCGCGAAAATGCAGCGAGATTCTTACCATTCCTGGAGGACACCTCGTCATCTTGCCTTTACATTCTTCCCCTGACTGGGTACTCTTACACAGGAGCAGGTGTGATGACCGGAAGTTTCCCTCCACGTTGTATAAAAGCAACACAGTGCGCAATCACTGCATTTTCGCGGACTGGAGTTTTTGAGAGACGTTTTCATCTGGGGTTCTGAAAAAATAACCTCGGTGTGCAAAAGATAAAATTTGTCTCAACAATAGATGAAGGCTTTGCAGAAGCCTGAAACTTAAGTTTGCAACAAAACTCTTATCGAAGGTGACAATCTTCGCAGTGTCAAAATTTTTAAAAAGACCGCTATCTTGTTGCTATGTTGTTGCTATGGTTTGTCTTGTCGTCCCCAGTTTTCCCTAGCGCGCGCTTTAGACATGCGCAGTTGTTATTCAGCTCTGTCAAGGTGACGTACTTCCGTAGTACGTGCACGTCACTCTCACGAAATTTACAAGCACAACTTTGAAATGGGAAATATCCAAAAGAAATAAAGCGAAATTTCCCCAAATTACACAACGAACCTCTTTATCTGATGTGCGAGGCACAACTCCTATCATAACACTGCTCAAGGTATCTTTTCGCAGAAGTTTTGAGTCGATCGATCATTCGAAGACTGTGGATGGAACAATCAAATCACATAAGAGCCTGAGATCACGTTTAAACTTTAAAGTTACTTTTGCGAAGAAAAACAATAGATATTCTAAAATTTTTGTTACCTGGCATTGTCCCTAACAGCTATCCTCATAGATGAGCCTGGTAACAGGACTTTGTCTCCAAGGATAAGCAGTGGAAGCCGCTTTGGAAGATCTCTGTTTGGTACAACCATGTTCTGTTTGTGTACAACACTCTGAGAAAACCTGTCCGCGCGTCAACTGAGAACTGAGAACCAGGCAAATACAAGAACCAAATTTTCTCATCTGCAAAAAATGGCCCTTGAGGCCCTGTTTAAAGAACGCAGATACCCGTTTCAATGAGTAATAGAAGAATTTGCAACGGGGCAATCGTCAAGGTTTGGTTCAATAATAAAAGACAAAGAGATACGGGGGAACAAAATACAAATGAAAATAGGCCTTCTGACGCTTAACACATTGTAAGCTTAATTGTAAGCTGGATAAAATAAAGCTGGAAACATCTCTTTACATTTAATAAGTTGTTTTTATTTTGTTCTTATTCGCCAAATACGGTTTTCAGCCACGAAATGATATCGATGAGCAATGAATGAAATCAATGACTAATCAATGCAATCAATGACTAATCGATGCAATCGATGACTAATCGATGACCAAAAATTTTGTGGCCTATCGATTAGTCATCGATTACTCATTGATCATCGGCAATAATCAATGACTAATCAACTGATTACCTATCGATTACCTATTGATTACTCATTGATTTCATTGATGTCATTGATGTCATCGATTAGTCATGCCTGGTGAGAACTACAATATTTCTTTAGAGCCCAGATTCTTGACCGTCAACACGACACTAAAAGTTATTTTACATGGCATACTTAACGCAAATTCCAAGATGGCGTCTTCTTCGACAGTCTTTAGACTCGGCTTTGCAGGTATATCTTTTATTTTGAAACTCAGTACTCCCTTTTGACCTCATTTCGAGGTTTAATTATTCTTTATGAGCTGTTATGTTTCACAAATTTGATTTTCAGTTTTAACGAGACCTGTGACATTATCAGTCTATACTACTTGTGGTCGACATTTTGGCACAATGCCTTCTCTTCAAGCCGGGCAGAAAATAAGATTGGGGTAAGCTAAAGCTTAAATTACTACAAATTTAAAAACCTGTCTGGATTAAGTTTATTTCATGGACCAATCCACTGTTGTCGCGGAGCTTGAGTGATTCAGGTGTCAAACCGTACGTTTCCCTGAACCACAGTGCATCTTTAACTTTTGTTCTGCCAAAAAATGAAATAAACAATGAGATATTAAAACCTGAGTCCAGTAAAGCTACGTCTTTCGGTTTGTGTCATGAATAGCACATAACATTTCCCTCGGTATTAAACCAAAGTAAAGTCGACTTACTGTATTTCAAGTTCAGATGTCTGTGTTGCTGTTTCTTTCCAACGTAAGTGAAGGCCTTGCCAGAATGTGCAAGTGTCTGCCGCATCTCGTCATACAATTCGGCCGCCCTCTCTTCTACGCTACGGCGAAGTTTTCTGTTCTCTTCCGTTAGCTGCGCCAACACGTCGCTAGGCAACCGATCTATCTTCTCCGGATTTATTGATAATTTGATCCACGTGTCAGCTCGCACACTTCTTCTCTTTTTTCCGTTTGTGATCGAGTCCATTTTTCGCCGAAATCTCCTCACGCTTTCGGCGATTGCGTGCCCAACAAGCTCGCGAGCGGATTCCAACAGTTTGTAACCAAGAGGCAGCATACTTGCTTGAAGTAAATCAAATAATGTCTTCGGCTGCGCACAAACTTCTCTCCATCTCCAAACTACTTCGCCATTCAGTTGCAGATGAAACATCGCATTATTTTCCTCAACGAAAGGTGGTATCATGTGAATCAGTAATGGATGGATTGGGGGTTCTAAGAGCTCTAAAGAGAGCTCCCGATCAGGGACGTTTTCATTTTCTTTGTTCATCTTCCGGTCTCGTCGGCACATTGAACATGAATAAATCAGCGGGTGCACCAAGTAGTATAGTAAAATGGGGGTTCTGTAACAGCTTTATTACTGGGAGATTTATTTCAAGATTTTAAACCGCTCACATATAAAACAATTTTTCCACATTGGTGAAAGAGAAAAGTTTTATAACTGAGAGCTCTATTTCCGTTTTTACACCGATAACACAAAAACCGGTTTTATATAGGTGGAAAAGGTGGAAAGAATATTATTGCATCACTTTTTAAAAACCGCAATAATATATTTTACAAGTTTTTTGTTGTAAACTGTCACAGAATTCCAAAAAATTTTTTTCATTTAGAGATTTGTGTTTTGTTATTATATCAAAAGTGTTACAGAATCCAAAATGTCTGTTGCAAGATATCAGAAAGATATTTTTCAAATGTTTTATGGTGAAATACCGGAAAAAGTTAAAAAGAGTTTACCTCGTCCATTAAAACCGCTTGTTGAAATTGAGGATGAGTTTTACATATCAACAAACAGCAATAATAATAAATGGCTTCATGTTTGGAAAATGGTTGTAACGGAAACAAACCCCCACAATAAAGATCTTTTTGAGTTTGTAAGAGCAACAAAAGAAAGTTTTACAGATTTAATAAAAAGAGAACTAAAAGAGTTTAAAAATATAAAAGTAAGTCTAGAGATGAAAGTTAAATTTAAAAAGGAAGAAGAAGAAGAACAAACTCAATACATGGAGCAATATTTTCGAGAAAATGAGCCACAGGTTTTTAACGCAAACGACGATGAAAACGAAATAGTAGAATATTTCGATAACATTTTTGAAACAATAAATGGAAAAATCGAGGCATGGGTAGCGGAAGGGTCAGGATGGGAAGTAGAAAAAATAGAGCTTGTGTATGTGAATGTCGCACGTTTTCAGCCACTGTGTGGAGGAACATATTTGCCAATTCCAACAAAGTTGAAAAACAAAAAAGCAGTAATGAATGTGCAAAATAAGGACAACGAGTGTTTGAAGTGGGCTGTAAGATCAGCTATGTTTCCCCCACCAGAAGGAAAAAATCCAAACAGACCAAGTTCTTACCCAGTTAACGATGGTATTAATTGGAGTGGTATTGTTTTTCCAACACCGGTAAAACAAATTGACAAGCTTGAGGCGCAAAACGAAAACCTCGCAATAAACGTATTTGGCTGGGAAAATGATTGTGTGATTGTGCATAGGATAAGTAAAAAAGAAAAAAGCGTGCCGCGGATAAACCTGATGTTGATTGAGTCGGGTGAAAAACAGCATTATTGTTTTGTGAAAAGGGTAAGCGCCCTACTTTATGATCAGAGCAAGCATCGCGATACAAAACATTACTGCATGTTGTGCTTAACAGGTTTTTCAAGAGAGGACTTGTTGGAAAACCATAAAAAATATTGCAATGGCTTAAAAGGAAAACCGACAAGGATTGATATGCCAAAAGAGGAGGAAAAAATAGTTTCATTTCAAAATTATTACAAACAAATGAAAGCGCCTTATGTTATATACGCTGACTTTGAGGCTTTAGTAAAAAGATTTCTCTTTGTGAGCTTGGGCCAGAGAGCAAGAAAAAAAGTTACACCATGAAAACAGAATATCACGAGGCAAGTGGTTATTCTTACACGGTTGTGAGAAGTGACGGTGAAGTTTCAGGACTAAAAGTTTACAGGGGTTAAAACGCGGTAGGAATGTTTTTAAGTGACATTCTGCAGGAAGAGGTGAAAATAAGAGAGAGTTTGGCTGCACCAAAACCAATTGTAATGACGGCTGAAGACTGGGAAAAATACAAAAACGCAACAGATTGCCACATTTGTAATAAAAGTTTGATAAAAGATGAATTCTTAGACTCTTTGCCGGTTTGGAGCATAGAAGATGGTGAAGGTGGAGAAAAATGCAGCTATAAGGGCCAAGGGCATAAAAAATGTTTTTACAGAGCACAGAAAGAGCAACAATGGGGGATTCTTAAGCTAAAAAAATTAACAGAAACAAAAGACCAGTTGGAAGCAAAACAACAGAAAAAGTGTATTTTCTGTGAGAACCCATTACTTCAGAAAAACATCAGAGACGCAGTGAAAGACCATTGTCACATAACTGGAAGGTATCGCGGTGCGGCGCACAACAATTGCAATATAAAACTGTACATTAACCCAAAAACAACCCCCATACCTATTGTATTTCACAATCTAAAGGGCTACGACGCGCACCATTTAATGCAAGAGATGTCGCAACTCAATAAAGAGGTTAAATGCATTGCTAATAACATGGAGAAATATATCACATTTTCAGTCGGAGGTCTGCGTTTCATCGACAGCTTGAACTTTTTACAAGGAAGCCTTGATTCACTTGTAAGCGCAACACCAAAGGAGTCATTGAAAATAACATCAACAATTTCAAAAGGCAGCGACCTGCTTTACAAAAAAGGGATCTATCCTTATGAGTACATGGATTCATGGGGGAGATTTAGCGAGACAAAGCTTCCGGACAAAGAGAAGTTTTACAGTAAGCTGAACGACGAGCACATAACAGACGAAGAGTATGCACACGCGCAGACTGTCTGGGAGTCTTTTGAATGTAAAACGTTGGGTGATTATCATGATCTTTATGTTAAAACAGATGTTGCCCTGTTGGCAGATGTTTTTGAGAACTTCCGAAATCCATGCCAAGAGCAGTATGGGTTAGATCCAGCTCATTATTACACATCACCAGGACTATCCTGGGACGCTTTATTGAAAAAGACAGGGGTCGAGCTTGAGTTATTCACAGACCCTAAAATGTATCTATTTGTGGAAAGGGGAATGAGGGGTGGAATCTCAATGGTAAGCAAAAGATACGCAAAGGCAAACAACCCGTATGTACCTGGCTATGACCCCAGCAAACCGAACAAATTCATCATGTATCTCGACGCTAATAATCTTTATGGATGGGCAATGAGCAAGCCACTCCCGAAAAGAGATTTTAAATGGAAACGTGTTATGCCCACTGAGGAAGACATTATTAAGAAAAAAGAAAACGCAAAGAATGGATGGATTCTTGATGTGGATCTTGAATACCCAAAAGAACTGCATGAAGAACACAACAGCTTTCCCCTTGCCCCTGAGAAAAAGCAGGTTAAAAATGAATGGATGTCGGAATATCAACACAGTTTGATAAAAGACTTGGATCTGAAAACACCAAAATGCAACAAGTTGTTGTTGACTCTTCAAGACAAAAACAACTATGTGGTGCATTACCGAAACTTACAGTTTTATCTGAAGCAAGGAATGAAACTGAAACGTGTGCACAGGGTGTTGGAGTTCGAACAAGAATGCTGGATGGAGCCGTACATCCGGATGAATACAGAATTCAGGAAAAAGGCAAAGAGCGACTTTGAAAAGAACTTTTACAAGCTAATGAATAACTCAGTTTTCGGCAAAACCATGGAAAACCTGCGTAACCGTGTTGACATAAAAATAGTGAGAAGCAATGAGACAGACAAAATAAGGAAATTGGTTGCAAGTCCTTTTTACTCAAGGCATGTTATGTTTTCAAACGACCTGTTCGGAATTGACATGCGCAAAAGCCGGCTGCTGCTCAACAAGCCGGTCTACACAGGGATGACAATCCTTGACAACAGCAAGATCTTGATGTATGATTTTTTCTACAACGAGCTGAAAAAAAAATATGGCCCAAAGTGTGAACTTTTGTACACAGACACCGATAGCCTTCTATAAAGATATCGAAACAAACAAAAATCTATATGATACGAGCGATTACCCGAAGGAGCATCCACTTTATTCAGACGCCAACAAAAAAGTTTTAGGAAAAATGAAAGACGAATGCAATGGAACTTCCATAACAGAGTGTGTCTGTCTGAGACCGAAAATGTACTCGATACTGAAAGGCAATGAAAAAAATATAAAAAAAACGAAGGGTGTGAAAAAATGTGTCGTTAAGAAACGAATAATGCATGAACAGTACAAGGAAACACTTTTTGGTAAGAAGCAGTTATGGCATGGAATGAACATTCTTCGAAGCCAGAAGCATGAGATTTACGGCATGTATGTTAACAAAATCTCGCTTTCCCCATTTGATTCAAAGCGAAGGATAGAAGAAGACGGTATTCATACAAAAGCCTATGGTTACGAACCCGCATTCAAATTTACAGATGCTGAAATTGCCGCAATTGCTGCAGCCGAAGAAGAAGTTTTAGAGTTACTCGGGTGGTAACTCAATGTTTGGAGGGACAACCAAAAGCTCTTCGCGGACAAACCAACGTTTTGCTCCGTCAAACAAATAATAGATAACCGGTGCGTCTGGTTTTATCATAATTTTTTCAATCTCGTAAACATTCAAAGACCAGATTGGGTCGGTAGCTCTTCGTCGACCACCTTCAAGTTCACCAGGTTGATAGAGATAGCGAACACTTAAACCGGAGGGTAGTTTTTTTTCGTTCACACCAACGGGTCTCAATTAAGGTGTCGAGGGTTTGGATGGAACAGTTTTCTTTTTGATGGCATCAACAGGTTTTTGACCAGTCAGTCGAGTGACTTCTTTATTCAAAGCTGAAATAACAGCGGGCAGTCGAGCCACCCATTCAGTCGATCTTTTGTCGTCAGGGAGGCGCATTTCAACCCCATATTGGTGTCCAAACAGCCGTTCAGCCAGAGTGCGGTTGAATCTTTCAACGATAGCTTGATCACGGTGAATATCCACACGACCACGTCTAACCTCGACATTATGTTTCGAAAGCAGTTGATTCACAGCGCCCATAAACTCACGACCAGGATCGACCTGAAGCAGTTTCGGCCACTTCAAAGGACCACGACTATAAATCCGTTCCAGAGCAGTTGCAACTTCTTTAGCCTCTTTTGTGGTCAACGGTTCGGCTTCTTTGTATCGAGAGGCCACATCTACCACTGTGAGAGCATATTTAAAAGTTTTACGGGAGCGTGGTGGGCGATCGTGTGGGAGATACAGAAGATCGGCTTGGTGAACTTTGTTTGGAACAGGAACATCAAATTTCGGTCTTGGAATGTAACGTGGGGCTGGTAAATAAACCTGCCAAAGAGCTTGCTTCATCAACCAGTTTTGAGCCACATCTTCCGAGACTTTCGCTGCCTGGGCTAATTTCTTAATTGCTGCAAACCCTTTCCAATACCCTTGCGGGCTGTAATAAATTTTTGACAACTTATTTAAAACGCGTGAGCTCATTGTATACTATACACAATAAAAAAAATGGACGACCCGTTTGATTGTTTGCAAGGTGAGAAAATTTCGTCGAAAATAATTCAAGAAATGTTGCACAAAAGAAATAAAATAAGCTTGTTATCAAAAAAGATTGATCGTTGTCCTTCATGCGAGGAGCAAATAGTTTATGTGGAGAATGAGTTCTGTCAGGCATGTCAAAAATGTGGTAGAGTGATTGAATGTGATGATTATGAATATTTTGAAGAAGAAAATTGGAGAAGAAGTTCCACTGCTCTTCGAACAAATAATGATTATTTAAACAATGTTTTGCGAAAATGGAACATTAAAGAAATGTTTTCTTCCAGCGAGGTAGATTTTCTTGGTAACGTTATTGCTCAATTTCAGAAGATGTCCGGCAAGTCAGTGAACTACCCCTATTTTTTGTACAATTATTTTGAAATAGTACCTTCTGAATGCTGGCCAAAGAAAAAAGAAATTATGGAATCTATTTCTAATCACCTTCCAAAAAGCTTAAAAAGTTGGCGGCACGCAAAACATGAGTTTTATAAATGGTGGTTGAAAGCCAATCAAGGTTCTTCATAAACATTTTCATATTTGCCTGTTTTTGGATTTTTTACCAAACGCATGACAGTACCCTTTTTCGGATGAGTCCAAAATTTCTTGCTTGTGACACCAGTTGGTCCTGTGAAAGCATTTTTCGCAATATCACCTGACCAATACCGATCGAATACATGTTTTGTGGAAGGAATCATTTTTTTTGACAAAGTTTCAGCAAATTTCGCTACTTCCAACGGTTTATCCAAAGCACCCGTTCCTTTTTGTTTTTTTAAACCCAACCCTAACTTTTGTTTAGCATTGATTGCATTTCTTGCAGCCGCATGGCCCCACTGCCTCTGTTTGTAAGGAACTGCGTCAAGAGACTTAACCATTTTTTTATCCGCTTTGTGTTTGCATTTTTTCAGGTTTTCACCATACGCTTTTTCACGGTTGGAACAAACATCATAATCAACATCATGTTGCATTGCAATCGCATCTGTTGCACCTGTGGGTTGTTGATATATTTCCAGAATTTCACCCGTTTCTGGGTCGTATTTCACCTGCTTTTCAAGAGGGTTATATGGCCCTGTGAAATTATGTCCCGGCAATGTCCAACCTTTTTTTGGTTTCGGAAATTTACCAATTGCTGCATGTATATGAATACCACTGCCCTCTGAGCGGGTCGGCAAAAAACTTGTTTTTGTTATTCCGCAACTAGCGCATTTTGCTTTCAAGAGGAGGAGTTTTCGATTGTTCTTTTTTATTTTTACAACCTTTTCAACAACCTTTTCACTTCCCTGTACATTGGGGGTGTTCCGCTCTTCTTTGACACAGTACATTTCCATTGTATATTTTAAGAAAAATAACTTTTCACTATTTTTTCATTTTGAAGTAAATCGTTGGAGAACATTTTCAAAATATCGGCAAAACTTGTTCCTTTATTTCTTTAGTTTAAAAAGAGAAGGCAGTAGTAACCACATCTCACACTTTGTTCCCATTGAATTTGGTTATCATTTCTGAAAAAATGTGTCATCCCGTGCATTGACATTTCTTTTTCCCATTCCAAAGGTGGTGGAAGCCCAAATGAATCGAAATACTCATAAGTACCATCATTAGGCCAACAACATACCCAGTGAGTTCCCAAACTTCCAAAATCATCCAAGCTGATAATGCATGGAGAATGAAACAAGGGTTTTTTTCGTTTCTGCTAAAAATACCTTTGATGGGGATTCGTAAAAAGTTGCACCATTTTCTCAGGTCAATGTTGGATAGAGGTTTATCAACAAATTTTAGTTTTTTTTTAAACGATAATAATCCTCCCAAGTTCCATAAAAAGGTGGAGGTTGAATTTGCATCCCTTTACCTTTTGGTATTCCTGGTGATCGTCTTGTTCGTGGTGGTGGCTGTGGTGGTGGTTGTGTTTGCATACCTTTTCCAATTATTTTTCTGACCAAATCAAGGGCCAAAGGTACTCCGATAGACGCCAACCTACCAAGGAAACCGCCGTATTGTGCGCCACCTCCTTTCACCAAACCTTTTCCAACAAGATATTTTTTTGCCGCCTTTTTCTGAGTAGGAGTCATTTGCTGGACAAGTTTATAAAGCTCAATTTCCCTTGGTCCAAAACCATTTCCAAATATCTTTTTTAGCACCTTTTCAGCGCCAAAACTCAAACCTGCACTTGCTAATGCCCCAAGAGCTGGCTTTATCAAAGGTCGTGCCAAACCAAGCATAGCAGAAAACAAACTTCCACCACGCTGCGCAGTATTCTGAATCTGTGTCTGGCTTAATTTTATTACCATTCCTTTCCCTGCCGCCGATCTTTTTTTCAATCGATTGATTTGAGTTTCAGTGAGAAAAAGTTCGTCACCACGCCCAATTTGGTCTGGTTTGACTTTCAGATTAACAGCTGCCTTCGTAACATAAGCTTTTTGAAGTTTCTTTTTCTGACCATCAGTCAGTGCGATTTTGAATGGATGATAAGTTGTGCTCATTGTTTGTATATTATATTCAGATTTTTTTTTTGAATTTTTCATTTGTCTAGATGTCGGCGACAAGCTCATTACCAATTTGCTTCAGCACGAATTCTTTTCCATTCAAAACCAATGCGAAGATAATATAATCCTGAGCGTTAGCGGCTTCATTCAGTCTGTAATGGAATTCGAGCTGTTTCGGGTCGTCTGTCATACTTGCTTTGGTGTTTCGTAGATCAAAATAGATAATTGGGTATAACTTCTCAAAATTGTCAAGCTGCAGCTGAACACCGGTGTTGTAGTCGTTCTTTCTGTATCTGAAATTGATCAAATCATTCAAAATTCTTATTTTAAAATCATTGTCGTAATCAAGCTCAGGGTAAAATGTTGTGCCGTACTTAAGGCGGCAAGTGTCCAATCTTGCTGAGTCATCACCATCGATATCAAATGTGTCAAAAATGTAAGGGTTCTGTGTGTAAGCATTTTGTTTCCTTGTTTGTTGAAAAAATACAAAGACATGCTTGGGGTCTTTTACCCCAGGTGTAATCAATAACGTACCATTCGCTTCCCTTCGGGAGCTGCTGCTATGCAAATTTTCATTCAGGTATTTCCACTGGGTTGGTTTCAAGAAATTTTCATTGACCAGAGTTTGTCCTTGACCAGTGAAAATTGTGGGACCCACAATTCGAATTTACGGACAACAATTCTTCGAGCTGTTCCATCGTTTTGCCAAATCATTTCTTCATCGTTTTGCAGTTCAATTTCAAACTCAAGTTGTAACGGCGGCAGTAGCCTGTCGGAAAGACTTTCGAAGAAGGAGTATCTGTTCAAAGGGATAATCGTCTCAACCATCAAACCTTCATGTGATAGAAGCGCCCTTGATCGAATTCCTCCTTTGTTCGTTGCATTGCCATCAGTTACTGTGGTGGCATCTTCATCAAGATACCAAAATTGGTTTTTTGCCACGCTTCTTGAATAATCGTCTGAAAAATCAAGCAGATTTTTGATGAAAATACCTTTGTGAATATTATCCGCCTCGTACAGTTTTTTCCCCGCTGAACTTATTTTCAAACTTTTTATCAATGAGAAAGAACCGTTGATTGGAGCTGATTGGGTGTCAGCGCCAATGTTGGCTCCGTTTGCTTTTGCTTCAAACTTGTAATTGGCACGGAAATAAGCGTTGTACCAGTCATAAAAATTGTTCCGGTCTTTCAAGGTAAATTTGTAGCCCCTCTTTGTTTGAAATTGGTTATTCTGAGGTAATTCGATTGGGGTGTCTAATTTTACTTGAACGTATGATGTATTCTCGAGGTAAGGTTGACTTCTGAACATGTTTGCGCTTATATTTATAGAAAAAAAATTTTTTTAATCAAATTTCGTTTGCCAAAATTCGATTTAATTTCGTTAAAGCATCCGATGACAAAGGTTTTTGTTTTTTTCGCTCTTGCATTATTTTCCATATTTTTTCCGCACCTTTTTCAACAGAATCTGATTTTATTGGTTTTTTGTTTTGCAAAATATTTTCAAGTTTCTTTTTTGCCGCCTGAGACAAAGGTTTTCGTTTTTGACCCTCTTTTTCATCAGTTTTCTTATTTTTTTTGAATACTTTACCGATGGTCATTAAGGTGTCACGGATCACACCTGACCCTTTGTGTTTATATCGATAACTTCCGGTGTTTTCATCAAAGTATCTTGCCCACTCACTCGGATGATTCATGATTGTATATTTTACCAACAAAAAAATTCTTACTCTTTTTCAATCATTAAGCTAATTGCAATGTCCGTCCCGTTGAGATTCAGGATATTGTTTCTTCCGTCTGTCACCCAAACCCTTATTTCATTTATAAAACTTTTATTAACAGGTTGCCACTCAAGTCGACGCGGCTTCTTTTCGAAATGGATAGCTAACCTGAAGATCTGATGTTGAGAAACTGTATAACACATCGCTTGGAATATTGTTTGTTTGGCGTGTGATAAGATCGCAGTGCTAATATACCCAATCAACACCTCTTGTGATATTTGGAACTTTATCTCCCAAACTACTAAGAGTCAAGATTCTTTTGTTATAACCAAGCAATTCATTGAAATTTCCTTGAGACAAGTCAAGCTCATAATCTCCGCGCACTATAATAAAAATTCTATAAGTTGAAAACTCGAAATGTATTGTGAAAATGTAATCGCTATCTTTTTTTGTTGGGTCAACTTTACCGGTGTGTTGCTGAAGAAATGTGTTGATTCTTTTATAATCATACATCCCATTTGGGAAAGTTAAGGTCTTCCACGCTTGTTCTGCTTTTTTTCTTCCAGCGAATTTTGTTGTTATCATAACTAGAATCGATATTATTCCACGAGTAACTCATTGTGATAAGTCTGTTTAGCGCAGCTTTATATTTTCCTTCACCCAATTCGATCGGAGGATGAAACTTCACTGTAAAATCGTGTGAAACATTTCGTTCTCCACCTCTTTCTAGTTTTGCAAGGCTCGAGTCAAGCAGTATGTCAAAGCTCATTATTGTTTTATATAATCAGAAATAATTTTTTCTTTTCCTTTTTATCAATTGTGCCTAATTCAACAAGTGAATTAAGAAGATATGATACCTGATTTTTCAGTTTTATTGAGCTGTTTCCTGCTTTTATTGATCCTAAACTCAAATTAAGTTGGTTGATCAATTTTTCAGTTTCATCATCATAGAAGCCACTTCCTTCGGTTTCCCAATCCTGTTCATAAGAGTCATCTTCATTGTCAGAAAGTTCAATAGCAGGTCTTCTGCTCATGACAGCTTTTTCAAGAGGAGTTTTGGAGATTTCTCTTTTTTCTTGTTTTTTTGGTGGTTTCAATTTTGCCTTTTTTTCTTGTAATTGCGTTGATAAAGGTTGTTTCCTTTTGAGTAACTTTTCTGCATGTTCTTGATGTGCCTTAATTGTTTCGAGTTTAAATGCCTCAGCTTCTAATTCTTCCAAATTATATTCATAATATTTTGATCCTTTACTTTTTACTTTGTAAGTTGGATCACTTCCAAATTTAGCAAGAATACTTTTAACATTTCTAAGCCGTTTTGATGTTTCTTCCCTTGTTTCATCTTTGGAAGATCCTGGCATAACAGTTTCTTCCATCAAAGGTGGAGGTGGTAATGGAAGATCATCAAATTCTTGATATGGGGGTGGAAGTGATGTTGGTTCTATTGGTGTTGTGGTTGTTGTTGGTGTTGTTGGTGGTCATGGTGCTGGAGTTGGTGCATCCGGTCTGAATTCGTCACCAAACGGGTTGATTTCGTCAAATTCATCCATTGTGTAATCAGGAACTTCCTGCTCCTCTTCTTCCTCCTCTTCTTCCACAGTGGTGCTATTCTGATCAAGCCTTTTTGTAATTGGTTTAAAAAACTCTTCTCCTGAAAGCTGACCAAACTCTTTGTTTATTTTATTCATTTTAAATTTTTGGTGAATTTCTTTTGTTTGTTCATTTAGCTTCGCCTTTTCTTCAGCCAACTTACGCCATTTTTTCATCGACATATTTCCAGCGTTAATATATAGAAACGAAAAAAAAATGAAGATTCCAAATTATGACCCAGTTTCTTCTAAAAGTAACTACAAACAAGGCCACCCTTGCATGCCAGCAGATGTTTTTCGAATGTTAATTTGTGGCCCCAGTAATTCTGGCAAAACAAACATATTACTGCATATGCTTCACAAGTTGTTGAAGTATGATAAAATTTACCTCTTTTCAAAAAACCTGCACCAGAATAAATATCAGTCTCTTTTGCAGGATTTTGCTGAACGAATCAACCCAAAGGTTGGTTATGAGGTTATCGAGGCTTACGGTGATGAAATCATTCTACTCGAAGAACTTCCGGCGGACAACCAAAAAATAGTTGTTTTTGACGATCTTGTTTGCGAAAAAAACCAAAACGATATCATTAATTATTTTATCAACGGGCGGCACAAAAACTGCTGCGTTATTTACCTCTCTCAAACATTTTACAAAGTGCCAAAAGACATCCGTATTAACTGCAGCCATCTTTGTATTTTCAGATTAGATCCAAAAGAAAACAAATGAATTGCAAACGAAATAGGTGTGGATCATGAGGTTTTAGATCGCGCCACCGATGAAAAATATTCTTTCCTTTACTTTGACAAACCCCAAAAAATAATTTAAAAAAATTTTGATGAAGATATATAATGGGGTATATTAACAGTCAAATAGGTGGAACTAGCCAAACTACGATGAGTGAAAGTGGAAAAGTTGGTCCTCCCGGCCCAGGGGGTCCTCCTGGACCCGAGGGTCCTCCTGGACCGAAGGGTGATAAAGGCCCTGGAGGACCACAAGGTCCTCGTGGTCCAAGAGGAGAAAAAGGGACCGCTGGGCCACAAGGCCAAGAGGGAGCACAAGGACCACGGGGTTTAAAAGGCGACAAGGGCGATAAGGGCGACAAGGGCGATAAAGGTGATAAGGGCGATTCTGGGGCTCAAGGTAGTGTTAGCGGTTCTGCTGATATTGACATGCAAAACAAGTACGATATTTTGCGATTAAAAAGCAACCCTTATCCTGTCCACGGTGATCTGACAAAGGTGATAAACTATCAGGACACGAGAAATATCTTTCTTTCGAAAAAGGAAGGCGGAAAAATGGAAGCAGGCATTGATATGAACGATAATACAATATACAACGTAAAAGACCCAGCACAGGCAGATCAAGCCACAAACAAAAAGTATGTCGATAATCAGCTTGTCAAAAAACTGGATAAAGAAGCTGATATTGATATGAAAAATAAATCAATTATCAATCTTAATCTTCCATCAAACAAAAGAGACGCCGCATGTGTCGAGTCTGTTAACTACAGAATTGATGACATGACACAAAAAAAGTTTATCAAACTTGATGGCACAACAAGTATGTCTGGAGACTTGAATTTAAATAACAATAAAGTTGTTAACTTACAAACCGATTACAGAGATTCTAAATCCGCAGTTAATGTTGCTTTTATGCAAAATGAAATAACATCTACGAAAGATCTTGTCACTCAAAAAATTCATGAATCTCAGATTATTAACTCGGGGCAAAAAAAAGACGCCTTCAGATACTTGATGGAAGACACTGATGAATCTTCGAGTGAAAACAACATCAAAGTTTTAGGTATTAACGATTTTCCCAATTCTCCACATCAAATTAATAAAAAAGCTTACCAACTTCAACTCTTGTTTGAAAAAGACTCACCCAACCAGTACCGGTCACGCCTCGGTTTTAACTTATATAAACTTCCGGTCGGTTACTATACTTTGGTCGTTGAATGGTTTCCGCCGGAAATGAATGAGTTGAGTGTAAGCCCGCAAGCAACTACGATTTCAATTTCTAACTATGCAACAAAAACATTCGAAACGTACATCAAAACAGTTATCAATTTTCACAGATGGGGTAGCTCACCCCCACAACACCTTTATCTCGATCTGCACGGTACAGTCAGTAATCCATCATTTTTAACAATTGGTCATTTAATTGTCTATGGCGTTAAAGAAACACTTTCAAACGTTGACCCAAGTGTCTATGACACCGCTTTTGTTATTGAAAACGGGAAAATGGTAATGGAAACAGATCTTTCTTTAAACGGATATAATTTGATTGGCCCCGTTCATTATATTCATGGTTTTCATAAAAAAGAAAAAGGCAATGGTGATTTTTCATTAAATAGTTATAAAAAAATAATTATGAATAAAAATAATGTATTATTAAAAGCTAAAATAATATATGAAACAAACCAAAGTAATTATAATACAATTAGTCATTTTTTGAAAAAGGAAGATCCTAATGATTCAACAAAATCTTCTGTACATAGGTTTAATTCGACTGATATAGGAAAAAAAGAACAAAATTTCGATATTAATCATAATATAGGATTTTATTATGTAACATCAATGTTTCTGACGGATGAAACACAAATATCATATGTAAAAGAAAATTTATTATTATTGGTTGAATATAGATAGAAACCCAAAACATTTTTTCTTATATTATATACACAATGCGGGACATTTTCGAATTCAACCATATCGACCAAACAGTTTCTAAAGAGAAAGTTAAAATTCTGAAAGATTTGTATGGTTATTACCATAAGGAACATTATGGCTATGAAAAGTTGCATCGCGGTTTTCGAAGAAAAAATTTTGTTTGTAATCTTTCAGCTGGAAAGTTAATAATAAGTGCCGCAGTAGCTGGAGGAATAATGTTGAACCCTGCTGTCATGGCAACTTTAACTGGTGTTGGTCTTATTTTGAAAGCAGTGGCAAGCCTTAAGAAATACGATAAGAAAACAGAACAAGCAAATTTTGCTCGTATCGAATACCAAAAAATACTTGATGAGATTCGCTTTTACCTCAGAGGTGAAGTTTTCGACGAGAAGGCCTTTCTTGATAAATTAAAAATGAAAGATAATTTCGTCACTGATCATTGTATGGAGATTCCGCTTTCTGTTCAAAGAAAGTATGAAAAAAATTCACTCAATTGTAGATTTTTAAAGTAATTATATACGCAAACAAAATGATTGCACTTTTTGCAACTATTTGTTATTGGTTTTTTGAACTTCTCACTCCTCCTGATATTAGACAAATACGATACATTACTCGTGAGTGTGTTTCAAAAATAATGTTACCAACTCGTGGTGAAGATGGCTACCCAATTTCAGGCGAAGATGTGGTTCCATAATACAATTTTTCCTAATAAAAATCTTATAAACAACGAAAAATGTGTGATAGTCACGCGTGACCTTATGTGACAAGAAGCGTGACATTGTGTGACGGCAAACGTGACAGTCACGCGTGACATTGCGTGACAGGTCACATAAAAGAGCAAAAACCCTCGTCGGGGGGTGCTCGTGGCTGTTCTTGCCTAGCCTCGGCTAGGACTTTCACCTCACCGAAGCGAGAATTTAACCGCTGACAAGGCGGTTGTCATTTCCACATTTTACCTCTGGGAGCGAGGTTGAAATCCCGAGGGATCTTTGAGCACCCCCCTGTCACCAGTAGGGCCGAGGCGGGCTCACCCGAGGGTACTCTCCCACTGGAAGGAGTTCCCCTATACCTCGTCATTCACCGCATGCAAGCCCTCAAACAGGGTTCAGATGGTGGCCAACCATCACCCCCCTAAAGCTTTACCAATGAGTGAACTAATAAAATATTGATCCCTTTCAATATATATTAAACACATTTTTCTTCTTCTCTTCCTTATGGTACCCTTTTTCTGTCGTTCACCTTAATGTCGCAATAATAAGATGTTTTTACGCATGCGCTTCACAAAATTTTACCTCGAGTAGAAAAGTACACGCTATTAAACAAATGTATCTTCAACACATCTCTTACTATGGCTATCTGCACAGATCAACATACGATCTCACAAGACTGGCCAACAGAGGAAAGTTTTGAAAGAAAAGAAATTTTTAAATGGCGGGATATTTCAGACACTGTTTACAAAATTAAAAAAGTTAAATATAGAAAAGGTAAATATGGGGATTCAGCTATTTTAACTTTAGAAACAAAAAATGGTGATGAGTTTTGTGTGTGGGCCCCTAAACGACTTACAGAAGACCTGATGGAAGATGATTATTATCAATTTGTCTACAAAATAGGTCTCAAAACTTCTGCTGTAGGTAATGAATATTTTGATTATGAATTAATGTAACCTGTCTGTTTTTTCAAGCTTGAGTTGTTAGGGGGTTTCCCTTCAATGTTTGTACGAGAATATAAATTACGTCATTGCCTGCGGGTTTCACCAGACCGCGGAGTCACGCGCCGTAAACACAACTTAATGGCTGTGGTCCTCTTCCCATATATCAGTGCAAAACTTAATTAGGGTTATATCAAGTATATCGGGGACAGAAATGGTTATTTCATGTAAGATTTCTTCTTGTTTATAACAAAGGTAACAACCCCCTCCACAACAACAATGCATATAAGCTACACGCACTATAATAGGTACAAGCCGCTCCATTTCAGGACAAAAAGGTTGTATTAAAAGCTCATTGTGAACAAGGTTCCAACCCAAAGCCTCTCGCTCTTTCAGTTTTATGGTAAGGTAATGTTTGTAAATTATCTCACGTAACTCTGGTGGTAGGTTTTGGATTGCTTCGGTAATCTGACAGTTGTTGAACCCGGCAGCCATCAAATTTGACTCACAAATATTTTAATCGATTATAAATTTTTTTTTGTGTGTGTGTGTTCGGGCATATTTTCGTTCTAATAATTTTATTTCGTTATATGCACTGTGCCAATCGTAAGTATCAGAGCATCTCTTTAATAAAAGTAAATTCTCGATCGGAGGAGTGTATAACAGTTTATGTTTGATTCCTGGCTTAAAACAGGGGTAACAAAGCCCTTCCCAACGGCAATTTTCATATTCTAAACATATAATTATACGCACAAGTTGCTGCCTGTTATGACAGAAAGGTTGTTTTAATAACTCATTGTGTACCTCTTTCAAGGACGAATATCTTGCAACAGACATTTTGGATTCTGTAACACTTTTGATATAATAACAAAACACAAATCTCTAAATGAAAAAAAATTTTTGGAATTCTGTGACAGTTTACAACAAAAACTTGTAAAATATATTATTGCGGTTTTTAAAAAGTGATGCAAAATTATTCTTTCCACCTATATAAAACCGGTTTTTGTGTTATCGGTGTAAAAACGGAAATAGAGCTCTCAGTTATAAAACTTTTCTCTTTCACCAACGTGGAAAAATTGTTTTATATGTGAGCGGTTTAAAATCTTGAAATAAATCTCCCAGTAATAAAGCTGTTACAGAACCCCCATTTTACTATACTCACCAAGATCAGTTTCAAAGTTCGCGGCAACTGATTAGTTAATGAGACATTTTACATCTGAGTAGTTTTGTTGAATAGGGTATTGTTATAGTCTTGACAACCATTGTTATTCAGTCGTGGGCTTCAGAACAATAGCTCGCAGGGGCAAGACGCGCCATTTTGGAACTTATTCAAACTTAAAATTTTAAAACTGAAAGGGATAGTGGTTCTTGTTCACCGATTTTCAAAGTTTACACGGATTATGTTCAAGAAAAGATCAATCTTCCATTTGCCGTACGTGGAAATTTGGAAGTCGGTGTAACTTTCAAGAAAATCGTTGTTGAAAGTGGCTTCCATACGAAAAATGCCCGTTTTTTGGATTTTTCAAGTGTAAAGGGATAGTCTTTAAACTTTGTAAAAAAAAAAAATGACAGATACAGCATTGCTCTTCAAAAAGCCGTGCGTGGATGTTCCAGTTTTGACTTCTGGAAATGAGAAAAGCGAATTTTACCAAAGCTACTGAGCCAATTTAGCCTCTTTCTTCTCTTATTCTGGGCTTTTCAAAGCGTGCTCGCATTTAAATTTGCCGCTTCAGCGGTCATGAATAATTAATGATGTCCACGCATTCTGCGCGATGAGTTTTGTTTTTGTTGACCCCGCAATCCGCACCCCGCACCCCGACCCCGCGTTTTCGGAACACCCAAAACGCCATTGAATTTCACTTCACACGTTTTTTACACCAATGAAGTAACCCAAAACTGAAATGAAAATCCTTTCACGAAAATGAAATTCCATAAATGTTATTGAATTCTTCCAAACGAAAGTGAAAATTTATTTTCTACTAATGAAGGGCAAAAGTTGTACTACAGAAGTCTTCATGGCTGAAGCTAAGCGTGAACAGTTCAGTTCGCCAGCTGCACTGTTGCTAATTGTATATCATGTGCACATTATCACGATGTTAAAAACAGAGAAATATACTAGGATTTTTGCGATGATAATAAATGAAATTCCCAACATATTAAACGACGTTGAAAAACGCGTCATTGATTTTCTGAAGACACTAAAGAGTATCCTCGACATGAAGATGAAAATCTCGAAACGCTATTGTATTTAACTTCACACGTTTTCCACACTAATTAAGCAACGAATAACTAAAATGAAAATTCTTTCACGAAAATGAAATTCCACAAATGTTATTGAATTCTTCTAAACGAAAAATGAAAACTTATTTCCTGCTAATGAAGGGCAAAAGGTGTATTTACAACACACCCCTACTAAATGAAATACATTTTCTTCTTGTCCCAGGATTATGGCCCCCATTAAAAGGGACGTACGTTTGACCTGCTGCAGGCAGCAGAACGACTTCGCGCCAAGAGGTGGCATATAGCTGAAGTTGACCTACTAAAAAATAGAGCTAACATTTACATGAAACTGAAAAAATCCTTAGCAAAATATAGCCAAAATATCATACACAGTTTTAGTTACCTAAACAAACAAAAAATAAAACACGTTTTTGGCATGGGAATTAGAGTCCTTATTTCGACGCGCTCGATCCGTTCAGGGTTATGTGCTTCGAGCGAATTTCGGATACGTCACCTATATCAAGTGACCGTAAAGGCTGGGAAAAAGCCATTGGAAACAGGCAAGGAAAGCCCGGGAAGGGAGGAGAAATAGGACATTTGTACGATAGCGTCATTTGACTACAGCTACCAGAATTCATTTCGTTTCTCCTTTCTTATTAAAATGTTTGTAAGCCCGGTGAGGTTTAGATAACAATGACCCTAATTTGCATCAGAAAAGAGCAGACTGAACGATTCTGGTAGTTGTAGTCGAATGACGCAATCGTGCAAATGCCCTATTAGAACGACAGCAAAGCACGTTTTTCCTGATACATAAGGTCAGGTCTGCTCTGAGAGTGGTTTTGCGACTTCATGCCATAATAACATTTGCGTGGCAAAATATTATTTTCTTAATTGTTATTGAACAAATGAAGACATATAACAGCGGAATATGATTATTAACAATAATAGAGTTATTTAAAGCAGAATTTTTCTTTACATCGATAGCGTGTTTTAAGTGCTTAGGAGTCGTGTTGATTAACAAAATATTAGAAAAAGGAATTTATCTATTGACATCAGGTTAACCCTAATTTTACGAGCCGTTATAGTATTTTCCTTCAGTATAGCCCTGGCCCTGAGGAAGGCTAATTTTGTTAGCCGAAATATTGGCCATTTAATAAATCAGCCCTTTGCCGTAGTGCCAGCTTTTCATTCAGTTTTGTCCTAATTTAAAGGTGGGGATTCTCCAATTCATACCTCCAGTTGAGTTTGGCTATGAATTTGTTTTATGATAATTTTTGTGTGTGTAGGTAGTATTTAGCGAACTGAAGGGTAAAGTTAAGTTTCCAGTGATTTTAAATGTTTTAGTTTTTAGTCCGAGGATTAATTCGCTTGGGGATAACAAAAGAGAGGTGGCATTTTCTTTGTTAAACCTTTCGATAACTTCAGAGAAAAACAATTTTGTCCAGTGGCACTTTAAAAAGCTGCGAAATATTGAATCGTTTTGCTCACAGAAATAAACACAGCAAGTTGTCTTCTATACCATATGTGAACAATTCTGTTTTCGTGACTACAATTCTGTGAAGCTTTAAATAAAATTCTCTTAATTATTTTAAATGCTGTTATTTATGTTGCATGTTATGCCATATGGTTAACATCACCTATTGTTTTTATCAAGAGACTCTCACGAGGATCACATCAGTTTAGTAACACGTGATGTTCAGTCATCCATCTGTTAAAACTGTGCTCATGATTTGTTTTTCTGAGTGACGTAACAAGTTTTAATTTGATTGACGTGTTTTTTGTTACTTGAAGCCGGAACCAATCAATATTAAGTGCAATTATAAAAGGGACCTTTATGTAACGCAAATGTCATATAAATGTTCCAAGTGTGTTGCAAAATTCTACTAAGAGGCGAGATTCCAGAGATCAAACGCCGGCAGGTTGAGATGCCAATAGCAGACGCTACCGTTCCATACAACACTAGGGACTACGTCCCCTACTATTTCCAGTCAGTGATGCGGGTTCTTTAACGTCCCCACTAGTTTAGTATCTAGTTGGGTATTTAATCTGCTTAAGAGATTAAGAACTAGCCTAAGCCCATGGAGTCACTGAACACTCTGGGGTAGCCTCAGTCACAAGTTGCTTGGCATCTTTTGCTATTTGGAGCAACTTTCTGGGAACTTTTACCATTTGGAGCAACTTTTGATTTTGGGGGCAACTTGATTAAATTTTAAGCAACTTATGGGAATTACAAAGTCCTATAATACTGTTTTAGGCTTGTTATGTATCCTTTTAACAAAATTTCAGTTTTTTAATGTTACAGATAACATTTTACAACATGCGAATTCAACTTTGTGCCCCACGCCCTCCCCCTCAGTTGGACTACCTGCGGTTTGAAGTCAGCGGTGCGCAAATAAGACCATGATTTTCAAAATGGCGACAAACATCGAAACTGCAGATAGTTCAGAGGAAGAAATTTCCAACTCTGACTACTCTTCCTAGAATGAAAACGACCCTATCAGCGAAGCCAAACAGCTTGAAGCAAAGATCTTGATCTCAAAGGGTTTTCGTCTCACAACGTTCTTTTTACACAAATCGATCGGACCAAGTCTGCTTTTGGGTCTGCTCAAACAATGGTGAATACAGTTTTTTTTTATAATATCGAGAGAACGACTATGAGGAAGACATTTTTATAAGGAAGACTTAAATTGTTCAGTTTGCCTCTGTCAATATTTGTCTGTGTGAAATGTTATAGTGCTCTGATTTTGTAGGAAAACAAATGACACTACACAGTTGTACATTTGCACGACAACCGCAGTAGTTGCGTTTACAAAAAAAAGCAAAAAAAAAAAGTTAAGAAGGCAGTAGTTTTTAATTGCATTACTGTACTTCACCAGCGGCACTTCTCTTGTAAAAAGGCAAAAATGGCTGTCATTTTGATTTTACTTAACGAGCAACTTTTGAGCGACTTTTTAGAAAAGTCGCGCAACTTCAGGCAACTTTTAAAGAAATTTGGGGCGACTTTTAAGAAATTTTGGAGCAACTTGTGGCTGAGGCTACTCCGGGGTACAGTAAATGTAAAGGCTGTTGTTATACACCGTTATGTATTACACACATACAACCTTATGCTGGACGCTGGCCACAAAGAGCAAAAGGCTGGTTTCCACGTGGGGCTTTTTAATATAATAAAATAAACTAGATAACATACGGTACAGATGTTACAAATAGACGTGCGGTACAAATAGTCAAAGCTCTCGTAAGCGACCACCTCGGGAATTCAGAAAAGTGGTCGCAGCTAGAGCTGGCCGCCTACAAGAATAGGCTCTCATAAGCGACCACGTGATGAAACAATAGAGGGTGATCGCTAACGAGAGCTTTTAGCATGGATTCTGGGTTATTTTAACGGTTCATACTAGTATTGTAGTAATAATATTAAATAGTTTGTTACTGCCTATCATAGAAGAGGTTTGCGAATATATAAGTCAACGCCCATAAGCGCTTATCTTATGTATTACGCCAAATCTGATTTCATCAAGAGGTAAATGATTCTATTAAATCGTTGACTGAGTGGTCGTTTACGAGAGCTTAAAAATAAAGGAAAAGACTGGTAATTCACAAAAGTGGTCGTGATCGCTTACGAGGGATTTTACATACAGAGTTCCAAGTGACAATTCAAACGGGGTTTCACAATGCTGGTCGTAACTAGAGCTGGTCGCTTACGAGAGTGGTCGCAAGGAGAGCTTCGACTGTATTACCAATACGCACAGACAGTTGTAAATTACACTACATTAAATTACCTTACATATCGATAAATTATGACTGCAATACAATAAATCACATCGCATTAAATGGTCGGATGTTAAGAACAGCGGAGCCCAGAATCAGATAGGTAGGGTATCTCCCTGCGCAATTCACTAAGGGATTTAGCAATCTTAGCCACTTTTTTTTTCAAATTGTTCGAAAGCATAGCACTACCACGTCTGGGCTCCTGACTACGTTTAAGAAAGTAAAACCAAGAAAGTAAAAAAGTGGTTTTGGATTTTTAGTGTAGAAATTTACTATTTATTTAGTATTGCCTGAGGATGATTCTGATATAGAATCGAAACACTGTCATCCTGTATTATTTGTTTCTTGCATGTAATACATGCTATGCATGTTTGTCACAGATATTTACTGTGCGCATGTAAGATCAAATGGGATTCATCCACGCGCTGTTCCCATCGTGGCTTTGTAGCTCAGATGGTAGAGCAGTGGTCCAGTAACCCGAAGGTTGTGGGTTCGAGTCCCACCTAAGCCACTGAATTTTTTCAGTGGCTTTGGATTTTTAGTGTAGCAATTTACTATTTATTTTGTATTGCCTGAGGATGATTCTGATATAAAAACAGAAAAAAGAGAAGAAAGAATAAAGAAGAAAGTAAATAAGTCTTATGTCAAATCTGACCGATTGAACAAGCCAGGTGCAACTGGGAGCATTACCTCCCCCCCCCCGGTTCTGGACAGGATGCTAGTCCATTGCAGGGTTACTCGCCAGCATTTCGTGAAAACCTCGAAACGGTACGGTGGTGGAGAAAATGTGGAGTGAAGTTCCTGCAAGGAAACATCACAACAAGATGCAGAGATTAGGCCTTGAGCCACCGACCCCCCGATCGGAAGTCCCATCGAAAGTCCACGCCAACGCGCCGATCACTACAATTCCGCGCCTTCACACTCTCTACAATGTGCCATAACCACGAAAGACGTGAAAGATGTCTCGTAAAGAGGTATATATCGCTTGGATAAGGCATCAATTGTCTTTTTCTCGAAGACTGAATGCGAAAGACAATGTTTTTGATAGACAATCAGAGGTCAGAGCTGATACCTTCCATCTTATCATTCAATAATTCCCTTCTCACATACTGTAAGTTTGACATTTAAACTTGTCTCTCCACTTTCATGCTACTTTATCACATCTGAAAATTGTTGTTTACAATCGACAACCATAGCGACGTTAAATGTAATTAACGAATCCAAAATTAGGTAACACAAAATTCAAATCCCAGAAAAGCTTTATTAAAACCGTAGCCTTAAAGGTTAATTAATTGTAATTTACTTTCAGACATCAAGAGATCGAAAGAGCGGTAAAGTCAACTAACATACCTGTATGTTGATCTTAAAACTTTGAATTAAGTACACCAATATAAAAAGTTGCAAGTTAATACCAGCGTAACAGTTATAGCACTGAATTTGACAATTAGAAAGTTCTAGGAAGCTTATAGTTGGGTTCAGCAAAGCGTACACCGACATTTGGCGTGCATGGCTGTCTAAGTGCTTTGTTCATGATCGTTGCGTTGTAATTAACAAAATAAATGACTGTCTGCTCAGACATTCACAGTTTCATCCATTGGAATAAACATGATCGACATGAAGCTTGCACAAAAAGGAAGCCTTATTTGTTCTGAAACGCTAACTCTTTTTGAGTTTGGACACTTTGAGGTCAATCCAGGCGTATCTACCACTCATTGAAAACAAAATATCAAGCAGCGTAACCTTGTGTCAACATGCACTTAATCATACATCCCTGTCGCTATTTTGGTTGTCTTATGACCTCAAGCGGATCTGAACGGAAGAAAAAACAATGACATGACTCATCACATCACGCCAAGATCAGATTCCTCAGTATCCGATATCCTGCCGCACTCATTCACGTTTGGTCAGTTCTGATTTAGCAGTCAAGCACGCGCACATTTACAATTGTGGATTCCCGAGGAGGGCTGTTTAAAGAGAAGCAAGGCCATTTAAAAGGAACAGTCCAAAAAACCTGCGTCCAGAAAGGAAAGAAAACCAATGGATGGCCTAAGAAATGAAAGGAGACAAAGAGCAACCAGTCAAATCATCATGGCAATCAACGCGTTCACAAACAAACCAGGGACTAAACGCAAACTCATGAGCGGCTGTCAGCTTTCTCGACGAATGCCAAAAGACGTACCAAGAACTTTCAAAACACACATCACGGACACAAAATACGTTATCCAGAAAGATTTGATATTTACTTCAGTTAAACGATAAATGCCGACACCGAATAATTTCCGTCTTCGGTACCGTGGTTGGGCGACCGACACTGCGCGAGCCAGTAGTGGATTGAAAAGATGACGTGACCGTTCTCCTCGGACAAAACCAGACCATAATTCAGCACGTGCCGTCTCATGAAAGACCATAAGTCAGCGCGCGCCGGTTACGTTCTCCTCGTCTCCGAGAACCAAAACACTTTTTATGCTCAGAAATGGATGCACTTCAGGTAAGTGTACAATGAATTTTCGCGTAACGATGAATTCTCGCTTAACGCCTCCCAAACAAACTAGTTCCCTCGTTGAGCACCGCTTTGTGCTGAAAATTAATAATTGACGAGGCTGAAAGCCACAACACTATATCTCTCCACTTTTTAATTCCATCGGCTGCTTTATTAAAGAGAAATTTTCTCTTTTTGTTCTAGTATGAGGCGGCTCTCATGCGAGAGCACGTACTGGCAGGAAAAGAAGAAATAAGGTAGGTTACTATTTTTTTGTTAGACTCGTAGCTAGTGTACTCTCTATGAGAGGAAAAGTCAACTAAATAGAGTAACAAAAGTCTCCACTTTTGCTCATCTTTTGCCGAAGCCGACAAGCCTTTTCAAACAAACTAATATTATGATATTTCCTTGAAGACCTGAAGTCCATAATGCCAGCTGCACTGAGGTGACACCAAGTGTGCTTTCTTATCTCCAAAACACCTAGATACCAGACCTGGTTTATTATATACAACATTCTCCACGAGCCGAAAGTTTTTAGAAGTCAACCTCCATTGTCCTCTGTTTCCATCTACGTTTTGCTAAACAAATTTTAATACTGTTGTTTTTCAGGGATGAAGTGGACCAGTTGGTTGTAAGTACTACCAAGCTATTAACAAAGTAAGGGGGTTAGTTTCTAAAGAAACTGTAGTGCTTCGTCGGTGGGGAAGTGAAACACAAAACTTTGAATTTATCAACTCAGTTGGTAAGGTAAATTGGTCACCGTAAAGAAATTCAAAGCTGACGTTTTGAGCGTTAGCCCTTCGTCAGAGTAATCCTCGTCTTGACATTCAAAACAGCATTATAAGGCTTGCAAATAGAGCTAAACTTTGCGTCATTTTCCCACAGATTGGTCTTATTAAAATCAGAAGGAGCATACAAATGGATAGGTAAGCAATCATAACTTAAACAGAAGAACAGGACAAATTGAAGTTAGTGAAAGCAACAGCTTTGAGATATATCTCTAACAGAAATCACAATCCTAGCTTTTTGACAACATTGGTCATTTGTCATTGACAACATCATCGATCTTGGAGGATTAGGAAGAATTTGGTTTCCAACTTAAACTTCTTCTTCTCAGTCCTCTATTTTAACCTTCAGTGACAGGACTACGAAATTATGAGATGTTTTTTTTCCAGGAATATCAAAGGACCATAACAGAAAGATCTAGTCCCACACAGAAACTTGGGAAAGAAAAACAAACATCTCCTGTGCCAACGTCTTCCACCAAACAACTGCAGTAAACAAACCAGTGCCATAATATCTCGTTCATAACCATACGTTGTCAGTGAGATTGGCGCAGTTTTGGGTCTCAAAAAGACTACCACAGATCACTCATTTTTAAATTATAATGCTCGTCAATTGGTGTAGAAAAAAAAAATAATAATAATAATGAATTTATAGAGCGCTATTTCTAGTGCTATCCAATAGCGCTTTACAATAATTTTAAAAGTATCATCAATAAAATTGATAAAAACATAAAAATATCTAAAACATGAGAAAAATAAACTAACTAATAAAATAACTAAGCTGTAAAAATGAAAAAAAACTATCATCTAATCATTAAAACCTTCAAATGAGACTAACCAATTAACTAACTAACTTAACTAATTAACTAAGTAACTAACTAACTGAGTGACTAAACTATCTGAATAACTAATTAACTAACTAACCAAAAGTCTAATTATAAAATTTGTTAAAAAAGAGCAACCCAAGGAGCTACGTGACACCCTTATAGTATCATTGCCAATGGAGGAGACTAGCCACCCCTCTATGGCTGAGCCTTAAAAACTCAACGTGATGTTCATTAATGTGTTTGATGTTTTCCAGGAAACAGCACAATGATAACCAGGGCATAACCGATAAAGTGTTGGTAAGTAACAAGCTATCATTAACTTAGTTCCTCCCCCTCCATTGGCAGGAAATAGGGCCAGAAACTTTTCACTCTTTCCTTTGCCAATACTGCTGCAGTACTTCAGGATGATTACCCCAATTCTCCTCACTCTTTGACAACAGTGCTTCTCTAGGTTACCTTGGGTCTCCCTCTGCGCCTCTTTCCATCAGATGTCCAGGAATTGCCACTCAGAGATCCCAGTGGAGTTCCATGACATGGCCAGTCATTCCAATCGCTGGTGTTTAACTTGCGTACTATTCTTCTCAACTGCTGCTCTGATCTGCATTTATATGTGGTTGGATGTAACACAGGCAAAGTTGAGTCAGCGGTCTTCACCTTTGCAGTATATGACCTGCAGGGTGGCTTTACTGATTCTGCAGGATGTTTATTTTGTCGTGTTACTCTCGTATTTTATTCAGCTGGTCTCTGTGGATCAACAAGTTTGCTGTGCGAATGTTTGCAGACACTTGCTCTGTTCATTCTTGCTCGTGGAATCCTTGATACCATGCCACATAATACTCCCAAAAGCCAAGGCACCACTTTGCTAAATCCTCCAGTGGTTTCTTCTGCCATGTCATCATCTGCCAGTGCAGTTGTGCCACCAGGCCCCTCAACTCTGTCCTCACAAGCAAAGTGGATTTCACATCCATCACTGGAGTTTTTGGTCAATGTTGCAGTGGCAGTTCAGGCCATTTTGGTGGCTGATAATTTTCGGTGTCTCAGTCCTTACTGGTGTTTTCACCAGCCATGGCAGTTGTTGCATCTAATGCCGCTCCTGCAGTTGCTTTGAGTGCCTTTCTCAATCGTCCACCATGCCAAGGGCGTTCCTGTAAAAGCTGCTCAATTGGAACCTCAAGCCCTTGATTTATTAGCCTCCGGAGCTGGGTTTTCCTCTTCTAACTTGGTTAGCTGGAGAGCTGCGTCGCAAGGTAGGTGGGCTTTTGTTGTCCCTTCACTTATTTCTACCTTCTCAGCCCAAATCCTGTCTATCGCTTCACCTAGCACTTTCGCTGGCAGTTCACTGTTCATTAGCACTGGTGGTACTGTCCTGTCCTGTCTTCCACCAGCCACTCGCTGTTAGTCTTGTGTTTTCACGTACCCCCACAAAATTGGTAAGCCAGATTGTGACTGGCAAATACGTGGACTTAAGTGAACTGTTGTCCAATAATGTCTCTCTGATGTAACCAAAGCCCCAGCTAATTTTCAATGGCTGTGTCGTCCTGACCTCTAGCCCCAAGAAACCGAAGTGGCAAACTGAGGACATCGCAAGCTGGACAGAGGCCTTTTGCATTTTTAGTTAAATTCTTGCATAACACTTCCTGACCTGGTGGAGAGATTGTGCCACTTTAAGTTGCTGATCCTGTGCTACACACGGACAGGTTTGGTTGGCCTGTGAGCATTTCGTGAACATGTGGCCGCTACCAGTTTGGCAAATTGTTCCATTAGAGCCACTAGAGCCTCCACGCGTGGTCCATCTGGTTTGTCCTTCGATTTGTCTAAGCCACATGGGGCTGTGCTCCACAGATCGTTTGCCAGTCCTGGAACCAGATCTGCATAAAAGTGCTCGAGCTGCTTTGGACCACAATGGAACTCTGCTTGTCCTGGCCGGTCCTCAAGCCAACCCAAGGATACAGACAACTCTAAGCATCATTCAGCAGGATGGGCCAAGGATATGGACAACTCCAAAGCGACAACCAGTAGCAAGGCCAGACAGTTGTTGAACTCTGATGCTGTGACTCCAAAAGAAAGTTTTTGTTTGGGTGTCATGCATATGGGTGCCTGGGTCAATGAAGCTGCCCTAGGTAGGTACGCCGCCCTGGCCTTTGGCACCCCCTCTTCCCAATTTGCACATCAGCAGCTTTGAAGCTATACCCAAAAAGGATCAGCCACGAAAATGGTGTCTTACTGTGGATTTGTCCTCCAGTGGTGGAGCTGGATTTGAAGACGGGATTAAGCAGAGGGTTTCACATTGCATTACATCATGGTAGATCAACGCATATTTTGGGCTGCTTGTACCTTGGCATATTTTTGGTTCTTGTGCTCCGAGGAGTTCACAGTGCCCTCACTGAGTAGTTTTTCACCACAGGTTCATTTGATTGTGCAGCGCAATGCCTTGGATTTTACTGCCTTTCCTTCCTGTATGTGGGCCAACAGTAAGGCTTCAAAAACAGACCCCGTATGCAAGGGTTGCAAGGGTACTTTTCTTCTTTGCCCCTTCACTATGGTGATTATCTTTTGGTCCAAGTTAATGCTCTGGGTGTACTGTTTCTACAGCAAAATGGTCAGCAGCTCTCTTGTAAGCTACTCACAGACTAGGCAGTCAGATCATGGTGACCATGGGTTTTTCTGGGAACCTTTCAAGTCATAGCTTCCACTTTGGTGCAGCCACAGTTGCAACCTGCCACAGCACATCTGATCACCAAATTCAGGCATTGGGTCGCTGGTCAAGCAAACCTATCCTTTAGATAGACCTTAGCTGCCCTTTCTCATAAGCTGGCATGCGTAGGGGGAGTCCTTAACCTCAGTCCTGGCTTCTGTTGCTTGATGCTGGTTCTTCCTTATGGTTTAGTTTTCAGCATTTCTTTCGAGGTGTTTTGCTTGCCTTGTCCTTGAGAAATCGGGAAATAAGGTGCTTGGAAAGGTTTGGGCCGAAGGTCCCATGCCATCCCTGTTTGCAGGTCCCTATGTCTGAAAGCATCTTGGAGATTTCAACCGTTGAGTGGCTCCCGCTTGCAGGGTTGCCATTGTTCTGAAATAGATACTTGGAAGACAGGAAGATCGATGCCTGAACAGATTTATGAACATGATAGCGATATGTGGCCTGCATGAACTCAGACCTCAGCTGTCTCAGAATACGCTTATGAAACCGCACATCATCCACTCTGGCACAAGGTTAAAATTATTGACTGTGGTTTACACTGGTACACCTGTAGGGTTATAGAGGCCATTCACATAGGACTTCACCCTAACAACATCAACAAGGATAACACAATTGAAATTCCAGAAGCCTGCACGTCCATGTTCAGACAACACAACAGCCAATCGGTGCAGCAGCGGACCCTTAACGGTACAGCATTTAGTCCGAACAATGAGGATCACAATGCACCAATGACCAACAACCATGATGCTACTTATTCTGATACACAGCCAGTTGACACCATCGCCTGAAAAAGTCCATCAGTGTAGCGGTCAAAATATCACGATCCACCTCAGTGACTTAATTGTGAGACAAACAATAAACTAAGGTATTAAGCTGCTGGTGTCTTCAAGCTTGGTGCTATCTATCCTCACCTTACAGTATCAAGCGTAAGCACCTTTGTTTTACTGATGTTAATCTTGAGACTCATTCCTTATTTGGTTTCGTTTACCCTTTAAATAATTTAATGTCATCTTCGTCTCACTTCCACTTCTGTAATAAGGACCTTCCCATCCTGGTCCCTTGACATCTCCATCCTCCATAGTGGATCACTGCAGAGCTGTTTCATTGAATCATAAAGCCTTTCAAATAGCCCTGCTTTGCTACTTGCTTCGCTTACCTTGCAAGACCATCTGCCCACTCTCCCTTATACCTTCTCAAACACCTCTGCACTTCCTTGTCCCTCTTGTTATATGCCGTCTGTCTCCTCTTCGATAGTCTTTCAGATCTTGACTCCTTAACTGTTCTAAAATTGTGGTCGCTGGCAAAATCAACCCGTCTGAAAGCTATGTCATACCTCACAGATCTCCGGAATCTGTCACTTACAGTTAAGTGATAGATCTAGTTCCTAACCCTTTCATCTGGAGTTGTCCACCTGTGGTTGTGAATGTCCCTGTGGAGGCACATGGTTGTGACGTTAGCCACGCTGTTAGCTGAACTAAGCTCCTGAACCTTTTACTGTTAATAGAACCCGTATTACCATCTTTTTGCGATCTACCATAACATGTTCTGTGCTGTTTTTCCTGCTAATAATCTTGTCGGAGGCTCAGGCTTTTATTTTGGTAAAATGTAAGGCAAATATTTTCTTGTTTACTTTAGGAAGAAGCAATTGCAATTCGGCAACATTTGTTGACATAGACGTAAAGATGGTGGAGTTTGGCTTCAGGTATGTGTAGTTGTAGGTTTTGTTATCCTAACAGCAATCCCTTTCGGGTCCTTGTTTACACCTCTCCCGTAACAAGCACGTGTACCAATGCTGGTTAGAAACTAACCAAGAATCTACCAACTGTCGCACTTAGTAGTAAGGAAACCCCATGGTCCACATGTTAGTCTCAGATCGGTAATATTTTAGGAGACAGATGCCTTACTTTTGTCACCATAACCACTTCAAGACAGTATTCAGTAAGGAATACCTCATCCACGGGAAAACGTACCAGCAATACTAAACGATCCAGCACCGGTTTTGCATCTTGCTGTTGTGCGTCTGTCAAATTAACGTAAACAAAACATGATGTCAGCATTATCTTCACCATACACCAACTACAAATAGTATTACCTAAGCTTTCATCAGAAAATTCAGCGCTTTAATACTGAAGAATGACCTACACTTTTCCTTAACTTTTCAGACTGTTTACCCATTCCAAATCAATGAGCCTATCTTTCTATTGCTAACTAGTTACTCTGGGGGTGTTTTCAAACCTGTTGGAAACAACGTCAAGAATCTCCACATGGCAAACTTAAACAGCTTTTGGGTGCTAGAGCTTACAACAAAAATTGCATCAAACGGATTTATAGTAGATAAGAATTGAACCAACAAGACTTGAATCGGATTTTGGTGTTGAAAAATATTCGAAAAGACAAACGTCCGACTGAATTTGACTAGTTTCAAGAAATAACGAATTTTTTGCTGTAATTTACAACAACAAACTACATAAAAGGAATTTCATTACATGCAAGAAATAAAACAATAACATCTACAATTTACTGCATGATATAAGAGGTCCACAAACAACTTTACCCTGGCAAAGAATGTTACATTTTTATAACCCTTCATAACACATGTTCACGTATCACTTTTTAGACTTATAAATTTACAACTGTATTAACTGTTTTCAGGCAAAAACAAGCAAGGACCGACAACGCTTGGGGGGACTTAAAAAGTTACATTCGTTCTTCAAAACTGAAAATTCATTCAAGGAGAAAGTTTCTAAATAAAATGTATTTATCCATTAATTTATTACAATGTAACAAGGTTGAGAGATACTTGTTATTAAACTATAATTAAACAAGTTAATTCGCGTCAGCTTTTTCCTAATCGTAAACGCCGATAGAGTGGGATATAACAGGCTTGGGACGTTCTTTTTGCAAAACCCCAGAAGCATAAGCAATCAAATCCCTCCTCCTATTCCTGGATAGATAGCTGTTGTATGGTTTTTTCCCAGGCCTTCACGGTCAATCCATTTCGGTGACGTATGCGACACGAACGGACCACGGACCACGTGAACCGAAAAGGGTTGACTGCGGCGAAAAATGGAGGCCTAGGAACTAGGCAAGATGGACTGATAATGAAGCCGATCACAACATATCTAATCGATATAAGTTCGGAACACGATCGTGCCTTCAAGTCGATCTTTCTTTAATCCAATAAATATTTGCAATCTACCTCTCTCGTCCTTAATTTCCATGCAGTCCACTTAGTCATTTTAACCAGTATGAATGAATTTTTACAGTACGTATCGGTAAACCTTATCGCCTCCGATTACGAAAGGAACCGACTTTGTTCAAATCAAGTGTAAAATAAGAAAATAAATCCACAATAGACAGTAACAAGGGCCGTTGTTCATTTGTCATAACTGCTCTATAACGCAGACCACCGGAAAGGCTTCGAATTTTTAATAATAACGTTTTTATTTTCTTTGACGACAAACTTTAATCTTTTTCCAAGTCCCGTGACAAACAGACAGTTGAAAACGAAACCGCCAAAACCAAACTAAAGTAAACAATACGTGCCGCGACACACATGAGCACCACTTTAATAATGATGAAGAAAGATCCAAACAGAACAAGAATACTACTTTGCTCAGTCATGCAGACAACGAATTCAAAGGTCATTCAATGAGACGCAAAACAAACAGTTATTTTTGCAGCTTGTCCTTTTGTGCTGTACTAAAAAACAAAACAAAACTGGTAAGAATGTGATCTCTAGTTAATTCACACTATGCGAAACGCAGACTACAGAGATAATCACAATTAACACATTCCTAGATTATTCTGGAATTTTATTGTATCGTATTATAACAAAAATGTCACACTTGAACGGAAGGTCGTGAACCGATTCATTTACTGTATAATCGGTTTTCCATCTCATTGCCTGCACTATCGTGTTCCAGTGCCAGTCAGTCTGACTGTATAAACTTTACGCTTTTGAAGTGTGCTCATTCTCTTAGTTAACACAGTTCACTCGATTCAGTTTTTGGCAATATTTTAGTACCTAATTGTCGTCTTTTGTTGATTCCTTCGACTGTTTGTTGGACCAAACACTTCAAGCGGTAAATAGCTTTACGGGAGGCAACTTTCAAGCTCCGCCTTCCAAGGCTTTCCTAATTTTGGATTGACCAAGGATCACGAGATGTCTAACAGAGTCAAATATTTTGAATACATGTTAATAAACACTAGACCCCGCTACATAGTTTTTACGTGGGTTCACTTAATTTCTCATCCTTTCGATTATGTCTCCTCTCTTGCGTTCAGATGAAACAATACTATTGAATTAAAGCTACAAAAAGGTCCAATGGTTCCGTCCAGAAGTTGAAATCATTAACACGCCGCTTCAAGGGTGCAACGACCACATAAGTGTTATGAATATTCCGTCATGTACTTGACAGGAGTGTCAGTTAACAATGCGTCTATGCTCCACCTACAAGCCCTAACAACTTCCTGAGTAACACTGCACTTCTGTATAATCTCATGCCAAGTAAAAGAATGATCTCAAGATCGTTCCTTAAACATTAATAGCTCCAACGCTAGTATGAATCACACAGCACTGAGCTCGTCTTCCCACAGTTGTACCATTCCCTGGTTAGGAGTGAAGAAGCTATTGAGTCAGCGTGATCTTCCTTCTCGCTGTCATCTACAAGATGACAAAGATTTCGACGTTAGGTAATGTATCGGAGAGGTCAAGGCAGTGAAGCCATACACAACTCCTTGAAAAATGTGGCAATGGTTTTGGGGCGGAAAAAAGAAAAGAAGCCACCCAAAGGTATGTAACTACAACGGTATGTATTTTAATAACATAACATCCCGCTATCTAGAGCATCATCGGAGCCACAGAAGCAGACAGTAGAGCGAGTAAACGTCGGAAAAGCTGGTGAAGAACAATTGGGGAAGAGGAGTTAACTTTCCTTCTAGACAGCTAGCGATTGGATATTACCGAATCTGTCAAACCATTTTATTTGTTTAAGCGTAAGGGTAAAAACCAAGACTCTCCATACAAAACAAGGATAGTGAACTAGTTGAGGGTTAAGAATTATGTCGAGTACTGAGGAATGCAAGTCATAGTACATTAATACAGATTAGGAGCGGGTACAGGGATATTCTCCACACCCCCTCTCCCTCGGTAAGGCCTCTCCGCACCCTCTCTCCCAACAAAAGCGGCCATGTTGGAACGTATCCGGCATTTTCCGTGGAAGATGAAGTTGGTACACATCGTGTAAGCCTTTTCATTTCTTTCTGTTAGGAGCTTTACAGCAGCTATTGCAAAGATGACTGAACATCAAGAAGAGTTAGCTGGCAGTAGGGAAGAAAGTAACGATGCTTCTGTAAGTTGAAACTTGTAAATATTTCCCAAATCTGACTGCTGCATTTTAATGATTTACCATCTCCGACAGCAGTAAACAGAAGTAAACAAATCTCCGACAGAAGTAAACAAAATTTTAGGAACAATTGTACATCGCCAGTTTCCCCCTTTACATCAAGCTTAATTTATGAAACTGCATTTCAAGAGAATTTAGACAACAAAAATGCACGAACAAAATTATGCAGTCGCCCGATCACACTTTGTTCTCTCCATGTCGAAGTTGGACAGCACAATGAACAAGTGTGTTTATTGTCAAACAACATTGCATGGTTGAAGAGGGAGAAAAATACAATTACACTAACGTGTTTCGAAACAAAAACTAAGATCAAAGAAAGGTGAACATAAAGTTTCAGTACATCTATTCCCTCAGTAGCGAAACTAGCTCAAATGCAGGAGGATCAAATAAATTTCTTTCTAATGTGGCTTTTCAACTTTTTTAACACTCAGGAAACATACAGTCAGCTTTTGTGTTCCATTAGACGGCTTCTGTCTACCATAAGAAGATACATGCATATTATTGCTGGGCAGGGAACTTATGAACAACCAAGATTCCACTTAGCGCGCTACTTTCCACGCAGGTAAGCGTTTAATATTTATTTTGCAGTCTATAATAGGCTGACTTTTTTCTCGGAACATATTTTAAATTATTTAATCTTTTTTTTTGTTGTAAAAAACTGCATCAAATGATTGGCCTTAACCTTTCAACTTGACGAGTCAATCATTTTTCCATGTAACGTAGTTCCAGCCTTTGAGAACAAAATCTTTAAGCGTGAAAATACAAAATTGAAATAAAATCTGTACTCCTAATTATTTTCAGTTGTCTCTAAAAAGAAATTTTAGAACGAAAGTTTCATTTGTCTTCTCGTGTCTACAACTAAAGGAAGTTTTCTTGTTGCAATTTGTCATTTTTTTCATTTGGGTCGAATAAGAGGCCAAAGGCAGCAAAGGAAAGGCTTCATTTAAAAAGTTCAACTTTTATTTTATCTTGTTTTATTTTTAGTATATGCAAACGTGTTTAGGTTTTTACCATTCTGTTGTTTTTCATAAAGAAGTGTGTTGCTCGTAATAACTGGTCTAACTAGCTTCCTCAATAACGTCCGAGTGTCACCTTATATTGACTTTTTAATAAGTCACTACACGACATCAACAAATGCCTCAGATAAACACTGCTTTAATTATCAAAATATTATAGAGATGAACATGATGTATTCATTCATCATGATATGTTCTTTTAAACACAGACTCAATGATTGCCAGGAATGGGAAAGAGTGAATTGGGTTTTGTCTCTCCCAAAGGTATGTTTAACTTTACCACACCAGTAATATTGCACTTTAACTTAATAACAAAAACTTTAGCATTTCATCACACATATCAGAAACAGAAGCAACCTAAATACGAGGAAAGCATAAAAAGCGCCATATCATTCGAAATATCTGGCATCATGTAAACAACAACAGCAACAACTTATTTACGTGTTTCCATATCTTTACGTGGCATTACCTATTTAGAGCAAAGGAAATTACAAAATCATCAATTCTATTGAAGACATTGTTTTCATTGCTCAACCAAAAGAGGCAAAGCTTGAAGAACAAAAGCAGCAGTTGAGCAGCATATAGCAGGATCAATGCTGTTAAATAGAAACAAAGGTTTTGAAATGATATCTAAGTCCTTGAAAAGACTATGAGTGTATTTTTGTATTGTATAACTTGCAAGAGAACATAAAATGTGGTTCACTTTTCACTTTCATTTGAATGACAGAAAGAACAGATTCTCAAATTTAAAGGGGTTTTGGGTATAGTGGCTACCCATTTCAATACGTAGCTTATGGTTCCCTAGTCAAAGTTTATTCGATGAGGATCATTTATCATATCCATGAAACTGGAGTTTTTGGTAACTTTTTTTACTAAATCTTGCAATTTGTAGTAACTTTTCTGTTTGTATTAATTACCATTACCTGATGATCTGCTAAAGCTTTTCTTATGTAGCTTTATGTTGGAAATTGAGAATTTTCCGTTGCGTTCATTTAGAGTGATAGAGTGGGAGAAGCACTTACTGCATAAATGGTAAATATTTTGTATCAAACCGGGCTGGTTTTCCTCAGCCATCTCCAACTGGAGAAATGTTTCAGATAATGGCAATTTAATACCTTTATAATTAGTTGTGGATTTTATATTGTGTTATATTAGCTGTAAATATTTGACCCTTTGTTTATAGCAGTACACAGTTTTATAGTGTTGTTAGTAATTTTATTTGATAGGAAAATATGGGTCCACAACAGCTTACAGTTCTGTGTCTGTCTGTCTGTCTGTTTGTACATATGTACACCTGTGCGATTCTACAACATCTGAACTCGTTCTGCAGGAAAAGAACTACGCAAAGGCTACGAAACTATCAACTGAAATACTTGATGTAACACTTCTCTTTTGAGATATGGTAAACCCGGTGGCAATGGAGCCACTAAGGTCACAATATACACTAAATCATCGGGATGGCTTTAAGTTGGGAGTTTTAGGTAGCCATTTTATTCCAGAGAAAGACCATAAAACTGGTCTACTAGGAACTACTTTTCAAGCCTGACCTGACAGCAAGGTTATTTAAATACAATTTGATTCCTCTTCAATTTCGTCCACAGTAGGTACCAAAATGCCACGTAGGGTATTTCTGCAACAATTAGGCAATGAAATTGCTCATTGTACGTCACAAAACAGAAGCACAACAAAAGGGGTTGTTTTCCAGTCACTATCTGATAGCAAAAGACTGGAAACAAAGGCCAAAGTATTTCATCCTTGATAGAGTGATATATTTATGTTTTGTTTGTTTGTTTTCAATTTTGCTGCTGTTGTTGCTGTTTATTTTGTTAAAAATCTTGAATACTAGCAACTGTTACACAAATGGACATTTCAATATGAAAAACATTTTGGGCATGATCTTTTAATAATATACCAATGCTGCACAGTTTTCTTTGTAGGGTAAACAAACACATTCTCATTTTTGAAGGAAAAACAGTAAGGCTGCATTTTTCCAACTACAGAGCCATAACGCTGTGTGTATTACATAGGGTATGTAATAATTAACTTGAAAACAATAAAATGAATATTGTTTTCTTTTACAGGTACAGGACGAACTATGACAAGACAACTACGGCTTCATCGTATCATTGGACATAATTTTGTTGACTGGACTTTTGCTTTTCTAACTGTATCCCGTTCTATCCCGGTTACACAACTTAGTAAAGTGTTTTGGTTGGCGATCACAAAATATTGTGGTAATGAACCGTTACTTTCGTCGAACTAGTGTAATGTTATTTTACAAATTGCCAGTTAGCAGCCATTTACGATACGGACGTTCTGTAAATAAGAGACCTTTTTACTGCAAAATTTTAGTTTTTGTTACTTACAATACAGTGGTGCACTATACAACATATGCAATGTGTAAAATTAATGTTAACAGAAATGTAAAGAGGTTTGTAAGTAGTAATAAAATTATTACATTGATTGTTTATTTGTAAACATCCGTAAGCATCTAATCATTTGAATAATTCAGTCAATTCCAGCAACGCCACTCCTTACCCTAACACCGACCCCCCCACCCCCCCCCCGTATTTCGAACAGACCTTTGGACATGGCAATTTTAACAACATCCTCTACAAATGCTTGGAATTCCCATCCCTATAAAAAACTTTCTGGGTGGCTTGGGGGGCACCCCCCCCCCCACTTTGTTGGCGGCACCCTGTTTCTGAATTTCGTGGATCTGCCCCTGGTAAGACAGCGACATCCCCTCTTTTCAGATCCCGCCCCCAATTAGATCAAAGCCTGAACATGGTCTGATCTAAAAAAGAAAGTAAAGAAAGAAAAAAAGAGCTGTGTACAGCTGCCACTCCATACATACAGGTTTCGGTCAAATCTGAAAAGTGTGACTTGTGTCTCTAAGTAGTCAGTCCCCCGAAATTCAAGCGCCCCTCTTCTGGATCATGTCATAATTTACAAATGCCCCACGTTCTCCCAAAATGGGAAGCGGGGTGGGGTGAGGGTGAGTATTGGTGGAACTGAGATGCAGGGAAAAAGACAGAAAGTCAAACATTCCCACTTCTCCAATTACGAGTTAACACACTTCTTCACCAAAATATTATATGCTCACTGCCAAATAAAATCAATCGTTCTTTAATGTCGCTATTGTGACGATGTCTCGCGTTAGGTCACCTACAAGGCTGCTATGTTAACCAAAGTCCTATTGGCTGTATAAATAAAGACTTTTTTTAGTTGGCAAATCTGAATACAAAAGTTAATTTAGTTAGCACATATGGCCAACTAAATGCATTTATAATCAAACAGGCAGCTTGTGATTGAAAAAGCGACATGCAAATACTCTCGAGATGCCTAAAGCTAGGTGCACACTGATAACGACATATAAGGTTTTTCTAAAGAGTGAAACAAAACGTTCCCATCGCTGCTTAAGCTGATTTGTAAAAGTACAGCAATTTATAAGCCAAATTTAAAGAATGGATGCAACACGTTTCGTTTCTCGTTTCAATTGCGCTTGAAATGCCTAAACTACGTACCACTGTGAACAAAATATCACGTTTGTTGGGTTTACCTTGGTGTACGAACCTGACAAGATTTTCTTTGTTTTGTAAGCTTTCGTTTTGCTGTACGTTACTGTTTAAAATGTTTTGTTCCCCTTGTTTTACGTCATCCGTGAGTTTCACAGGTTCTCACACCGAGGTAAAGTCGCTTGTTTAAATAGTAAAAAACGTCGATCATTTCCAGAGCTGATTTGTAAAAGTACAGCCCTTGATGCATTGGCAAAAGCTGAGTGCTGTAATTCATTAGGTTTCCCGTTTTGAATTTTCTTAAAATATCTAAAAGCATGTGCACAAAACAGCAACATATGAGTGATCATTCCACTCATTTCACTTAACGTTTGCGCACTTCCAGAGCTGATTTGTAAAAGTTCAACCCTTCGCGCACGAAGCAAAAGAACAGATTTAACACCTTTATCGTTTCAAGTGCTCTTGAGATGCACATGCACATTGACAACAACATAACAGGTTTGTCTGAAGAGTAATATAAACTCCGATCTTTTTCAAAGCGGATTAAGAATTGCGAAAGTACAACCGTACATTAACCAAAGGCCTGGATGTTAACACGTCTTCTTTTCGATTCTTTCATGTTTCAAACGCACATGAAATGCCTAAGAGCACGTGCACATTGACCACTGTAACAAACAATTCTGAACCCTTCATGAGAAAAAAGTTAGGGAAATCCACGTAAAGGTACTGTCAAGCGTTTGTACAGGAAAATGGGAATGTGGTGAAAAAGTAATCAGGGTTATTATAGAAGCTCAGCACTCCACGACTGACTGCACTCGGTCAATCTAATGAGAAGGATCAACGAAATGTGACAAAAGGCTAGTGTGTCTTGTCACTAAAAGGCCTTGCAAATAATAACTTCACGACTCGTTGACCTTGAAAAAAAATTCCACGTGGTGACAGCTGGCTATTCAAGGGGTAACGTTAAATTAACGCTTCAAACATACCTTTGACTGACGTTTTAACTAAACGGGTTCAAAAAATAAAGTAGAGACATAAGAAAGGAAACAGAACAAGACAAAATATAGTCGGTATAAACAATCAAGCGGATACGAAACGTTTGGCACAAAAGTTGTACTTAGTCTAGTCGTACCAGGCCTAATAACCAGTAATGTGTCAAATTCACTTTCAAAAATTTCCATCTATCAAAGCCTTGCAAACCCCTTACATTGGGATGTTTCAGAAACCTACGTTTAAGCACCTAGAAAACGATGCTTTTAGTTTTTAAAACACGTTAAACGGTATTGCGTTAGTCTTTGGGAGATGAAGGCTTTTCAGCTGTCATTCGCACAAGGTCTACAAAACAAGACTTTTTTTGTCAACAAAAGCATTTTTAGCTTTCCATAACAAAATGAAACAAGCCATTAACTCGCCTGTCACGGAAAAGATGGAATTTGCTTTCAAAAATAAACCAGGAACAAAGAAACCGCAAGTTAAATTGGACAAAAAAAAATACAGTTTAGGATCGATTCAATGCCCCATTTACAAAAACAGGTTATTTCAAAGAGGCAGCCATGCTTCACAGAGCGTTCAAACCGAATCAGTGAGGTATATTTATCACTGCAGCATGTCAATGCCTCAACATCGAGAGTTTCTCGAGCAAATATCTTGTCTGGTTGAAATTTTTTCCCAAGAGAAAAAAAGAGAAAAGGAAAGAAACATACTACCACATCTTTGGCTGTTACGATCAGGAATGGTAGTCCTTGGTCCTTTTAGCGCCGTTTCTTTAATAAGCGTATATAAATGATACACGTAAGCTTAGATAATGTTTGCTTCATATAATGACTACCAATACAATAAATTTCAACGAAAGGAACCCCATATCTGTTCACCCTGAACTTTAGATACTAAAATTAAAACGGCTCACTCTCTACGAACGACCGAAACCAAAAGCGAAGTACACGCAACGAAACTGTAACCACGTTTTTTATCCTTATGGATCCTGACAGCTGTTAAAAATATGTTCTAACCATCAGCATTGAATAAACAGCTTTCAATTCTATTCTGTAATCGTAAGTATATTTCGATCTTATCCTCGACGCAGTGTACCCGCTTAGCTTTCTTTTTTCGTAAGTATCACCCATTCTTCTTCTTCTACCTAAGAAAATTATTTCTTTCACAGATTTTCACAGGTTTACCACTAGAATATAACATAAACATGAACAAGATTCAGTCAAACCTCTGCCATATCCTTTGATGGGGCCTTCGTTTCCCTAAAGTTCTCTCGGTCAATACAACACTGGACTGTAACAGTATATTTAGCGGTACTAGCACGCTATTAAGAACAAGTCTCCTTCCTTCGATCGACAGTACTCACACCAGAAACGCGTGGGACAAACTAAAGTAATGAAATAGAAAGCCTCGTCTTGGGAACGAGGACAAGAGCGACAACACGGATATCCGCTGGTTAATGCCAGCGAGCTCGAATTTTCTAAAACAGTTTGTGACGCAAGATAGTAACTGGTGTAAAATGTAACTCCTTGGTCAATGGACACGTATTAGACAAAAAATTCAACTTTCCCCTTAATAAACGACACAACCCATTCCCTCCGGGGGGAGCAATTCCTTACTTGGGCTTAACTGACAAGGGTATGGTTTCCATGCCTTCAACCGTTTTTTTTTTTCAAATTTCTCAAATATGTAGAACTTTTTGAATATTACTTAGCACCATAATCTGTCAACAGAATTGCCTCCGCCATCGGCAAAAGCAAACTCCAGTAAAATCTTTGCCGACAATATAAGATGCAATCGCAACGCCATCTTGTGACTGTCTTAACAAGGTCACAAGATGAGAAACTGTGTCTTTAGAAGGATAACAAAATCAGTTTTTTTGTCACTGAGTCAAGGTTTACGGGGCTAGCGACACCTCCCTAACCCGCAAACTTCTGCGATCTTCTGCCACCCACCCCCCCCCCCCCCCAGGAGAAAATCACCCATATTGTGATAGGCAGCACGTTAATGGGGGAATATGAAAATAGAATTGGCACCAGCGTAATCTCTGTGTCAGTTTGTGGCCTACTTTAGAAAGCATCAAACCGTGGTACTTGCCACACGTCTTAACCGCGATAAAATTCCCACACGTAACCCATCACACATCCTCAGAATTAATTTAGGGGACATAGAACACTTTCGTATCGGCTGAGAAATGTTGCAGACAATTAAATCCTTCCTTGTTGACTCATTTTTCATTTTTGCCACCTTTCCTGCGTCCTGAAATAATAATATATAGATTTAGCCAAGCCTAAAAGCGGAGCCCCCTTTTTGTTTTGTCTGTTTTTTGCTTTTGTTTTGTTTTTGCTGGCAGTTATTAATTTGTGAAAATACTCTCATCCGAGTCGTTTTATTAAAAAAAAAAACAAAGAAAAAAAAGGAAAAAATTCTTGCTCCCGCTGAGGGTCGAACCCGGCTCGTCGGCGTGAGATGCAGGTAACTAGTCCACTAAGCCATGGGCGTTTGATATTGTGTTGGCACTTAATTTTTAATACTTATTTCTTTCTTTGTGACAAGCTGCCTATCCGCATGAAAATGCTGGTGGTTTTCCTGGCAAAATGTGTTCAAAACGCCGTAAAAACCATGGTTGTGGACAGAAAAAACCAAAAAGCACTAGCTCTGCTATATTTGGCGTCGAAACCGCTGCGAAAAGCTGCGAACTCAAGCGGTGTGCCGACCGAGTTCGAACAGAACCGACGAGGCAAATTTGAACTTTTTGCCTGAACTTTATCGCCGAATTTCTTTCGCCTAGATTGAACTTTTCTCCTTCCACCAAAAAGACAACTGAGTGTTCTTTTGAACTTTTTTTTTCCATTAACACATTTGTTTTTGACTTTTGTTGTCTTTGCTTGTTTTGCTACAACGCGGGTCAACATGCGATTTCGCGCCGAAAACACACGGGATTCAGCACAGGGTTATATCCAGTGTAGGAAGTGTATTGGTAGGCCTGTGGTGCGGACGGACGGACGGACGGACGTACGGATGTACGGACGGACGGATGTACGGACGGACGGTCACGTGACTACTACGTCACTACCAAAATTTTTTGGCTTGATAGATTACCAAATTTCCTTAGCAATGGAGCTCCGCTGACGCGCTAGCGCGCTGGCTCCGCTATCAACTGTGGTGACGACGACAAAATTACGAGATACCTCTTTGGAATTGGTTCAAGAGAATAATAACCGGATGTCTTAAAAACTAAAATCAAAACACTTAAAGGCAGAGCTGAATTTACTTTGTAAAAAAGGATCCGTTAGTCTTCGGCCCTGGCATTGGCGTAAGGCAAAACTCACGCAAAATTACCGCTTACGGGCAACGTCATCCATAGACCACGGATTTTTAATAGGGACTTTTAGCGACCACAGTCGCAGCGCCGACGAAAACATCGCCCCACATTCATAACTCACTTCGTTATTATGTCAACTCGTTGAATTTGTATAATTAGGTCGAACTATCCAGGAACTGAATTCGTGGGGACGGCGTTAGTGTTCAGATGGAGAAAGGAAAATTCACCGTCAGGTGTACATACAGAAAACATGTTTATTTCATCTCGAATTTACAGAGTAGCCAGAGTAGCCAAATAAACAAAAAAAGCAAAACAAAAACAGAAAAAACAAAAAGACGAAAAAGAACAGAAAAAACATACAAGTTATACTAATACAAGATTACATTAAGAATATTAATCGGAATATTGAGCTTACCTTTGTTTTTAATTGTTGTTTTAATTATAGTTTTATCTTGTAATGTACTTTTGTTCTATCGTCATTATTATTATACTTTTAATTTTGTTCTAATTTCAAATTTAGACCTAGTATTCTAGTTTTCTTCTTTTCCTAATTACATATCAGTGTGTGATTTTTCACGTTTGTTTTTAATTTAGGGCCTCTATTGATAACAGTTTTTACTATATTGTAAATACTGAAAGAGCTACCCTGATTAAATAAAGGTATCTTATTCAAAAGTATGCAACGTTTCACGATATCTGTAAGACTGTGAACTTGGTCTTTTCATGTTGTTGTTTTGCGAAGAACGGCAAAGAAATGTACCAAAACGTATAACGCACGTGTACAGTCTTCGTTTTGCTCCTTATAAGTCTATTGCCGGTTTTGTGACGCTCTCCTTTCCGTCGGCATTGTCGTCTCGCTCAAGTCTCTACTGTCTTTGAAAAGATCCAAAAATAAGCCACAGTGAAAAGGAAGGTAAAACTCCGGATGAAAGCGGTTTGCGTTAAAAGGAACGGAAACCTGCCTCATGCACGTCCTGGGAAACAACGTTCGTCACAACATCCTTCCGACATGAAGTGACAAATAACTGATTCACATTGATTGTTCTGATTGGTTGTTAGCTTAATTGTGAGCTAATGTTAAAGCTAATTCAATAATAAAGGAAAGGCTACAAGTATTTTCTATTCACAAATTCTGCACATGACATTGGTCAAGCAAGCACATTTTTTTTATCAAGTTCAATGATACCCATTGTCTATTTTACAAAGGAGCACCTTTTGATTCACACAAACCTCGCTAAATGGTGAATGTGCAACAAAATATACGTTGAATTCACTACTTAATATCAGACAGAAGTTAGTCGGAAAGCTGACTAAACCATAACCATTTGTAAACTGAAAATTGTAAGGCATATAAAGTAGAGGTGAAGCTGTGGTGGCCAGTAGTTTGTGTCCACTGGACGTTTTACCCTGAAGAAAAATAGTTTCAGCCTGACCTTTCCCACCATGTTGTTTACTTAAACAAGAAATTTTACTTCACATTGCCGCATGTAGATAAATAGGCCCCAGCAAACAAATGTTGTGAGGAGCGATGTAATGAACTAGCATCCTGTCCAGGAGGAATTAGGAATACTGCTAGTTGCCTGATGCTCTGTACTGAGAGTCACTGTTACAGCTGTGCAATAAGTGCTGTAACACAGAAAAAAAGAATGCTTGTTGGCTATACGCCACCAGGTTTTGACTGTAAAAAATGTAACAGTTGAAGAAAAAGTTACTGAGAATCCTTCCTTACTCTCTCATTAGACAAGAAATTTACTCCACATTGTCCCAGGCAGAAACATGCATCCCAGGAAAAACTGCTGGGGGTACCCCTATAGTTGAGTAGCATCCCATCCAGGGTGGAGTGGTGTTTCAACTAGTTGCCTAATGCTCAGGATAGAACAAAGGAGATCTATAGAGTGTTGGCTTAGCCATCACCATCATTTTAACAGAGTTCTGAGCTGAACCTGTAACCCACTACATCTGTACCAAGGATCACTGTTACGCTGTGCACTAATAGTGCTATAACACAGAAAAAAGAATGCTCGTCAGCCATATGCCACCTTATTTCAACAGTACACAAATGTAACAGTCGGTGGAAAAATCACTGAGAACCCTCTGCTTTACTCTCTCGTTTGACTGGAAGAAAAGAAACGGGTATAATGAAAACTGGTCACTAAAGAGGTGGGGGTGGTCTCTTACAAAAAGTCCAAGATATGGAGATTTCACAGAAAAAAAAAAGAAGTTTGGTAGCATGAAGAAGCTGTTGCTCAAGAGAGGTGCTTGCTCACAGTGATTTGACTGAAAAAAGAGATTTGGGATCATGGAGAAATTATTATTTATTATGGACAAATTGTTATTTATGACAGGTGGTCTCTTAGGAGAGGTCTCAGATATAGTAATTTGACTGACAAAAAAGAAATATAGTATAATGGATAAGTTGCTACTTTAGAGAGCTGGCTTCTTATGAGGGGTAATATCTGACACGAGATTTCAGATATTTCAGAGAAATTTCGTAACATGGACAAGTTGTTATTAAAGAGAGGTAATCACAATGATAGGTGGGTGGTCAGTCCAACAATTTCAACTGTTGCATGCCTTCAATTAGCAGTATATATTTTAAACTAGTGATCTGGGAAATAATCAATGAATCAACTCCCTTATTAATAAAAACACACTGCACTCCTTTTAAGTTCTTGACAAATACCTGAAGCTCTGTAACAAGCAACAGTGGTGAGACCATGCTACCTAAATGTGAAGGTTGTCAACTGAATCTATTTGAAATCAACCTTTATTAACACCTCACTTGCACAAATCCCAAAATTCTGGTTTTGGCCCAAACAAGAACTCACTAATGTTTGGTGTGCTCTTTATCAGAATAGTATCTCTGATCTGTTTATTTTGTGACTGCATCTTTAGGTGAAGCAACACATAAATGTGCACAAAACCAGTGCTCAGTATTTTACACTTAACACCAAGATAATACTATTGAACATTGAGCACCAGTTGCAAAAAGTTCAATTACAAAAATATTTACACAAACAAATGGGCTTAACATACCTACATATCAGCTTAAATATGCAAGAGCTGACTCAGGCATTGTTTTGTAAATTGTCAAAAGAATATTAAAGTCCCAGACACTCGACCAAAGATCAAAACAAACAAGACAAACAAGGCGAATTAAAGGTGAATTAAGGTGAATCGAAAAGGTGGCCACGGAGTAACCGAAAATAAAAATTGTTGCCCTTTCAGTTTTTTGAACTGAGAGTGTTTTTTTCAAAAACAGACAAGACAATGGCAGCTGCAATTGAGGTGCGTGTGCGGAACGCTTTCTTGCACAAAGCACAACACAGATTTATGCGCTATCTCAGTACTCAGTTTGCTTCAGTGGGCACGCAATTTAAAACTTTTCAATCACATTTTCGAAAAAAATCTTTGTCAATGAAAGGATAAAACTAGCGCAAGTTACACGTAAAAACATAGTAGAACAACACTTCCAATCAATATCAGCTCACCTACACTGTACACGTACAAAAGCAGCAAGCAGATGCAAGCGGGCTGCAGCTGAAAATTGATCTGAATTGTGCACTAAATTGAGTGAGGGGCGACTCAACAAATCCTTTCGAACTTAAAGCAGGTGAACACATGAAAAGTATACTGACCTTTCAAGCTGGCTCGGTAGAACAGTTAGCTTCGACCTTCACTCCGACCTTTGCTCTGGTCCGCCATTTTCTTTCTTTTGAGAAGTGGTTCCCAGGCGTCACTCTTATTTCCGAGCCGCCCCGAAAAAAGTTATCGTGTAGCCGAAACCGGACTTCCTCGAACGGCTGGATTCTCGAAAGCCCCGAAAACCGTTCGGTCCCAAAAATTTGATCGACTCATTCTACAAAGCTGTTTATATTTTAACGGTCTTCAAGGTAAGAAAAGTATAACTTATAGGAAAGTTTAATGCTTAGAAACTTCTTTATTTACAGGTGAATTATCCTGCCCAAAATCGAGCCGAAAAGTTTCGGGGCTTTCGAGAACGCACGCCAGGTTTCTCGACGAACATCAAATAAATAAACAATTTACACATGAAATACTGTAAAACTATTAGAAAATTTTAAACTAAATGGTAAAACTATGTGGAACCATGTCATCATGATTGCACTGTTTTTGTGTGCTGTTAGTTTAGTAGCATGTAACATTGTTGTACCAAGTTACAATCAGTAAATTGCTCCTGCCGAAGTTTCATTTCTAAAATATCCTCCCAGTCCAATCGGAAAAGGATGAAAAGACACAAATAGTTAGGTCGGTGTAGAAAAGAATCGACGCAAATTATATGTGCACAAAGGTACTGAACCACCCCCGGCTCAATTTTTGGCTAAACGAATATTCGGCCACGAAATTGAATAAGTCTGAACCCTGAATTTTTTCAGGTTTCTTCTTTTCAACCGCTTAGGTTGAAACACCTTCACTGCGATGATCTACATATAATTCTACTGGTGGTTTTGTTTTTAAAGGCAGTAAAGGCCTTCAATCTACAAAACGTTCAGTCGCCCCCCAATTTTTCGTACATTGGTGATTTGTCTCGCAGCGGCGCTTAAGCCCTGTCCACAGAAATGCCTTATGCAGTTTTCAGAACTTTTCGTTTCCATTTGGCCGGAAAACCTGCATTTTCGCACCGCTTTTAGTTGGACTGAACAGCAAAGTATAAAATGTGAAGTACTGCGTAGAACGAAACTAGGCCTGAACAACCATGTAATGGAAGTGAATGGGTTAGGGTTGACCAACAGAGGACGCGGACAGATTTTTCTGTACCCAGGAGCATAAGTTTATAAGAAAGGCACGCAAGAAATTCTAAAGAGCTTGGACAACCTCCGCGGAATAAGGTATTGTTTAGTACAGCCAGATTTGACGTTCTTGGTGAGGATATTGGAGGTATCGACCACAATATGAGGAATGAACCACTAAAACACTACAGAACAGCCATAGGTAGGTTTTGTGTAATCGCCCGGGTCAGCGTAATTCTTTGATGACAGCGACAGATGTTTCGAAAACCTGCGCGGAAGTCATCAATGATCAGAGTCAAACTTTGACTCTGAAGAAGACTTCCGCAAAGCTTGTCGTAACTAGGCGTCACTGTCACAGTGACGCTGTTCAGCTCTACAGTCACCCGGAGATCGTAAAACCTACCTATGAGATGACTCCTGGCGTTAACGTGGACACTAATAAGGCACCGATATCGAGGCGTACACAAAACAGCAGCCGGAAAGGCAGGCTGCGGAATTAAGGCAGAGTGATGAGGCCTTACGTGCCATTTGGCATGAAGAAAACAGCTTGCACAGATGGCGGCAAATACAAACATGAATTTCAAACCAGCTACGTTCACAGAGTCCTCACTGTTCTGTGTTGCTGACTAGTAGAGAAAGAAGCTGTAGGAACGACATTGATATGCAACGTGACATTGTGAAGCCGACGAACTAGAACAGAAAAGTCGTACGTAGTAGTCCTCAATCTCGTAATCCGGCTTGACGTAATAGCAACTTTCAGATAAAAGTACGAGATGCAGTCAAGTTTTTTAAGTCTAACTCCTCCCTGTCGCTGACCGTTACCGCAGCAGGCTCTAGGAACGAGAACAATCTAACACGATCTACGGCATGCTTACTAGGTATGAAAAGTCGTACACGTATTCAGTATGAAGGTCCCTAATTAGTCTAGTTAGTCTAATTATGTTTCGGCGGCGAAGCCCTAAATGAGCGGCATCAACTCCAGCCCATTCCCCTCGCAGCCCCACGGATAAAACGCTACCTTCGCGAGAACAACTCCAGATTCTACACAAGTATAAGTGGGACTGTAGGTAGTAAAGATGAAATAAGACACCACAAGCACAACATTCGTTAAAATATAGACACCTTTATTTTTTTGAATAAAATATTCATTTGGTTTTACAACAATTTAGGCAGGTTGTTGCACTGATTCTCCAAGTAAATCTCCATTTACCAGCATCTGACACTATCCGGTTCTTTCAGCTTTTATCGGGTGAAACAGCAGAAAAATAGGATGCTATCGCAAGTTATTCATTTACATATTACAGTTAATGAGTTGAAATATCCTAATGAGCTACCTAGTTCGAGGTTACGTGTTGGGGTTAGGGTTGAATTCAGGTTGTAGCAAGACGCTCTCGCCATAAATCTCTCCAGTAGGAAGACGAAAGTTCATAACTCGAGAATTCAAACTCACCCTTTCGTCTCTCTCCCGCCCGTAATCTTGCACATCAGATTACGATCAATCAGAAGCAAAACCAAAACTAATGTTGACTTGCTCAACGTGACAGGACGCTTCCTCCATAAAGATGATTATGATTATGATTATGATTATGATTATGATTCTGATTCTGATTATGATTATGATTATGATTATGATTATTAGCGTAGTACTGTGGTCACCTCCAAGCGTTATTTCAGTTCATTGTCCTTGGCTAAGGTTGTCTTCTACTGGGAACCACCGTTTGGGTGGGTTAGGATGGTTGTTGTTTTTTTTCTCGCGTTCTATCGGTGTTTTCGGTTACTTTGGTTACTCAACGTTTTCAACAGTTAAACATACATTTTACAATAGGCGTTAACCGTACAAAAAACCAAACAAACAAACAAACAAACAAAAAATGGTTGAAAGGTGTTGGGACACTGCAACCCAAATCGGTTTACCGTGCAACAGTTTTTTCCAATAGAAAACGAACTAACTATGCTCATTTTGTTTCTAGTTTCAAGACAGTCGTTACAAAACCGATCGATATTTTGTGTATATTAACACTAATTTCCTATAGTTTGCTGCTAAGTGGTTTGCTACTTGTAGCTTGCGCCATACCAGGGAATTCATCATCAAAGGCGGCACGCAAGACATCCTCCACTCTGTTTGCCAGGATAAAGTCCATCTCATCCTGATATTAAAAGAAACAAAATGACACTGATTAAAGGAGAAACGAAAACCTTAAAACATCCTGTACACGACTCCATTTTAACTGATTATTATTTCGAGTGCGGCCAGCAGCGAGAGTGCGGCCAGGGCAATGGAGGAGAGAAGCGGATAAGAAAACTTTCAATCACTACAACGCTTCTTACCTTTACATTATCTGGTAATTCCGTCAAATCCTATATTTGGATGGAGAAACACAAAATGATAAACTACCATGATTGCATGATGACTAATAAGTCTTTACTATTTAAGCACCCTGGCGCAGGTGAAATCTTCAAGGGCAAAGACTAAGAGAGACTTGAATGATATGGGTTAAAGCCCTGAGGAGAGGCATCAGCTACTTTAGCCGGCAGAACAATTTGGAGACGGCGAGCATGCATCCCAGTTCTCCTCATAAGAAGCGGATAATGATGACAAAAACAAAACGTAAACACTGCCATCAAATTTAACTCAAGCATGATACAAACACGGAAGGATTTCTAAGCGCTGGAAATCTCTCAAAAAGTGGTTAAATGTGACTAGGACGCGAGGGGAGGTTTTGTGGAAGCACTGATGCGGTCAACAGTACATCATTCTGTTGGCCACGAGAGGCCGCTTGGTTAAAACGTCCATAGATTTTACAACTGCGGCTGTATTGGGAAAATAACTTTCGTAGAGTTTTGATTCAGATTGACTAGCCAAATGAAAACACTTTTTAAGAATAATGTAGACACTTTGTAAGACTGAGAGCCTATTTTTCTGCGCAATGTTGTCGTAATTTTAAAATCAGTTTTAGTGTTGCAAGTTAAAACTCCCACGGTCGAACCCCTTTATCAACTGTTATCAGCTCCGTAGATATTTGCTGACCTTTTCGTTCCGTCTTGGTAGTATGACTCTCTTTAGGCCCGCCCTGTGAGCTGCTAAAACTTTCTCCTTAATTCCACCAACCTTCAAAGGTAAACAAGCCAGCAATGATGAATTAAGATCACGTCCCAAGGAGCAAAACTTAGGAAAGAAGTTTTAAAGACGACAATAAAAACAAAACTCACCGGTAAAACAAGTCCTCTCAAAGTGATTTCACCCGTCATGGCAGTGTCAGACCGGGTGCATCGGCCACTAGGAAAAAATTAAACTTGTCATCATTGGTGCAGTCTCATAATAACTGTCCTGAAAACTGACACTTACGAAACAACAATTGGCCACTTATCCGTGTTACATTTAAAGTGGTAGCTTAGCTTCGTAGCTAGTTTTCAGGTTCTCCACTAAATAAAATACACCTAAAAACAGAGGTTAAATATTCAAGACAGAAATTTAAAAATAATACAAGGGGGAATCAACACAAACGCAAAAACACAAGCAGCCAATCGGACGTTAAAGAGACGAAAGAGAGAACTGGTGCTTAGCGCAAGGAAGGGGTGTACATCAAATCAAGATTGGTTTTGGTTTTCCAGTCTGCTTGACCGAGAAAACAGCATGTCAGCGGTGACTGAATATTAAACAAAGTTGCATGAGTCTTTTGAACCAATCACAGAAAGGTTAACAAAAGATATATTCTTTTTCCTTCGGCTTAAGTTCTATAATCTCTTCGGGTTCTTTAACATGAATACACCAAACACAAACCTCGTTCGCCCAACTACATGAAAAATAGTGAGGTACCTGAATAAGGAGACGAGCACAGTGACGATTGTGACACCGGCAGACGGACCGTCTTTACCTACAGCACCTGCTGGGAAATGGATATGAACATCCGTGCGCTCCAAAAGGTCCACACCATCCTCTGATGTCAGACAGTACTGCAGAGGCCGGAGACAGACAGACAGACAGACAGACAGACAGACAGACAGACAGACAGAGACAATAAGTAACTCTCCCATTACATTACGCAAAACGAAGACCTAACCAGGAAACCTATAGCCTGAGAAAACAGCCGACGTTTCGCGAGGTCGCCCCTCGCAAAACGACGTCTGATTAACAAGCGCAAAAATTCCATACTGATGACGCGTCACTTCCCAGATTTAGGTAGTGCTTCTGATTGGTTGATACAAAATTCCCTCGCGTTTCAGCCAATCAGAAGCACTACCTAGATCTGGGTAGTGACGCGTCATCAGTATGGAATTTCTGCGCTCGTTACTCAGACGTCGTTTTGAGAGGGCTCAACTGGCGACCTCACGAGACGTCGGCTGTTTTCTCAGGCTAGGAGACCTACACTTTTTGTGCTTTAATAGGAATTTAAGGGGCTAAGTCAAGTGGATTTTGCTAGTTCTTGCTCAAAAACTGGGCTAAAATTATCACTAAATGCTATACCTATTTATGTACACAAAATGCCCCTAGCACACCAAAAGGAAGATTTCAAGTGAATTCTCGAAGGGGCAGCACGATTTTTTAGCAACACAATAGTAACACTTGAGGTGTAATCCATGTCCATCCTAGTGACTTTCAACAAAACTAAACCATTATTTTACGTTTTCCCGCTTTGAAACAAATGTGACTTTTCGTTTTTTTCGAAATGTTGCTACAAATAGATTACGTAGTCCCTTCAAAACCACAGTCACTTACCTCAACAGAGCGACTCCTAAGCCAGCTTAACGCCAACTGTGCTGACTCCTTCATAACATCCCCTAAAGATGACAGTGAAAAGCAAAGTGGTGAATCTTTCTTTAGACCTCACCCTGGAATTACTCAACGTATCAAGCTCTCCAGTCAGAGTCTATGTTTCCTTCTCCCACCCACCCTCGGATTATTCAACGTGATTAAGCTGTCCAGTTAGATTCAATTTTTTCCCCTCCCACCCCACCCCGGGATTATTCTACCTACCAAGCTCTCCAGTCAGAGTCAATTTTCCCCTCCCACTCACCCTGGAATTATTCAACCTACCAAGCTGCCCAGTCAGCGTCAATTTTCCTTCTCCTCCCATCCGCGTGGCTTCCACAAACATGATCTCTCCGCCCATTGCCGTCCAAGCTAAGCCTGCGAGAAAACATGAAATGCACATGGAGCGAAAGACAAACAACATTGGTAAAACGAAAACTAAAGTTGTTATATCTGGCTATATCATAACTCATTTAATAGTACAACGAAGAAATAAGTTCAGTTCCACTAAACAGAGTGAATCGAATGTTGGTAACCTGTCTTCCAACTGTTGGCCAACAGACGTCCGACAGTCAGTTGACAGCTGTTTTTTTTACGGGTGTCACAATTAGCGATAGACGGCTGACCCAGTAGTTTACATGGTGGCCCAGGTTGGTTGGAAAATAGCCTTACTTCCCGATCATGGTTCTTATTTTGTACTTGTCCAGCGGAAATCCTACACTAAAATATTAACAACTCACCAACAGCAACTCCCGGAGTAGAGAGTCTTTGAGCCACTTCAGATTCAAAAACAGGAGGCTAGAATACAAAGCACAACTTAGGCAAGGAAAACGCCTCATACATGCCTTGGGCACTGTTTGCAACGAGCCGTTTAAACCCTAGACCCGCTTTTTGTTCATTTGGTTGAGAAGTTCCGCCAAAACACTCCTAACGTTTGAGGCAGTTATTAATTATTAAACAGCCGAAAATGTTAAGCTGTTTTCTGGGTAGCCTGCGTAGCTGGCGGTATTGTTGGGTTTCGCGCGCACAAGCAAAAGCGGCGAAGCCGCGACAGCGAGCGGCGCAGCCGCGAGTGGCTTGGGGAGGAGAAGCTGAAATACCGCCTGCCCGGATGGGCTACTTTTTTGGCTTCCGCCCCCTTATTTGCATTTTGACAAACTGATGACAGATTCTGTGGTTTCGAATATCCCAACCAATCAATGTTTGTTCGTCGGCAGTCGGCAAAAACTACCGGCGATAAAAAGTAAACAAACAAGCACGTCTTGAAATTTGCTTCTGTGCAGACTTAATTTTCTCGTCTGAAAATGATCTCGAATGAATTTAATGGTTGCAGTAAAACGTTCGGTATAAAAATCATGACCTTGTTCCCGTTGTTTTGCTTTTAGAAACGTGGCTGTTGAATTTTAGCGAGCAAGATCTAGGTTTCAAATTACACGTGATATTATGCAAATTTTACTTGCATCTACACCGCAGATTGATTGTAGCGTTTTCTATCTTGATACGAACGGTACACTCAGCTACGAAACGTTTGGGATTTTTAAGTTTTTTTCATTTGATTTATAGTTCTAAATAACTGAAGCTCTATAGTAATTTAATAAGTTTACAATCATTCAATACAATGCACCTTTTATTCCGTCCGTCACACAACGTTTCACTGCGTATTCAAATTCCCCGTGGGTCAAATTTCAACCAAAAATTAATTTGCATAAAGTTGTTTACGTGAGCGCTATGAACTTTTTAAAAGCTTTCAGCGGACTCGAGGAGTTTGCCCGATGTATTTATTGGAAAAATTACAATCCCAAATCGAGGTGCGTGTTCGGCAAACAGTAGTTATTGTCGATACGATGGAATAGAAGTTTCATTCCAGGAGAAACGGGACGACCTGTGTGAAGTGCAGTCGTTTCGAGAGAAAGTCGATTATTTACCCGTTTGAATCAGACACGATTCATCTAAACACTGGTGATTTTGATGTGACCCGTTAAAAGCCTTCAATTTTCAGCCGTTTATCGATCGACCACTTTACTAAAAACATCCGCTAAATACATTGACAATAAAATAATAAGATGAACCATTCGCAACAACCAGCCGTTAGAGCGTTGATCCGATGCTGACAGATTGATTGACAACTTTCAGTAACGACCAATCAGAATTTTCCGTCCCTCCGTGGACGGAAAATTCACTTGGCCCTAGTTTCCGGGCAGGCGGTTCTTCACACCCCCAGACCCCCCCCCCCTCTTCTCGCCTTTTTCCCCTCCCCCACCCCCTTCCCTTCTCTTTTTTCCTCTCCCCAGTTTCTCCCTTGTTCGCGCGTTCAAAATGGCGGCCGGTCGTTCGTAATCGCTGTTTTCGAATCATTCCCCCCGCAAAACCGCCTGCTTTGCAGGCTATTTTCTGGGTTATGCACGGGTTGAAAGAGACAGTCAATCTAACCTAACACGGTCTTCTCCAACAGAAAACGAAAATCCCCACTCCACCAAAAACGGCTTTTGCCAATGGAGCAAGACTAACTCACCTGAAAATTTTCAGGAATTTCCCAACAAACCTTTGTGCAAAATACCCCTTTAATCACTACGGGCAAGTTTTCTTTATTAGATCGTTCTTACCCCTAAAACATCGGTTAAGAACTTTTCCGTGACCAAAAACGCTTTCTTATCCGCAGAAGCAACAGCAGGAGTAGAATCAGTCTTGGACGGGGCGGCTTCATTTTCTTTGCCGCTTTCCTCACCGTTCTCTTTAGCTTTCTCTGATGCATTTCTTGTGGTTTCAGCCACCTACGAATAAGAAAGCAAGTGCGTTTGCAAAATTTCGTGAAATATCTACACTGAAGTTGTCTTGAACTTAAGATCTCTTGGTCACGGGCCTTAAACTGAGCAAGTATTCAGTACTGATCGGTATGAGCATAGTTTCGGCATGGAAAAAAAAATTAAGGTTCACATATGACACACGTCCCATTTACTTCAATTGAGACTCTTTTCCCAGAAACAATATATATCCTGTGGCAGATTCTTGTACCCGCAAGAACGTTTCATCCAGGCGGTTCGGTCTATCCCCAGTAAATACGCTAACTACAAAATATGAACGCCGACGACTCAGCAAAGATAGACTTACTGGTTGTCCTGTGGCAGAAAAAGACTATTCTGTACCTGTACAGCTACTGCTCGACACACGCCACCAATCTTCCGCTCCAGTGACCGAACCCCAGCCTCGCGAGTGTAATTAGAAACTGCAACAAAAATAAATCGAAGCTTGCTTTGAACACTTATAAGAGCTCCAGCCAATGTTCTTAAGAAACGTTAATTGTCTCGATACGTCCACAGCAAATACACTGCTAAGCGGGTAAAGGTTTAAACCACAGACTGTTTTGCGGGTTGCTCGGGTCATAAGCTGTTTTGTGAGACTCTTTGTATTTCAGTAAGGTGTCTATTTTAAGGTTCACAGAATTTGAAAATATGAAAATTTTTTGCATTCCACTGGAAAATAAACGCATATTTTCCTTCCTGATAGTGGGTTGTCACCCACGTGGCCGGAAAATGGCAGATTTACCACTGAGGCGACTAGGTAAGTATAACACAAAGAGAGTTTAAGTGGAAAACATAATAAAGAGTATCACAAAATAAGGTTCTTCTTCAGTTTACCATTTCTAGTTTCTACTTTTCTACTTATTGTTCAGCCTGACTTTGTTCTTTACTCACTGATTGCCTGTATTGAATTGTCAGGGACTTCGATGTCTTGTGTAGTGAGTCCGTGTTCCTGAAGTACAAAAACCAAGAATGATAAACATATAGTTTGAAATTGCATTCACTGTTTCAAATACATGAGAAGACCTAGCTTTTCCTTTGTCAAGGGGTCTCACTTGGGCCCTTGAATTGGTTTTTTAAGACTAAAAATCGAACTCGCCATTCTAAAAACTGGAAACATCGTTTTCCCTCGATTGAGCTGCTGGGCTTGTTGTTATTTTTCGGTTTCATAAGGTGGGGGGGGGGGGGGCTAAGATACTTTTAAGTATTAAAATAGAGGGGGAGGGAGCCTATCGATTATCTCTGAGTCGCAGTATCGTGCATGTTAACAGTGGGTGGGGTGAGGGCTAAATGGAGGAAATAAAGTATACAAATGTATTTTAGCTTTTGACAGAAGAACACCCACCTTTAACTGTTTGGGAAGAAGGTGTCGTTTAGAAATTGCAATCTTTTCTTCCTGCGTGTATCCCGGAACCATGATTAACTGAAAACAAACAAACATTAAAAAAATAAATAACATAACATAACATAACATAACATAACATAACGTAACGTAACGTAACGTAACGTTACATAACATAACATAACATAAGACGGAATGACAAAAATATCCAGAGGGCAACACGAGGTAAATCTGCCTTTTTCCTCATGAATAATACGTAAGCAGGATCAGAAACAAATCAAGAATGCACTAACATAATGTGCATTCAGAATCAGAACCCAGGGCCCGGTTGTTTGAAAGCCGGTTAACGCTAACCCGGGACTAAAATTTAACCAAGGTTCCTGTTTCTCTTATTTCAAAAGAGTTTTCATAGCAAATTCCAAATGTCCATTTGAAAGCAACCAAAGTCAAAGTGTAGGGCAAAAAGCATTTACAGGAATCGGTATCATTTGGCTATAAAAAGGAATTTAAAACGACGCTAATCCTGGGTTAGCTTAACCCTGCTTTGAACAACTGGGCCCAGATGTGTACTTCTAAATACTTAAATGAACTTAAGAGCTTCCACTGCGATCCCGTTTCCATTTCCATTGTTAGTGAAAATTATGCCTAGAATACCCTGGGTGTCAAGGAATGTTTTTTACCAAATAGATAGAACGGTAACTGTTTTGCAGAAACCCCTGCTTACTTCCATTCGATCCAAAAGAGCGGGAGGAATTGTGCTGACTGTATTAGCGGTCGCAATGAACAGAACCTGAAAAAATAAGGAATTGTGAGTGACTTCTAACCCCACATTAACTGTATCGATCATATGGTAAGACATTTTTGCGCATTTTATTACTATTTTTTAAAGAACCACTGAAAAAGAAAGCTGAGACCTGGCCAAAATTTATTACCAACAAAAACATTTCTTCTCATATTTACTCCATTGTTGACAATTACTACAAGAATGTCACCCATTCCAGGTTTTAGCGACCATCAAACTCCAAAACCCGGCATACTGCTGAGCTCAATTCATCAAATTTCAAAATACAGATTGCACAGAAATTCCTTGTTACAGTGAAAAGTTTCAGTAAGTCATCAAATAACTTACTTGTGAGAGATCAAATGGAATGTTCAAGTAGCTACATTGGAGTTAAGGACATAACTAGTCATTGTTTATGATAGGTAATTACAGTGGTACCCCGAAATACAGAAATGCCAAGGGACTAGCAAAATGTGTTCTTTAAAATCGGGGTTCGTTATATTGGGGTCCTTTTTCTTTTGCATATACATTTTACTTTTACTATGCTGAAACATATGGTTTGTTATATTAGGGTCTTCATCATACGGGGGTTCGTTATATTGGGGTTCCACTGCACACACTATGAAAATGTAGTATTTAAACTGAAAATTCAACAATATACTCATCACAATGGTCCATGAAGCAGGCTAAAACAAAACCCTGTCCACGGAAGTCTGAGATCAGTAGTATCTCAGGCCTCAAAAAGTCTACCCCACTCTTTTTTTCACTGGCGATTTCTTCTTCAGCCACATTTAAACAACGTATATGTCATGTAGAGTGAGGGGTAGGTTGTGATGGTAAATAAACAATTAAAACATTTATAAACAAAGGGCAATATGAAAAAGAGGGGATAGGTATTTGCTACACAATAAACTGCAGGATACTGGTCTACAAATGTCCAGTTTTGCTCAGGATCCAAAACTTCCAAAAGAGCAGCAGATGGGTCGCCATGAAGACTCTTTCCCTGTTAAAAACAGAAATGAGTTGAAAGGAACAGGACAAGTCAAAATTAAACGCTTCCATACACAACACTATAAGTCACATTTTGTTGTTCTTGATTACAGAATAAGGATCAAAGATAGACACCTCGGAACAAGCCTTTATTCGAAAATCTGACAATTTTTGACCAGTATTGATTTTTGAAGCAAAATTGTACTTGTAACCTTTTCCCCAATTCTAAATATTTTTCTGCTTGGTATTAATTCTGCCGGATTGTGGGAGTGCAGTGGTGTAGTGGTTAGCGCATTGGACTTCAGTTCTGAAGGTCAGTTGTTTGATGCCCAGTCCCTGCCATTGTGTTGTTTCCTTAGACAAGATACTTCACCCCACATTGTCTCTCTCCACACAGGTGTATAAAATGGGTTACCAGCGACATACTGCTGGGGGTAACCCTGCAATGGACTGGCAACCCATCCGGGGGGGGGGGGGGAGTAGCAGTTCTTTCAGTTGCTTCATGCTACAGAAACCGGGAGAAGCTTGGCTGTGTGGGCCTCCTTGGCTCGTGTGCAACTTTACCTATTAATTCTGGTTACTAACCATCTTGTCCACTTCATCCAGTAAGATGACAGGATTCTTTACCCCAACTGTTTTCAGTGCATTTAAAATTCTTCCAGGCATAGATCCTATGTATGTTCGCCTAAAAAATCATGAACCACAGTCAGACATCAAACAACTAAATATGAGCAACCTTCCAAGTAATTGTAGAAAAAAAATAATAACAGGAAGCAGTGAGCACGACAGGAAAAACAGAGAGGGAGCTTATTTATTCCTCCTTGTTTCCCCTCCCTCCCATTTCTATGGGCATCCTCTCCTTGCTCCCCCCCCCAAGGGAGAAGGGAAGCAAGCAAAATGGGTAAATGTATCCCTTACCTGTGGCCTCTGATGTCTGACTGGTCACAAATTCCTCCAAGGGATATCCTGAAAAGCAGCAACAAGTAAACCCTCAGACCAATGGTTGGCATTTAATTGCTAAATGTCTTTGTTACCTATCTGTTTTGTTGACTTTTTAAGGGAGCAGGATTTGGGCAGTGGAGAGAGCACTCGCCTCCCACAGATGTGGCCTGGGTTTGATTAACGGACTCTTCATCATATGTGGTTGAGTGTGTTTTGGTTCTCGTCCTTGCCCCAAGAGGTTTTTCTCCAAATGCTCTCACTGTTTTCCCCTTTCCCCAAAAACCAACACTCCTAAATTCCGATTCAATCTGGACACAGTGAATATAGAGCCACCGGCCATGGATGTGCCACTGCTAATTACTAAAATAAATACTGTACAGATAAATGTTTTGTCAAGAACAAATACATTTAAGAGTTCTTTTCAGGTAGCAAGAGAACTGTCCAAACTGGTATTTGTTAACTTAGAAGACATTCATCAGTACCTCTGGAATTCTCTGCCAAGAGTATGTGCAATAGATCTTCCGACGCTTGTCTTACCAACACCAGGTGGACCAACAAAGCAAAGAATTGGTCCTGCAAATCACACAGAAGAAAGTGATAATGATTCATGTACAGTGTCTTATTTATACCCAGCTTTTGGTGATCGAAATAAAGTCTCGCCAACAGCCTACTGTGACTGTCTAATTGATTGACTGACTGACTGACTGACTGACTTATTGAGTGACTTATTGAGTGACTGACTCACTGACACACTAACTGAACCATTGTATAGTCACTAGGCTGAGTGAGTTCCAGACTAAACTGATGGGTTGACCTATAATGGCTAAACTAATCAAAAACTAAATCGATGGATTGCTGACTGACTTCTTACAACAGACTAGCAGAATTAGAAACTGACACCAGACTACAGATCAACTGGCCCTCAGAGTCTTAATAGTTGGAGACACTAACTTAGCTAGGCAAACTGACTGATGGACTGACTGACTGACAGATGGACTGACTGACCCGTTGACCAGGCGACTGACAACCTACAGTAACTGAGAGATGTACATACTACCTGCCTGCAAGCCTGTCTGGCAGACTGACCAGCTGATCAAAGATAAACTCAAATCAGTAATTAAAAGGCGAACCTTTGATTGATACAACATATAAAGCAAAAAAATCATAAATGAAGTCCTGAATTTACCTTTCAAACTGTTTTTCAATTTGCGAACAGCAAGATACTCTATTACTCTCTTCTTTAACTTCTCCAGACCATAATGATCTTGGTCTAGATCAAACCTTTCAAAAGAGTGCTATTGATTAGTGTACATGATGACCACTAGCTGCACATCATAATATAAATCTTACAATTAAAAAAGTAGGGGCCTTGGAACTGAAAATTTTGTAGAGCAGGTTGAAATAGAGTCAGAGGCCATCACTGGTTTTTAGTTTGTACATAGACACAGTATTACAACACAGTAACTTTGGACACTACTTCCACGCATATGTAGTTGATAAGTCAGACTCCTTTGGACTGTCCATTTTATGTCCTCTCCTAGCTAGTGCAAAATTGATGACTTCAGTCTGTGAATTATGATAGGATAGCCCATACCCAGAAAAAATGTAAAACTATTTGTTTAATAGAGAACTGCATATTAGAGATGTCATTTTCAATGACATTCCTACCACAATGCCATTCACACACTTAATCACACACTGCTCGTCCTTCATCAGAGCAAAATATGAAGGAGTGACAATTAGGGCTAACCCTCAAAACATCCGCTTTCACCCTTTTATAAAGCAGTCAGGGGTCAAGTTAACTAACCAACTCAGACACTGCTGGGACCAGAGAAAGTAATTATACATGTACTTAACGTGGTGTCCGCACTAGGTAGGTTAATATTTTTAATTAGAGAACAGTTTGGGTAAAGACAAAGAAAACTGTCCATGAGAATGAAATGTCTGTATTCAAAAGGTCTCAGGGTTTGACTGCACATTAAAGACAATCACATCTTGTGAAGAACATTACTGAACATTTAATCTACCTTGCTTGAGAGATGTCTAACTTGTCTTTGGTTTCTCGGCTCCAGGGAAGGTCAACCATCCACTCCAAGTAATTCCTTCAGAAAAGCAAAAAATTGAATTAAAACATGTTACCTGCCTCCCTCTGCCACTTCCAAATATTTAAAGTCATCGCGCAAAATTAAAACACTGACACAATGTGAATACCTTGAAGTAGCATGCTCTGGAAACTGTGGAGGCATCTTCTTCAAACGCTAAGTCAACAAGATCCACATCCATTTGATAAGTTTCATACATGCATGCATGCATTCATTCATTCATTCATTCATTCATTCATTCATTCAGTCAGTCAGTCAGTCAGTCAGTCAGTCAGTCACTCACTCACTCACTCATTCACTCATTCATTCAGTCATTCATTCATTCAGTCAGTCAGTCATCCAGTCAGTCAGTAAGCTTACAGCTTATTTATTTTAATTATCTATTTAAATGGCTTTGATAACTAAAGCTGTCAATTCTAGTTTTAGTTCACACAGGAAACATACTGATAACCCTCCTAACAGGACCTCACTGTTTAAGGTGACTCAATCAAAATAAATGACGCGCAGTATGCCTCTCTAAAAACTCTAATAACATCGTCATTTCTTACTCGATTGCCTTGAAACTTTCGCATTTTACACACAATTTATTGAGGAATAATACGTATGTCAACACGTAGATGTACTGTTCGTTAATTTTGCACGATTTTGCTTTTATTGAACACTAACTTTTTGATAAAATTGCTATTCTAACAAAACTGAGCGCTACAATTTGGTTTAAACTTCTAGAATCAGCTTATAATAACATTTTACCTTGACTCTTCACGTTTCCGCAAAATCGTAGGAACAGAAATCCCGGTACAACTTGAACATCAAAATAACAACCCCAGACGGGCTTCAAAGTTTGGACTGCTCCAGCGCTTCTCATATTTGACTGAAAAGCGTAATAACTCCAGATAAAGTAAGTTCAATGTATCGTCATAGTTAGTTCCAAACCGCATTTGGCTATCCACAACGATGAAAAAGTTTGGGCAGCTATTATAAACTCACTTTCTGCACCAAAATATAACGAAGTCGCCAAATTCACGTTTTCCTGAATTATATGAAAACTAACCGGACAAATTGACGCATAGAGCGCATCATAGACTGCGAGCAGTCTCTCTTTTGCTCTAAAATCCCTGCCGGAGGAGCGGCGATAAAGCGAGTACGATATTCGAGCCGCGAGCCGCGAGCCGCGAGTAGCGTGGGTGGGAGAGTGAGCGAAGAGCGAAAAGAGAGACTGCCCTGCTTTCATACTGCATTTCTGAAGCCCGGCACTCTGGTGACGGAGTGTTTTGATTGGTCGGTCTATGACCCAATGGCGCGTATCTGTCATCATCACTTCAAGACATGCAGTGCGCGCCAACGGCTGCCGTCAATAGAATTGCTGACCGCTAGACATCAAACTCACAGTTTCACGAGGAGTTATTCACACATTTGACTGAAGCCGAGTTCAGCCATCTATTACACGTTGCATAGCTGTAAAGAAGCTACAACTTCAATTTCTTGACGAAATGGGTCTAAAGATCACACTCCGTGATGCGAAACACAACATCCTACAACAGACTTTTTAAGACAATAAGCAGGCCCGGCGTTACAAACAAAGAAACTCGTCACGTTGCGGATAATATTTCAGATCCTTTATTGTCAGAAATTTAAACATGAGAGGCTGAAAAACCTATCAAGCCCGTAAACGAGCCAAATTCAACGATCGCGGCATTAAAAAGTCGCTTTACAGACGATCAAAGAACAAATTTTATTGCGAATTACAAATGAACAGGCGTAAAGCCACAGGAGTCCATCATACAAATATCAGATATGACCTTTATACAGTAACAAACACTTACACAAACGACAAAATCCTACCCAGACGGCTAATCAGGATTTTTTTCTTCGCCCCGTTCAAATCAGGCTTCTTTGGCATGGAACTGTTCATCGCATCTTCCCAGCTTTGAACTTGAACGCTTCGATCGATTCGCTAGTCTGCGAGCAGTCTCTCTTTTGCTCTAAAATTCGCGGGAAAAATTTGACACCGGCGTATCATGTTCGAAAATGGGCGTGTGATGTCATTGATGCGAACTGTCAAAGGGCTTCAGAGATGCAGTATGAAAGCAGGGCAGTCTCTCTTTTCGCTCTTCGCTCACTCTCCCGCCCACGCTACTCGCGGCTCGCGGCTCGCGGCTCGCGGCTCGAATATCGTACTCGCTTTCTCGCCGCTCCTCCGGCAGGGATTTTAGAGCAAAAGAGAGACTGCTCGCAGTCTAAGCGCATCATTTATTTCGATCGAGTCACCTTAATACTTGATTTAAAGAACATTTTGCTCTCAAGTTGGTTAGAGCAGATCACACACTCAGACATATTTGTTCATATAAGTTAAGGAAATTCAAAACCCAAGGAACTTAGAGTTAGTAAGTTCAATGGAATAAAATGGTCTTAATTTACTTAAAGGGCCCACCTTCAATTCTTTCATTGCCACTTTGAAAGCATGTTCTGGAAGTTCAGCTGACCTAAGAAAAAATGGAAAAATAATATTATTATTACCTCCTGAATATTCCAAACAGGATCACATTAAAGCACATTTGTAATTTGCACTATATAAATTTTAGTTATATTTTTATTTTGTTGTAAAGTGGACTATTGGCCCTTGGGGCTATTTTCTGTGATATATAACTTGGCATAATAAAGTAATATTTGTCACATTACATTATATAAATGCATGGAATTAGAGTGCATGAACAAGGAAACATGATAGCAAAAATATTAATTAAAAGCTAGTCTACTGAGTGTGTAACAGTTAAACAGATGTTGCACCTTATTTTCCTCTCCAGTTCCTCAACATCATCTTCATCATCATTATCATCATCGTCATCAAAGCCTCTGCCCATCCTCTTTGAATCTCTTGGCACAATCACGTTTCCACCCCGCTTGCAATTTAAAAACAAAACAATAATTGTTTTGTGTCCATGAAATGCAAGTGATATATTAACATCTAATTCCTCAAGACTAAACACCTTTCAGTGTCAAACAGGAATGTAGCATGGTCAGAAAAAAAGAAAATTTTCAAAACTGGATACCAACCTGAAAGACTGCCAAGTTTTTAGAAATAACAAATTTAAGAGGAAAGTGGCATTATCCATAGTCTAACAAAGTTAAGACAATGGCTATTGAAAGTTAATAATTAACTTGTACATAATAACACAATTAACAGTGATGTAATTATTAGATGACTGCATCCAATTTTAATCAGTTGTCAGTACTTTTATCATTACCTTCTGATTACTGTTCTTCCACACCCTTCGGTTTATTTCAGGACCACTTTTGAATGGGCTGGTGCCCTTCATTCCCTAGAAAATAAGGAACATGAACTGAGATAACGATAAATACTGCCATTACTCATGGTCAACAGCAAATGACTAGGCAGCCCTATCATGTGATTACCGATGTTTTAATTTATGACAGTGATAATGAAAACGACAACAATAACAATAACAAAGATGATGACGATGACCACGACAGTGGAGTTGTTGATGATGATGATAACAATAACACGTCATACAATTATAACACCAGAATGTTAATACCAGTAATAAAATTCTACAGTACAGTCTACATGGAACAAAGACCAGACTCAAGAGAATGGTGGAAACTGGCATTACTATATATTAACTAACTTACAGTAAAGCACTGAATACACTTTCTTACCTCTTTTTGCCTCTTCAACAGATGCAAGGACTTTTTAAACCTCTCAATTAAGTCTACTGTATTCAAGATCTGCAAAATGAAGGTCTACAGTTGAGGAAACTATACATCACCTCATAATTAAACAGATAGTTAAACAAGCAAAACATTAATGGCACCACCCTCAACACTGCTGCTGCTGCTGCTGCCACCAAAGGGCAAGAAATTTGTCACCATGAAGGTGAAGTGCCTCATGATTATCTGGCATGTGTTTCTCAAAAGCCCTGCAATGTCTCGGACCAATTTTTGGCATGAAGACAAAGAGGTTTCTGAGCAGGTAACTGTGCTATAATTTAAGCATTACTTATCTTAAAGAAGTGTTAAAATAACAGCTTTGTAGAACGAGTGGCTCATCTTGTACTAATGACTTTTTAGGGCTTTCAAGAAATGCACCCCTGGTGAGAATCATAGTTTATCACGTAGAGCAAAACTAAGAACATTCTGTAAACCAAAAATAAATTAAATATACCTCTAACTTCTCCAAATACGAAGCTTTGACAATTGATGCTAGTGTGTCAGGAAGACTCCCATCTGGTATTCCAGTCAACATGTCCTGTGCAAAGCCAGGAAATCAGTTAATAATTTATAATTGAATGATTGATTGACTGTATGGTATAATGATTATACAGTATCTTCATTTAGTTTCACAGGTATCCAATCAGACTATCTAACCAAATCAGACTTAAAGGGTAGCATCCATGCACAGCAATGAACTTGAATTGGTTCTCAAGGAGCTAGCCTCAAATTCTGATGGGATAGCCAATCTCATGTAGGCCACACACCATGCCATTGTATTTGTATTTATTTGCCACACATTATAAATTACACGATTACAATTACAAAAAGATACAAAAATGTAGAAAGTAATGGCAAGGAGGCCTAAAGGAAACTATAAAGCTCATGTTAATTTAAGGCCTCCTTAATTACAATTGCCACTTGCACAAAGTGGCACTTGCCATTGCCACTTGCCATTGTCACTTGCACAAAGTTTTTATTACTTTCTGACAACTTTTTGACATCTCTTTGACAACTTTTGGTGGCTTCCATTTCAATTGACTAATTACATCCAAGACCTATTTAATACTTAATGACAGGAGGAGTTCCAAGTGCAAACACGAAGCTTGACAACTCATTCTCTGACAGTTGTTTCATTCTAATCGGCCACTCTCGTACCCAGAGTCCTAGGGCTTTTTGGTCAGCGGTTAACTGTTCTCAATTTTACTACAGTGATCCACAGTCAACAGCCAATCATGAAAATCAATTTTTCTTCCATTACCCCAGCATCTCTCCTGGCAACCACCCACTGACCAAGAAGCCTGAGGACTCTAGGCATGAGATTCTCTAATTGGGCAGCTGGAAGCCATGAAAAAGTGGCAAGTGGGAATTGATAGTATGGCATGCATCACTGGAAAAGTGGTCATGAATGTACTGTACTTGAGTGTGCGCTGTAATTTAACTTCTAATTTGCACAATATACTGAAGACACCAGTCATAATTACCTTAAGCCTTGAAACAACAGGTATTCTCCCATCTAACATGTCCACCAGCTCATTTGCATACAGTCTAAACTCCTCAGCAAGAGTTGTTAGCTCAGCATTTTTCCTAATTTCTGCCTCTACAAAAAAGAAACCAATTTTATCTTATTTCGTCTATTTCAAGACTATTTACCAGACCAATTTTTCAAATATCATTGAAATGTTCAATTAAATTAAATCATTAACTTATTAATATTAAAGATGTACTAAACGTAATTAACAATTATAATTTAATTATAATTATAATTAACATACCAAAGAGATTCAACTACATAATTTGTATAAATTACACCATTAAAAATTTCCCCAATGCATTTTTAGTCTGATTCTTAAGGGCAAGCAACATAATTATCATAACTTTAAGGTTCAATAGTGACACCTCTAATCTCCCCATACAATACCACTACTTGATCTAACACACAGTTGACCAGGAGAAACATTATTAACAAAAAATCAACGAAGATAAAATAGCCTGATGTTTAATCAAATTCTCCCAACTACATTGTGATACCATAAGAACTGTACAGAGAACACTGAACTTAAAGGCTAAAACACACTCTGCATTGATCATCTTTCCTATGGCACTTATGAAAAATAAAAAAACCCATTATGCCCTGATACCTTGCTCAGTAGGCCTATCCACTTGGGTAACCTCCGCTATCAAATACGGCTCCTCCATTACAATTTTATCAATTCTAAATCGACAGAGCCCAGTAACAAGCAGAGTGTACAGAGGCTTAGGCCAATTGGTACCCGTCACCTGCACCACAACAGCTGCTGTGCCCATAGCATGTAATAATGACTCTTCATCCTAAAGACAAAAATATAATCAAGTTTGTGTTCTGCAGGTACATTTAGTGAATGTGCAGTTCTCAGAACATAATCACTAAAGGGCAGGGATTTAATCAGGTCAGTTTAGAAATGTGATATGTTACAACATTTTAATATAGCATGTGTTCTAAGTTGTAGGCCCATGACCTGTACCACCTGTTGCAGGTGGCATATAAGTATTTGGCTTTCACAACCTGACGGATTGTTAAAAATTGTAACCCTGTACAGAGATGAATTGTGTCTGGTGAAAGAGTTATCAACACTGTTGGTAGCCATGGTAACATGAAAATGTAAATAAATAGATATTGTGCACTACATGTAGTTTTCTACTTTAATCACTGGAGTCCCTTAAGGCTGGTTTTCACTAGCGACGGAGTCGGAGTCGGAGTCATAATCAGAAGCATAGAACGTTGTGATCTAGTGAAAATCAAACAACGGAGTCGCAAGCAGAGTTTCCGATTGCGCTTACGATTCCATCGCTTACGATCTAGTGAAAACTAGGTTGTCGGAGTCGTAAGCAGAAGCGGAAGAGCTAAACCAATCACAAAGCGTGGGAACGAGCACTGTGATTGGTTTACCCTTCTGCTTCCAACTCCGACAATCTGGTTTTCACTTGATCGTAAGCGACGAAATCGTAAGTGGAGTCGGAAGAAAATGGAAACGTTCTGATTCTTCCGACTCCCATTCCGTCGAGCTTATGACTCCGCTTACGACTCCGGTTTTTGATTTTCACTAGGTCATAAGCGCTCTTACGACTCCGCTTACGACTCCGACTCCGACTCCGACTCCGTCGCTAGTGAAAACCAGCCTTTAAATCCCCTCTCCCTCCCTTCCCACCCACCCCAGAAAATACATTGCTAACTAGATTTTAGTGATGAGAGAATTAATAACATCTCCAAATGTATACTTCATTGGGAGTGGTGTTCATTCTGGGCATTTTTGAAGGAGGTATGGATAAAAGGGCAGTGGAGGGTAAGAATATTGTAAAACTGTTTTGTCTTTTTCTGATGTGGGGAAAAGTAGATACCTGTTTTCCAAGTATTATTATTATTATTATTATTATTATTATTATTATTATTATCATCATCATTATTATTATTAAGTAAAATCGGCGTCTGTAGCAGCAAGAGAACACACTAGTGTCGGTTTATAACAGCAAAATGTTAGTAGTAGTAAGGTGCCTCAAACTGAGAGTTGACTGTTACTGTAAGTAACTACATCTCTCTTCACTTAGAAAGAAAACAAACACAAAAACAAATAAATATAAAGAAAAAAAAAACGAATAGAAATCTATCTCAGAAAAAGTTCCCTTTCAACAGCTCACCCCAGCACCACTCATGCACTGATCGCATGAGGGTAGCGCGTCATTCATGATCGGCATAAGGTGACGTACTTCCGTAGTACGTGCATGTCACTCTCACGAAATTTACATGTACAACTTTGAAATGGGAAATATCCAAAAGAAATAAAGCGAAATTTCCCCAAAATTACACAACGAACCTCTTTATCTGATCTGCGAGGCACAATTCCTATAATAACACTGCTCAAGGTATCTTTTCGCAGAAGTCTTGAGTCGATCATTCGAAGACTGTGGATGGAACAATCAAATTACATGAGAGGCTGAGCTCACGTTTAAACTTTACAGTTCCTTTTGCGAAGAAAAACAATAGATTTTCTAAAATTTTTGTTACCTGGCATTGTCCCTAACAGCTATCCTCATAGATGAGCCTGGTAACAGGACTTTGTCTCTGAGGATAAGCAGTGGAAGCCGCTTTGGAAGATCTCTGTTTGGAACAACCATGTTCTGTTTGTGTACAACACTCTGAGAAAAAATGGCCGCGCGTCAACTGAGAACTGAGAACTAGAGCCCAGATTCTTCACCGTCAACACGACACTAAAAGTTATTTTACATGGCATTCCAAGATGGCGTCTTCTTCGAGAGTCTTTAGACTCGGCTTTGCAGGTATATCTTTTATTTTGAAACTCAATACTCCCTTTTGACCTCATTTCGAGGTTTAATTATTCTTTATGAACTGTTATGTTTCACAAATTTGATTTTCAGTTTTAGCGAGACCTGTGACATTATCAGTCTATACTAGTTGTGGTCGACATTTTGGCACATTGCCTTCTCTTCAAGCCGGGCAGAAAATAAGATTGGGGTAGGCTAAAGCTTAAATTACTACAAATTGAATGTTATTTAATAATTGCAAAGACATAACGCTGGATCCAGTTCATTATTTTTCGTGAAAATTTGTGTGATGAGATTTATTCACAATCATTCAAATGAAATTGAAATAAACAACAACATTTAAGACTTACATGTAGGGTCATTTAATAGTAGATTCAGTTTGAATAGACCTTACTCTGTCTACATTCAAATCATTCAGTTATCTGCTTTCTGTTTATTCATTCTGAACAGCCGTGGTCAGGCAAAAGATGGAATTGCTTATGGCCCTCTTACTGATTTGCCAGACTGGAGTTATGCAGGTACCTTAACCACTACTTTGTTGAAAGAATACCTTACAAATTGTATTCTTTATTGGACCATTTATCACTCTCCTCTGCAAACCTCTTATTTCCTTGTCAAGTACCACCCAGTACCCACCCCTCTCCCCAACCAGGTCCTGGAGGATACTGACCAGGGAGGTGCAAAGGATTTTTGGAGGGCTTAAGTTCTGATGTTGATCTTTTGAGGGGTTCACAGTTTTGTCCAATATCTTCTAGGGGTACCTTGTTCTGGGTATTTCTGGATATAAGGGAGGGCATGGCATTTTTACAATTTAAGTATTGATCCATTGGCATTTTGGGGATATTGAATAATAGGCTAATTCACACCTGCCTGTCACCCTGTCACATTCAAATATGTTTTTGGCCAAAGAGAAGCATGAAAAATGTTTTCACTCATTTTCACCAGGGAACGAGGTTGTACATAAAATAATAAAATATAATAATTTAATATTTGACCACTCCCCGTGAGGGGCTTTTCAGGGACAATGAAAGAAATAATCCAAATAAACATAATAGCTTTAAGAACCCAACTGGGGGGAGGCAGACCAGCTGGCTATTTAGAAGTATGGCTGAGAAATTGAACTCAGTTCTACAGAGAACAATGCCAGCTGGTGCTCAGAGTGGGACGTGAACCCAGAACCTCAGGATTTCAAAACTATGCAATTTAATGCTATGTGGTCCTATTTTCAGGCAGATGGGCTATTTGTCAATAATTTTTGTGGTTGAAAATATTTAATGTACAAAAGTACGACTATTCGGATAAAAAGAATTGAACAATGCTGCTTTTCTGTGCTTAGGTTTATTTTTTACTATTTTGCTTTGAACTTGGGACCTCTTATTCAGTAGTGAAAGAGTTCTGAGAAAAAAATTAAATGGTTTCCTCTTTGGCAATTAGATGGGACTCCTGCACCAGAAACAAAGCGAAGACGGATACGGCGCTTCAGGAGACTGGATGTGGCTGTAAGTTGAAAAACTATTTTCTAGGTTCACTGTTTTCTTTACTTTAAGGAGGGAAGTGAGGCAACTGCTCCTCTGTTCTTTCCAACATTTCTTTTCAGTAGAGTGGAATTTCTTAAGAATATTGAGTAAATATTTGAATGAATAATTCATGTTTGCTTTCAACTGGTACTTTCTCAACCAGTTGGAATTATATCTTTAAGCTTTGTTGCACATTTTCTTCTGCTCAGCACCTCTCAATGGTTATTTTCATGAAGTTCTCCTTGGCTCACTGTGTTTTTGAATCTGTTAATTGATGGCCATTCCTGAGGATGGATCCATGGTACAAAGTCTGGACGTGTACAGACATTAAACACAACTCAGCCTTTCTCTGCGTTGTCTGCAACAACACACTTACATGTATTTATAATAGGCTCTTCTCCATTTATTTCTCTAGAATCAAATCAACACATATCTACAAGAAATGGAGAAAGCAGCTCAGAGAAGAGACAAAGAGGGAAACGTTTTAGAAGAAAAGGAAAAATAAAGTGATAAAAAAGAAAAACAGGAAATGCATGCCCAAGAAGCAAATCCAGACTGAGAGACAATTCATGATGCTCACTTGCTGTATATCCTGTTGGTGAACTTGTCTGCTAATCAAATTGTCTGATGGCTCGGTATGAACAAAGAAGTGACTAAGCCTGGGAAGATTGAAAGATGGGCATGCTGCTATGGAGTAACATTTGATAGTGTCTTTTGGCACCATGTTAGTTAAGTTGAGAACTTTAAGAGTGCACACATAATGTTCAAAATTTTTCATCTGATCAGGCACCAAGAACAGAACATTTCTTGGTATGCAATTATCTAATGAGAATATGTGAAAGAAAAAGCCCTATTGTACCATTACATAAAATACAAGTGCTATCCCTTGTGGCCTGGACCATTAACACCATTAACAAACATGAGCATTTGAAACAAGTTTGAATTATTGTGATCATGAGTGAAGTCAAAGGAGAAAGTTTTTATTTAGAAGAAAAATTGTGTCAATAAACCTATTGTTGGTGATGAAATTGTTTTCTATTGTTATGTTCCCAAAACCCCTTTAGTATATTTGGTTTATTATTTCTTTGGTATCTTGCTGAAGTGCAGTAGTTAGAGTATCCCACCAGTGTGCAGGAGGTTGGGGTTTTTACTCCTGGGGTGCTTTCCATTTAGCTAAAATGTTCGGTTCAACTGGATGAAATGTAAATGGAACGTGTGGAACCACTGAAAATTTTCTGTAACAAGTGGACGACCTTTGGAGGTACTATGCTTTTTCCATTATAATAATAACAATAAAAGTAATAATAATAATAGTAATAATAATAATAATAATAATGATATCATAATAATAATAATAATGATATTTAATGAGGGAACCCAACTCACCAACATGGGCATTCCATTTGGAATGCACATAATTGCCATTAGTTTTCTGGCAAAATAACAAGAAGCTGCTTTTGAAACGAAGACAGGTCAAAATCATTTCTACTACTCAACTTGTTTTTTGTCCAGAAAGAAGTGAAAATGCCAACATCCATTTTGTTGGCATCTTGTGCTGTCGATGTTTGTGATTTACCACCAATGACATTGCTAGTTTGGAACTGAAAACAAGGCTCTCCACCTGCCTGAAGTGTCTGGAATTTTAAACTGAGAATTTTGGCTAAATGGAAAGCACCCCTGGTCTCTGCACCATGTTTTGTTGTTTCCTCAGACAAGAAACATAATCACTAATTGTCTCTTTCCAACCACATCTACGTAATGAACCAGTGAACCAATAAGGAAAGGGAACAAAATGTTTGAGGTAACCCTGTGTGGACTGCAGCTGTAGAATCCCACCCAGGTGGGGGTACTCCACAACAGAAACCAAGGCTATGCATTGAAGCCAATCTGCCATCTTAAGATGAAATTAGTTTCACTTTAATCTGTACATAATTTGCCCAACCCAAGTGCAGTGCTAGGTGTTGTGATCACCACATGAGATGTAAGGAAATGTTAATGTGAACACAATAAAGGCCACCAATGGTTTCCTCAGCACTAAGGAACACCCAACACTCCTCCAGGATAGAAAGGTCGTGACTATCAGGAAATGGCAGTATGCGAGATTCTACCTGATATAGTGTTTGACCAAGGTGATGATCATTTCAGGGAGCGGGTCTCTAACCAGTGTGGTTTCTGAGAGGGGTTCAACTGTGCTTATAAAAAGCCCTTCAACAAATTTGTCACACATCCCCAAGCAATGCTTTTGAGGTGTAAACCTGCAAAAATCTCAACAATGAATTATCAAAGCAGCAATGAGGGTTGTCGAAAACTTTGTCAAGTCTAAGTTTGGGGGAGGTGAATTTTGAACTCATGGTATAATAACATTCATCGGGCTTCTTCAACTGATCTCTCACCCCCATTTCCAGGGCTCTTTCTTGAGGGAAAAAGAGAAAGGGCCTGGAAACGAGGATAATAAAACCACGCACAATGAGAGTATTCCAGGAATGTTGTATTGCGACCAATCAGAGTCCAGATTAATTGGGGCAACAATATCTCACCTTACAGGGGCAGATCCAGGATTTTTTCAAACAGGGGGTTGCAAGTATAAAACAACATGCTATGCTATGTGATGAAAAAGCAATAGACACAAGGAATCAGACAAGTTCAGAGACTTCCCAAAGGGGGGGGGGGGTTGCAACCCCCTCAACCCTTCCCCTCGATCCGCCCCTGCGTTATTGGTCACAAACAACATTCCAGAAATAAGTTTGGTGTTCACGGTTTAACTAAAAATTTGGCATGAACCTTCTTGATCAGTAGGAGTAAACTTCTAATGCCTCATTACAAGCAGTCAGAACAAGGAACATATTTTTACTTAGCATTTCAGTTGTGTACAACACCCTATTGTAGTAAACAATAGACAGCTGTGGATCTTCAACTATGTACATCACTAAATACAGACTAAAATTATTTTCTACTGTACAAATGACGAGGTCAGAACTACTGGAAACTGTCTGTTGTAGCATGAAAGAAAAACACAACTCATAAATTTTTTTGATTGTTCAAACATAACACTTTTATCCGAAGACTCAAAGAAAGAATTATACAGCTTGAAGATGGCACAAAAATACATGAAATCAAGGGAAATCGAGAAAACAGGATACAATAATTATTTATGGTCTACACTCAAAAAGAGTGGAAAGACTTGCCAAGAAGCAAGAAATGATTGCGTGTTAAACTACAAAAATATAAAGCAATATAATTGTTATTTAACACTGGCAAGGGTGGATTTATTTGTACCATTTGCATACACTTGTCGCATTTCCCTGTGAAGCAATTAAAGCCACCCAACCTTACAGTATGTATTTTCTTCGGCAAGTCCCCAAGAAAATTGAAAAAAAAAAACTCTGTTACGTGAAATCATTCAGAATTAAAACTGAAAATTTATTATCATCATTTATCTTTGCCCCAATAACAGATGTTTAAAGTCTGTCTGGTGTCCCAGCCTGCTAGCAGGCACATTTAACCCTTTAAGCCCCAATAGTGACAAGCATCTAATTTCTCCTTACAGTATCACTACTCGATCAAACAAACAGGTCATGAGAATAAAGAAAATGATCACCAAACATGAATTGTCTTGATGTTTGCGCAAATTCTCCCAACTAGTACCACAAGAGATATATGAAGAACACTAAGGCGAATATGAAAATTGAAATTGGGGGTTAAAGGGCTAACTGGTTTCACACGAGTCTCTTGGCGGCAGCATTTTCTTGCTGCAGATACTCACAGATAGCGCCTCCACAGCCAAGATCTCACAGGAATATGTACACAAGTAAGCCTGCCTCCTAGGAGGTTGCTGGTTTTTTGTGCGAGTGCTCTTGCCAGGGGCATTTTCTCGCTGTGCTCGCTCACAAATCACGAGTTCACAGCCAAGAGACTTGCACAAAAATCCAAACAAGTGAGCTTGCTTGCTGGCTACTGGAGTCCATATTTTTGAGTTTCTACTTTATGGAGCCTTTGGTCATAACTCTCTTAAGGAAAACAATGTCTCAAATAACAATTCGGTTTTTTTAATTCAGCTACAAATAACAGTAAAATAAAATTAATAGTTCTGACCTCATGGTTTTTCAGGTTAACTTGAATCCTGTCACTTATACAAGAAAAAGTAAGGCATGTCTTAGTTTAGACACATCTTAAATAAGACAATAAGTGATTCAATAATCTGCATATCGAACAATATTACTTAGACAAGATTCTAAGCTGTTCTTAGCTGAGATGCCTCTTAAATAAGATGAAACGACTTTATACCAGTTGTTCAAGAACTTTGTATCTTATAGTTGTGAGCTGTGATATTGTGTGAAGTTAGAAATTCAGTTTACTTCTTATTTAAGACTTGTCTTACAGAAGATGTGACTTATTTCCTCTCATATATTTCATTTACTTCCATTTATGAACAGTTCACAGAAACAGAATCTGTAGTCTTAGGACATTGTACTAAAGTTGCCATGGTCACTTAAAACCTTACTGAGAATAAACCAGGTTTCACTATCAAGAAAACCGCAGGATAAAGTGTCCAGTAAAAATGGTTTAATATAATAATAATAATAATAATAATAATAATAATGATAACAATAATAATAATAATAATAATAAATTTCTATAGCCATCCAGTGCCAACCAGTGCAATTTCCAAACTTGTGCAAGGCATTTACCATGACACTCTTGAAGAAATGCAATAAATTACAGAAATATAAATTAACAGAAACCCTTGTTATTTACTGATGCAAATCCTGCATGGCATGAAATTTTTGCAGGCATAAATTTGTTTCAATTTTGTCCCGATAGGCCAAAAACTGACCCTGGAAATCAAAAACAATAATTATTGTTTACTCATTATGTAAATTTACCATCTGATGTTAATTATATCACTAACAACAAGCTTTGGAAGTGTGCAAACTGCAATGCGACTTATTCTATCTCAAAAAATGAGTTCGTAAAGAATCTGATCACTTACAGTAGAACTAAAATGCAGACGGCATACTTACTATATTAAAGTAAAATCTTTCCAGTAATATTAACCAATCTGATTTGCCAAGATTTGATCCCATTATTGAATTAATAAACACCCCAAAATCACCCATTCAACGCATAAACCTCCTGCAAAAATGTACGCCATACATTTGCTCTACGTTTTGCCTCCTCTTTAACAGAAGGAATAAAGGAAAGTGTAGAAAACATTTTTATTGATTGAACCTGACAAGTCTCAAAAGTGCCATAGATAAAGATTGCAACAAAATGGAAAGTCAGTTACTCTGAGGAAAATGGCCAGTTGCCGGTGAAAATTTAGTACATAGATTAGACTAAATTACTTTTTTTTTCTAAAATTCATCAACGAGTTGCAACCATTGTGTTTCTTGAGTATTTTCTATATTAAAATATATTAGTCAGATTAATGTGCCGATCAATTCGAACGTTCAACACCCCCCCCCCCCCGGCAACCCCCCGGGCATTTGAACTTTTGAAGATTGGCTCGTTCAAATTCCCTCCCCTTGGGGCAAAAAAGCCGTTCAAATGCCCCACCAATTAGTACTGAACTACCGCTCCTCAAAGACAAATTTCTTCTTCAATCAAACACTTAACACGCCCTTCAGGGAGAGGTATGCCGTAATGACCCCTTCAAACTTCTTTTAAAGACCCTTTTGAAAGAGTTATTCACTAACAAAGGCAAAAGTCTATCTTGTAAATCCGTCAATCCGTGCAAAAACCGAAAAAACTCACGGGCGCATTATGTCAGAACAAGAGATAAATCTGGTTCAAACTCCCCACCCTTCCAAGGCAACGTTCAAATTCCCCCCTCCCCGGGCACGATGCACAGTCAAATGCCCGGGGTATGCCCGGGGTATGCCCGGGGGGGGGGGGGGGGGGGGGATGTTGAAGTTTCGAATTGATCGGCGCATAATATCTACGTATGTAAACAGTAATAATAAAAAGTAATATTAATTAAAGCAATACTGCTGCAAACAATAACTCAATAAAACCCCTTCTCCGGAAAGAGTGATGTGTCGCAAGTATTAATCTTTCAATGCAGAAAAGCTACAAATAGTCACTGACATCTGTTTGATCATTATAAGCTTATAAAATTAAATTATTTAATTGATCAATTAATAAATTAAGATCATCTCACTGAATAACTCAGCCTTGTGAACTGTAACCTTAATTTTGCTCTCACAACAAGTGCACATGAAACAATATTTTCTTGTTCAGTAGACAAAACATTTTTGTATCTGATTGATTTTAGAGAAAACCATGAAACAGTTTGAACTAGCTTTGCACACAAACAGCAACATTCTGACCCATGGTCAAGCCAAGTGTTGCAATATGTTCAATATCTGGTGGAAGATAATGTGGGAAATCACAATTTCAAGTGAATTCCAAGGATGTGTACATAAAACAAACACAGTGAAAACAACAGACTCCATGATCATGCACACATGCTGTATGTCATGAACAAAACTTGAGATCATTTTTCAGCATTTTGACAAAGGCAAAATAAATTTGCCTTTGAGAATGAAAAATATTTCATTCCACAAGTACTTTTAATTAAAGATTTTGCAAGTTGCAAATAATGTGGCCTATCTACTTGTATTTACTTGTCGTGTACTTCTCTATTGTGTTTAAGTGTCCACCTCCAACAAAGTGTAACCAAAGAAAAATGCAAACACCATGCCTGCAAGAGAGAAACGAATGTCTGTAAGCTCTATTTAATGTCTAACTTTTAAGTAAAAATAATAACAAATGGTTTTATGTATAAGATGTATTCCTGAGAAAGATAACTTCAGATAGGTGGATTTATTATATTTGTTTTGGAAGCAAGGGGGTAAGAGATTAATTTAAAGGTTAGCATTCTTTGAAAAGAGAAAGAGCATGCACAAACAGCTGCATACACCCTGCAGTATCAAAAGGAGACCATCATAAGCCAGAAGGTGATACACGCAAGACTAAGATACATTTATTTAACATAATATGACATCTTCATTTATAAAATTTGCATTTGCAGCAAGAGACTACGAAATGCCTTTTTAGATGCATTTCTTGTTCAGTCTTCTAATTCAGCTTAGAATGACATTCCACGATATACATGTAGTTTCAAATTTTGAGCCAGAATAAATTTATTGTTCTGTATCACCAATCTCCAATCTCAAATTATGGGTATCCAAGTCATATTGAAATGATGACCTACTATGAATGTGTCTGGAAAACATTCCTATTAGATAAGTTAGGGTACTTCTTTCCTACCTGGGGTTGAAATGTTCATGGCAATACAGCATACAGTAACATACTTAACTTTTCTATGAAGCCCCCTCCCAGCCCCCTCTCAAATAAGGCCCCCTCTCTAAAAAGCCCCCCACCCCACCTCCTTTTTTGGAGCAAAACAATTATTAAGCCCCCCCTCCCCCGCCTCTCCTCCCCTCTTTCCTTCATGGCTACAAGAGTAAATCCAGAGGATTTTTACCATATCAGTAAAGGCACAAATTCACACACACATATTATTTAACTGATTATCTTAGTACAAACACCCCACAAGGAAATCAGCTTGTAGTTGTTTGAGGCCAGCATTTTAAAATAAAAGTTGAATGTAGCTAGTATGTAATGTCCAATGTAAACTATGTATACAGTAGTCGCGAGCTTTGTGGGAAATTTTACTTGTACTACTCCAAAAGAATTGTAATTATGGTTGTGGGGGCGCGGTGGTGTAGTGGTTAGCGCGTTGGACTTCAGATCTGAAGGTCGGTGGTTCGACACCCAGTCCCTGCCATCGTGTTGTTTCCTTAGACAAGATACTTTGCCCCACATTGTCTCTCTTCACCCAGGTGTATAAATGGGGACCGGCGATATACTGCCGGGGGGATAACCCTGCGATGGACTAGCACCCCGTCCAGGGGGGAATAGCAATACTCTCAGTTGCTTCATGCTATGGAAACCGGGATAAGCTCCAGCCATGTGGGCCTCCTTGGCCCAAGTGTGACTTTAATTTATCCTTTTATCCTTTTTTAATCACGAATATTAACATTTTTTTATTGTTCTTGGTACTGATAACCTTCCGTTATCCAGCGCATAAATATTAACAGAACAAAGCACACTATCCACTGGATAGTGATTTATCTGGTGGATAGAGTTATCTGTTCCTTGAACAGCCAGGGCCTGGCATTTTGCTAAAATAAAAAAGCCCCTCTCTCCATTAAGTCACCCAACAGACATGCCCGAAATACATAAGCCCCCAGGGGAGGGGGGGGGACTTAAAGGAGCTACGTCACGGATAACGCAACTTGAAAAAGCTGGCAAGTTTTTTCAAGTTTGTCATTCGTAATCCGTCTTAATCTCCCTCAGTCGTAACCATCCTTGTTTAGTTTTGGTTAATTATTACTTCTTTGGTGTTTTTCTAGCTTAGGAAACTATTATTTTGAGGTTCCGTCAATGAGAAAATAATTTCGTCAGTTCAGAAAAATGAATGAAAACGCCGTGACATAGTTCCTTTAATAGAGGTTTTATGTTACATAAAATAACATGCTAATTAAATTACCTATTTTTAATTTGAAGGATGCTCTGGACATGATCTGTTCACCTGGAACCAATTATCAATACAACTGAAAACAAAACAAAACAAAAACATTGTTTAAACTTTAGGGTAGCAAACTAGTGTTCATGAGTGGTACAAGTGACTGATGGTATAAACAAAATCTTCGTAACATGTGCTAAAAAAAATTATTTCTAATGGGGCATAAGAGACTTTCTTAAAGCCCTTCAATTCTCATAACAAGTAAGAATACCAACTGGCCGGAGGCAAACCATTTGGTTATATACAAGCATGACCGAGGAGTTGAACTCGGGTCTACTGAGAACAACTCCAGCCAGTGACCTGAGCAGGACTTGAATCCCGGGCGACTGGGTTGAAATCCAGTGCCCTAAACCACTCGGCCATGCTGCCTCTTTTACAACACAACTTATAGAAATGCATGCAATGGTAATGGACAGACTGAATACAGAACTAATTTTCTGAGTGGAGACATCTACTGTTTAAAATGAACAGCTGGGTTTACCTAAGTTTTGCCAGTATTAGCTTTCTTTCTCAATTTTTTTTTGAATTTGTCTTGCCTTTTTTTTGCAAAAAAAAAATGTGCATTGTCTTCTCTCACGACTGAAAAGGACTTAATTCTAGGTCAAGAAAAAAATTGTAAACCAAGAAAGCATACTCTACAGCAGACTGCAAGCAACAGTCATGTGGTTAGCATATTATATTTTTGAGAATCACCTCAGCTGCTTTTTGAAGAGTAGTCAGTAGCAAATTAAAAGTCAAAGGAGCTAATCATTTTTTCAATTCAGCCATATTTGAGACGTCTCGTACCTTTCCTGACATTTTGGGTACGATAAGCTACTAAATTAAATTGCGCTGTAAATGGTTTGAACCAAGAAGTCATATTTTAAGTCTGTTAAGTATGATTGTCCGAAATGTGTCGCCACAAACAGTCCTTCTCAGGACTACAATCACCAAGACATTCATACTTTTCATTACCGACTTATAAAATGAAATGTTTGACTGTTCATTGATGTCCAGTTACATGTAGTATATATAATATTACCTCTTGTGGTATATACACAAACATGGCAACCTTGCTATCGTATCACCTGTGGAAAAATACATTTATGTATTCAATACGATTTCATATTGCTGTGGTGTTTTTTGTTCACATTGCTGCAGAGTTTTGATTAATGTGCTCTTGCAAGTCTTGGCCTGGTAAAATAAAAGGGATACAAAACAGCAAAATGAACCAAACCCTCTGGGGTGCAAATATTTTAACTTTCTTAATCACAAGAGCTTGAAAGGACTAAGAAATAAGGGTACATCTTTAGTTAACATAGCTTTTGACCAAACCCTACAAATATTAATTAATCAATATACACACAACTCCCCACACAAATTCACTGAATATGACTTATTAGATAAGCCCATCACTTTTCAGCAATAACATCCAGCTTTCACAGACACCTTTTAAGTGGGAATATATTTTAATTCGTATATTTTCTCCCCCTGAATACTGAGTACATGCTTCTCACCTATACTCAAGTCTTCCAGACATATAACACATTCTCCATTGTCTTGTTTCAGTACATCCTCTGAAAGGAAACCATAATCAAATTTACCTCCCAAGATATTTCAACTTAGTCTGTTACAGTACCTATGTGTTCGTAGTGATTAGATTTTACACCCTTAATTTCCACTTTATTCCAGTAAGTATCCTTCTAGCCCAGCTAACACCCTTGACTTGACGTTCTGCAGATTTTTACCCCACATCTACCCTGCCGTTACAGTTTACTCTATATTGCTATATAGACAAAGAGTGTCTTAGTGGAAAATAGACCACTCGTAAAGCTCATATGAAACTACATCCCGGACTCGAGTGGCATATTTTTCACATCCTCCCGGTAAAAAACAATATTTTACCCACTACCCTTGTTTGCAAAATATTGTTTTTACCGCTCAAAAATAAAATTCATGTCAGTAATAATTATAATGAATTTCATGCCCCTGTGTAATATCCCCTATATAGTAAATTAACATCCGCCGACACTTCTAAGGGAAATGTGCAGTTCCACAAAATAAATTAACATACCCCACCCCGAAGAGGGTCCATGGAAATTCCGAGCAGGTGGGGGGGGGGGGGGGGGGGGGGGGGTAGGAAGTACAAAGCTAAACTGGAATTTCTGGAGAGGTTGGGGAAGAGGGCTTAAAACCAAAAAATAACATCTGTAGAGGGGGGAGATATGGTTTTATTCTGGTACCACACAATGAGTGTCTCTTCAGGATAGCAAATGGTCTGAGATAGTACAGTAGTAAATTACTGTACAACAGCATCCGAGGAAAAGGGTGATAGCGAAAGATTTGAGAAAGCTCAATGGAGTTCACATTGGGTGATTCCAGAAAATATCCATACCCTACCACGGGCGGCATCTTCATCTGGACCCCCCCTTGCCTTAGGAAATTCCAAAATGCTCAACCCCCCCTTGCCCTCGGAATTCCAAACCGTTCTACCCCCCCATGCCTTCGGAATTCCATAATCATTCAAAACCCCCCTAGGAATTGCCGCTTTTTTCTTCCAACTGATTTGAAAAGCCCTCTCTATATTCCAAACACCTTTATTAAACGGAAATTAATCCTTTCGCTCCCTCCGAAAGAAAAAACGTACATTCAACACAGGAAACAATCAACGTTGCGTAATGACAAACAGCGGCCGACTGAGTGATATTTTACATTGTAACCTTCCACGGTAAACGTACACTGCTGATAATCCGTTAAACATTAGAAAACTCAAACGACTTTGAAGTCATTCCAACGCTTGGTCCAATGTTTAAACGTGCGTCTAAAATTTTTGGTGTCGAGGGTTGCCGTGAATAATTTGCGTGCCGAATGCGACGTAAAATTTTAACAACAAAGCTAAAATTTTCAGAATTGAATTTGGAAATTCATAATTGCGTTTGCCAGACTCAAACCTTCCGTTAAAAGCGAAACTGTTGAATGCAACCTATTCTAAAAATCGAAGGTTATGATGTTAGGAAAAGAATTAGAGTAAAATAGCAAGCTTTTTTTCCTGCAATTATTTTTAGTTCAGTGAACGCAATTTGCATACTGTACTGCGGCCTCAAATAAATAGCGGGAGAACAAATCAAACTTTTTCCCCACACTTTTTCCTTCGATTAAAATTAAAATAGTAAATGAAACTCACATTGAAATTCAAAGTCAATGACAACTTTAAAAGAACAAAAATAGTGAATGTAGTCTGATCAAAAGCGCATCAAATTTGCATAACGCGTGAAATCTGACCTTTTCAATGAACGTCGCATGGTATGTAACGCAACAATTTCGCATGTGTCTCGATGATATCTGCTTTAATGTAGGGGCTGAAAACCCTTTGCTGTGATATACAGTATTGAATTCGAGCAAAACAATCGAAGAAAAGCCTCCGATCGCTTTTGTGACCGATCTACTGGCAAGTGAACAGCTTTCAGCCGTCATGTTAGCATAAACATTTTATTGACCATGATCATTGAAATGTGTCTCCGGCGTGTTGATTGAGTTGAACGTGTCTTGTGCTTACGAGTGAATCATCGTCCTTAGATAAGTCGTTTTTGACGAGTTTTTCTTGAAGAGACTTAACTACAACAAACTGGAAGTTACTCTCCTGAAAACCCCCGTATGCCTTCGGAATTCCAGTCCAATGAACCCCCCCATGTCCTCGGAATTCCAGTCGACGTAACCCCCCCTCCCCTTCAGAATTCCAGTCGACGTAACCCCCCCTCCCCTTCGGAATTCCGAGATGCCGCCCGTGGTATGGGTATGGATATTTTCTGGAACCACCCATTAAAGGAAGTCTTCTTTACTTCCTTTTCAGTACGCTTCTCCTTAAACGATATGATTTATTTAAAATAATCTCCTCGGTCACATCACATGACCGTCAAGTGTTTAGCACAAGGTTGTTCATTTGAGTCCCTATAATTAAAGATGATAACATCCAAATCAAACATAACAATTTCGAGCATCCTAGTAGGATGATTACAAAGTGTGGGTTAGGAGTTGAACTTTAGACCACAAGGACTTGAACCCTGGACTCTCAGATAAACAAGTCCACTATTAAACCACATCACCTCACCAAACCACTAATTCACACTCAAGCTTTTAAAACAAGGAAAAAATTTACAGTCGCTAAAAAATATTGATTATACAACATAAGCGCCCAGCCTGTGCCAGACAATCAACATCCAGCAGAGGCCAAAGTAAATTCATTGCCTTAATTTTTCATCATTCTTAGCTTGAAGTGAATATCAACAGTTACTATTTTTCTTTTTCAGGAAAACCTTATTAAGTAAGGAAAGTAAAAAAAAAATTTGAAGTACCTTAAAGATGGCAAGTTTGGGTTAAATACTTGCCAAGATTTCTATCAGCGACTGGGCAAATGCCATGCAATGAACATGTGCACTTACACAGCAATCATTAACACCCAATAATCCACAAAGGTCACCCCGATGTTAAATTGCATGTTTCCAGATGACAGCAACTCCCTACTTTATTAATATGTTCCATTTAATAAACAGCCTTACTGAACTGCAAAACACCTCCCTCCTTAACCACTCATACAATATAAGGATGTTTTTCTGAGCAGTGGATCCAATTAATGCTACCCCAGAAAACTCAGTGTTTGTTCAGTAGTCATTTATCCCAGACATTATTTTAGTAGACACCATAAATAGAAAAAGATGTGGGCTTATCAAACTGTCAAGTATGCCAACAAATTAAAGAAAGTACAGTAGACATCATTTACAAGTCATCTCAAATTTGTATTAGAGAAAGGTTGCCACCAAGTAATTATGCTAAACAGCATGTTTCTCTCTTGAGAGCATACTTTCCTGTTTTATTTTATCCATAAATAGAAACCAATTTCCCAACTAAGTGTGCCAAATTACACATATTTTTAAAGTCACTAAGACAAATGCAGTTCCTTTGGAATATCACCATCATTGACACTACTCCTTTGGAATATCATTATTGTTTATTGAACATAATGAGTCAAATTCATTGGCCTGTTTACAGCTAAATAACTTTACCTTCAACTTTATAAGGGATCAATAACAGTCTTACATTTTATGCAGTAAAACATATACCCAGTACATAATAAAACATACAGCTATTTCAATTAACATTGTAGGGTTAAAAGCTTACATGACAAGACTGAAAGGTAGTTTTGGTTGCTGCATGTCTAAGTTTTGTGATTGTTACTATAACAGCTTGAAAGAAAATACCACAAGCATTTACCTAAGTGTTTTGCTTAAGCAAGGAATTGCTTGTTCCCTTGCAGTCTCTTTGTGTAGGTTTCAAGCTTTGACCCAACAACATCAACTGAAACTGTTGTATGCAAACTACATGTACTTAAAATCTGCTCTGTATGAAGATTTGAATAATTTTGCTCTTTGTTTCCTCAGGCAAAACGTTATAATCTTTAGACATAATATTTTATCCAGAAGAGCATCTGGCCATCTTGGATAAAATAATTTCAACTTAGGTTTTCTACTTGTCTACTGTCAGTACTACTGGCTGAAAGGATGTTCAAAAATATCAAGACTCCATAATAGATCTTCTTAAGCAGACTAAAAATAAAAATCCTGTTGACAACAATAGATGATGCTGTTCTTACACTTCAAATGCAATATCCATGTGGTCATGCAATCCAATAATAATTCATCAGTTTTTGCCATCAACAATCAACAAGGGATTATGATGTTTGTAATCTAGATTGCATCAACCATGACAAAGTGTCAATTCCAAAGTCAAAGACAACTCAAACGATTTTAAACTTTGGGTCAACAGGCAATCAATAAGAGAATTTACTGGAATAAGAAGGTTAGAAACTTTACATTAATAAAAGTGAGAAGTGAATGCCATTGGTTAAAAATTATGTAAATGACGCAGAGAGGAATTAAAATTAGACGTCCCTTATTACCCCATGTCTGGTTACAACAAAAAGGAGCCTAAAAGTTAAACTATAGAAAGAAAACGAAACTTTCACCTTGTCACGATATGGTATTTGATAATCCCTGGAGTAAGATCAATTTTTTTCTGAGCGAGAACAACGGTGGTGACAAATCCAGTTCTGGAGAATTTTCAAGGAAACTTTAAACCAACTTGAAGAATACCAAAATTTTTGCTCAGAGCAGGAATATCATCCATCCCTGAGGAATTTGAAATAGGGACACTTCCTCCTTTTATATGCTGGCTGCAATCACATGGCTTTAACTAATGGCCATAACTGATCAAGCAGGCAAGAGGTATTACAGCTTCTCCCTGACATAGTGATGTCAAAATCTGTCATCGAATTCAATAAAAATTTTCACATGTTCGAAAACCGATCTTCATTCGATCGGGTCTGGACGTATCTTCATTAGAAAAAGATTTTCAATAGTTTCATACACTTAACTCCTTAACTCCAAAAAGCCACGTTGTTTAAATATCCACAAAAAATAAATAATAATAATTGACGTGGACTATTGATAGTCCCGCCACAACCCGAAAACTTTTAGCTGCTGTACGTAAGCTGAAGATAGCAGATCCCTATGTTCGAAAATTTGAGAACTCAATTCACGCTGAATATAAGATCCAGCAAAGCAGAAGCGATAAAACACTTACCGTTATAAGAGATACGAGGCTTGGTTAGGCAAATTACCAAATGAAGTTCAATATCGTCTGTCAGAACTACTTTCGAACACACGGGGCATTTCACTCCTGGGTATAGAAACACGAAAGCGTCAGAGTGCCGTCAGGAAGAAAACGAAAGTTATAAGATTAAAAATCAAAGCAGACATGGCTTTCAAAGGGAGATCTTGATCGAAAAAGGCGACCAATCCCAATGAGAAAGGCAAATATAATTGATCTTACCGTTTAGAAACGAAGTCGCGAATAAATGCGATGGCAGCGAATGCGCTCCCTGCAACGCGAGTACTCGCGGAGAAGGCGAATTATCCTCTGGCGATGAAGATAAATCAGACTCCTGAAGCGAAGGCAAGTGGCCAGGAATGGCCAAAGATTGTCCCACGTTATTTAATGAACGAGTCCTTATTCTAGGCTCGAGCGCCACAACTCTAGAACTCTCAGGTAAAGCGGCTGCTGCCATTGCGCCTCCATTGGCGACGTTCCGTGCGTTCGCTCGACCATTATGGTTTGACTGCTTTGCTCCCATAATATATTATCGCGTCTTAAATAACTGGAGAGCTTCAGCTGCTGCTGCAGCACCAACGTAGGTAATTCACATTACATAACCAGGAAGACAAAACGTATTAAACCGTGCTCAGTCCATCGCACATCGTCAAGATGTTCATTCGCGGTGTTTTTGTTTGGAACTGCTAAGGAGCTGACCGAAATGGCTGATGGGATTGCCTTTCGTCACACCACAAGACAATCATCTGATTATCCCAGTTTCTTCAAATTTGAAGCGGCGCTTCTAATTTTCTTGCTCGTTTTCGCCCCATGCCCTCGCGCAAATCCCACTTGGCTAAAAGGAAACGGAAACGACTGCTACGCAGGCACAGACATACCCGACATTTAGGTTTGGAAAATAGACCAAAACATGTAGAATCCTCCTTTTCGTTTTCCATTTTTTTTTCATTTTTTATTCTTGCATTGTTTTCATAGGTACTGCTGTGGCGACCCTAAATAAAACTACATCTAGTCCAAAATTATTATATAAGCCCCGAAGCTTCCATGTGGACTTTATACTATAACATAAGATAGAACGTGAATGAACTATGAACTATGAGCTTCAGTTTTTGGGCAACTACAAAATTAGATTGGGAAACAAATATTTTCAAATAATTTACATAAGTTGCTTCCTTACAAGAAGTGCTACATACATAAATATGCGAGTAGGAATTACAGAATATATTAGATATAACGCAACCAATTAACTTTTTTCACCATTTTATCCTGGAGAGTTTATTGTCATTAGTGTTTGTTACTTAACAGGAAAGTTGTCTTTTTTATGACAAACTGAAACTTATAAATAATATGACAAATGACGCGTAGTATGTTTAAGGCCCAGTAATACGGACAACATCTTCGTGCAACTTGTCGCGCAACAATGTTGCCTTGCAAGTTGAGATTGTTTGTTGCGCGTATCACCACCTTCGCACGCAACAAATTTTCATGTTGCAAAAAGTAAAAGCTACGTCTACTTTTTGCAACATGAAAATTTGTTGCGCGCGAAGGTGGTAATAGGCACAAAAACAATCTCAACTTGCAACGCAACATTGTTGCGCGACAAGTTGCAAGAAAATGGTCCCCGTATTACTGGACCTTAACAAGTGGTCCATGCCCTTTGATATCACCTGCAACAAAGTTACCACAGAAACATTCACATGAAATGAAGATGTGACCATTGCAGTTGAAACTCAACATTTATCGAACTAAAACTCAACAGGTTAGCAATAGCATTCAAAAGCATTCACACTTGAAAGTCGAACAGCAGCTTACTGATAGAATTTCCTAGTTAAGTGTCACCAAACCAACGAAGTTATATGTCGAGAAACAAGATAACTTGAGAAGAAGAAAACTGACTTGTGCAATGAAAACTTGTGTCAAAGAAAATTTGTCATAGAAAAGCTGGATGGAAAACTTGCCCGACCTGGGCATCACGCAACACAACTGAAAGTCTAGTGTTTCAGTGTTTTTATGCGCACTTCTGCTTCACTTATAAATAGGAAAGCTCTTGTTTTGGCGAATCAACCTCGTTCCCAGGGCTTTAAAAGAGAAGGGGCTATGGGAACTAGGTTGTTCACAAGCTGGCGTTAGAAGACGGAATGACTTCCGGTTACCATTCCTGGCGTCCAAGACGTTCTGTGGTCCTGATCGTTTTTCATTTCTGATTCTCCTAAAGAAAACTAAATAGAAAAGTAATTTTTGAATTCTACTTTGTGGCATTTTGCATTTAGAGCGGTTTTCAATTGAACATCGTAAATCCAAACCCAAAGTAATTACTTTAGCCAATCACAACAAACACAAATTGCTCAATGAACCAATAAGAAATTGAAGCTAAAAATTGAAACAAATACATGTAACAGGCGCCAATAGCGAGAAAACGCGTGCGACCACGTCAAGGTTGGTTTTCGTTTTACTTCTGATTGGCCGAGAAGGTGGCGCGAGATTTTTAACCAATCACAGAGGGAAGAAAAGCAAAACCAAAACAAACACAAATTGCTATCGACATTCAATTGAAAACCGCTCTACAAGAATGGTTCACTAGCTGAACTCATTAAAGTTAAATTTAACTATCATCAATCACTTACATCATAGCGAAACTTACTCATTACAGCAGCGCAAATATCTTTAATCCTTTTAGCGTCTTTGCTACTAAGCTCTCTTTCCCAGGCCGTCACCGCCCTGCTTCCTAGTACCTCTCGCGACACACCTAAAGAGAACTGCGCAGTTTTGACGGCAGTGAGAATGCGGTGTTCAGCGGCAGGTGAAAGAGGAACACCTATAAACTGAAACAATCTTTGAGCAGTTTTCCGAGGTTTATTGATCAGATCTTCGAAATGGATATAGTGTATGGCCTCTTGAGGAAGGAAATGATTCCTGCGAAACGTCGCTCCTAGTTGCGTGGCCCAGAGATAAGAAAGAAACACAAGCATCTCCCCGTTTTCATCGTTTTTGTATTCAAGCGCAACCTGCCGAATTTCTTGAAATTCGGTCGCATACTGGGTCATGTTTTTCTTTTGACATGTGACGTTTTTAATTGTAGAAACAGCGTCATGTACTGCAGCACGAAGTGTTTTATCCGCGCGCATTTCTCGAAGCCATGCGTTCACCCACCCTCTGGGGTCCCTAATTACAACAACGGCACGCATTCGTGAGCCAGCCACTTTCCGTAACCACCCAAGTTTCATACTCCATCCGGGATTCCCTAGTCGGACCGACGGTAGAGCCTTGTAGGATTTTTTAGGCAAGTTTGGTTGGACTAATTTCGGATCTTTGGACAGAGCTTTCAACCACTTCCTTAGGTGAGTTGCATCGGAAGTGGGAAGAAAGCGAGAGTAAACCTCGCAAGGCTCCAAAAATTTGCGCACTGATCCGGGAAGGTCCGCAGTGAAGAAGTCCGAAGTATTCTTGAATAAGTAATGAAGAATTTCACTTCCGGCCAGTGGCAAAGAAGTGTAGAACACAAATGGTGGGTCTTCTTTAGGTTCGAAATTGTAGCTATCATCTGTCATTTTCATGTCTATCGGTTCTGTCCACGAGCAATTTATTCCGGAACACAAATCAAAATTTATTGTGAGAGTCAGAACTAGCCACAACACTGCAATACTCCAAAGGAAAACTTTATATATGGTACGACCAACGATTTTACGCCGAAGCTGCAGGTAAAAAAACAGCAAAATGGCCGAAACACAAAGAATAAAAAAGAGCGAAGCGAGAATATTCCAAATAACAGGGAAATCTGCGCCACTTGACAATGAATTAAACGCTTCTACATCAGATGCAGAAATGACGTCTAAACCGAAACGCACAGTTTTGTTGTCATCGATCTGAACTTTACAGAATCCACCAAATCCTAAAAAATTGTATCTGGAGTAAGGTAGACTGTGTTTTGTTGCTATGGAAACAACGTATTTCACTCCATTGATACTCAAACGCAACTTCAATCCGCGATCATGCGAAGTGATGACTTGTGGGAGCTCTACTCTGTTACCGGGTCCCAAGAAAAGATACGTGGTTCGAGTGTAATGCGCATTAAGGGCTGTAGTTATGTTGAGGTAGTTCGTCTTCATCGATTTGTAGCCTGTCACATACTCACTCGCTTGTACTAAACTTTCCTTGCGGTTCTCTAGGTTTGTCCAGTACACCCTGTGTAAAAGCCCTCCTACTGAGATTCTAGCATGTGTACCATGTGAGGAGCTTGTATTGAGTATAAAAGGATGGTCCACATTGTGGAAGAAGGCGCTCATAATTGATGCTTTTCCCTGTCGTTTTCTTTCAACGTGATCAACAACAAGAAGAACGCTTGGGGTCAGCATTATCAGGTTGCGATAGACACTCGAGAGCCCCAGCTCTGTTCTATACCAATTACTCATCTCTCCACTAACAAAAACCATATTACCTTCATTTGACGCGGAGATAACATCTCCTTCGGCCCTCCAGGCGGACATTGTCTTAAAATTAAACCAACGATGGCACTCTCCAATTTGCCCTTCGAAGGGGCTGAAGCACTCCGAATTGCTGGAGGGGCCAAATAATAAGGCATTATTGAGCCAGGTGTATTTGTGGGCATAAAATGTTTCGGTGATGAAGGGAACCCCATTTGGGGCAAACACGAATGATCCTTGGTCCGGCTGTTCGTGTCCCGCGTTAAAATTCCTCCAACCTTTTATCCATGAACGAAACCCTTTCCTCTTTACGATAGAGTTAATTGCCCTCCCGTGAAGGACACTGCATTTAAAGGAGAGAAAAGTTTGCCCCCTACCTAGGGGATGTTTTGAGCTGTTGTTGTGAGACAGAGTTGTAGCGACCCCGCCTCCGTAAGTAACAACTCCCCAGTCACTGAACACGTGAAGGCGTGACAGGGTCGGATTCGGTTGAGCTCTCTCTGTGATGCTTGCATTGTAGAATAGGAGCTCTGTGTGAAGCATGCAATGTCCATGAGACGAGGCTTGGGTTAAGGGTGATTTCAAAACTCTGTGCTCTCTGATCTGTCTTGCCAACCAATTTCCCAAGCCGTTCCTCAGCACAAAACTGTCCAAGAAAACTAGCTGGCTTTCTGGGCCGTAGAACCAGTTCCGATTGGAGTCACCAATGCCGACGGTCTCTTTGAACCCAGGAAGGACCGTATAGTGTATGAACCAAAAGTGCTCTTTCAGCCAAGAGTTACGCGTGAAATCAGTGTGAAAGTGACGTAACGCAACGAAAATGTACTGCGTCAAGGAGCGTGACGTGTAGGTGCCATAAGCAACCCCTTCATTGATTGAACCGTCCACTACAAAGTTTAACAGCTCTAAGTTCCTGCTCAGCATTAGGTGAGCACGTGACATCCATTTCTCTGCCTCGATATTCTGATGCCGGGTGACAACCAAAGCGCCCGTTAAAATAGCCATATAGTTCGTCGCTACGTGATTTTGAAGGTAGGAGGTTCCCCACCACAAGTTTCTGTCGTAAGATCTCTCGTACAGTTCCTTAGTCACGGCCGTGATCTTCTTCAAGAAGCGAGCTCTTTGACTGTCGCTCAAGCGAGTGTACAGAAAGTCGTAAGCAGTTGCCATGCCCGTTAGAGAGTGTGCGACTGGAACATCGTCATGCAACGATGCGTTAACACGCCAGTTTGGGAGATTTACAAGACGATCCATAAACAGAATAGCAAGCTCTCTCGCTTTGGTGTCATCTGGGTTTAAAACACAATAGAACGCCAACGCGGATAGGTCGTTACCGAAACGTTCGTTCCAAGTGCTGGCGAACTTGGACCATTCGCTCGGCGGTAGATGCTTCTCAGGATTTTGTGCAATTTCTTGAGTCGCGGCTCGAATCCTACCCGCTATTTCAGCGTGTGTAGTTCTTGCGCGCTGTTGAAGAGCTGGAATGTCATTCTCGTTGAAAAACAAGAAAGGATGCGGGAGTTCCACTCTTGATTCCATGTTTGTAGACTTAATAGAAGCAAATGCGAAAAACAGCGGTAAAAAGGTTCTTAAAAACGGCATCGCACGCTTGCAACTCGAACCAGACAAACCAAAAAGTTTTATCCGTTTTGTCTTAGATATCGTGTATCCAGTAACAAATGTGTCACCTACTGACTTCCTGTGGGAAATAATTCGGTAATTTGATTGGCCGAGGAAGACAAATCACGCTCGTGAACAAAACACAACACTGATATATGGTCATGTATCATACACTATATTATATACTTTAGATTTTTTAAAAAAGTGTTGGGGATGATCGAATAGGGGCAAAAATCAAACTCATAAAATCGCTGGACCAGAAATCAACCCCCAAAACATCCGATGCCGAATTTTCGAGCCTTTAAAATTTTCGGAAAGGATTAAATGATATAACACCTACATAACACGAAAAAAAAAAACTTTAGAAATTGGATGTTTGTATTTGTTTATTCATCATACCATCTGAATTTATCTTTTCCTCACCTGGTAGTCATTCTAACAACACTAGAGACACCCAAGGACATCTTCTGTTTCAACAATAACATTATGAATGACGACAACTCTAAACAAGACCACCCGGGCAAGAACGCGTTTGGTTGTACTTTATTCGCAGAACTACACGGCCGGGATACGCGGGTACTACCACGAATCTACAGATTGTTTTGAATACCCAAAAAAATCCCTACTTAAGTCAAGCCACTCCAAAAATACTTGCCAAACTTTCCCTCTCAAAAATATCCCAGAATCGAAAATTTCAAACCCAAAAAAATCCTTCGATCGTCCCCGTCACTTGAAATCCGGAATATCCCCCCCGGCCGGGGGGGGGAAGGGGTGGTTCGCAAGGAAATATTTCAAAAACGAGAGCGAATGATTCATTTTAGAGTCTGGGGACCTGAAGCCCGAGTTTTCTTTTTTTTTTATTTTAAAAGTGTACTTCTCCAAGAGCTTGACATTGATAACATTTCTCACTTCCGTTAGCAGTGCGAAGGTAGCTGTCGAGTTACCGATCGAGTACCTTTTTGAGTTAGGTTCGCAGGTAGGATCGCAGTTATAATCCCGTCTTAAGATCCCCTGTACGAACGAAAGGCGTTTCTCGCGCGCGTGAAACACCAAATCACCAAAAACTACGAGACTTTTGATTGACTGGTGAATTTCTCTAAGTTCTTTTTTAATGTTTCTTCCCCCCCCCCAAAAAAAAAAGAAAAAAAAATCAAAAGTATTTTATGCTATTTTGCGGGTTTGTGTATGGGAAATTTTAAACAAGCTCCAGTTTTTTCGCAAGGCGTGACCAAGGTGTAGTATATGTGTATCCATTGTCCAATCATGCAGAATAAGCCGTCGGTTGTCGGAAGGGGTGAGGGATCAAATTCTCGCGTTTCTCTCGATCAAAATTTAATGTCAAGAAACAGAGAGCTGTTTAATTTGTTGGTACTTTCTAGAAGCAAGTTGCAACGAATCATCCTCATTTGCAAAAATTTTGCATATCGCCGAAACGTCGCCCCATGCGCGAAATTAAAGGCAAAAATTTCCTGTAGGCAAGAAACCTTTTTACATTCCTCTATGGGCTTGTTGTAGTATATAAAGAAAAGAAACTCGGATGATGTGCAATAGCGTCAAGTTTTTGTTTAATTGTGGCTTGGCCGTTCAGAAATCCTCTCTAAAAGAAGAAATGAACCACCCACGGTGACGTCGCTGCATATTAAAAAAACGCACACACACAATTTTGGTCCCAACTGTTCTTTAAATTAGGTTTGACCATCTACTTAATGCTGTAGAAACGATGCTTGGGAATTGTGGTCGAAAAAAAATATCACAAGTGTGCTGAAAAGTTGAATCAATTCAAAAAACATATTGGGGTAATTTATTCATATATTCATAAAATTTTCTTCTGTCTTGCTTTTATTACGGTATGGTGTCTCCGAAATTTATTTTTATTAATCTGTGTTACTGGGATTTTCATTATGCTACAAGCAGTTTACTGTGAACGTCGTTTTTTCCGACAATGTGGGGACTTGAATAGTCTTGGCTTGTCTGTTGTACAAACCCCGACCACGCGTCTGAAGAATTTAAGGTTTTTCTATCACTGCGTTGAGTTGTGTCATGTTGATAAATTTTAACAAGAGGGAAATAGCTGTCCATGCGTCCATTTCCTCAATTTCACGGCTAATTTTGCTATGTGCATGCGCGAGGGTTCTCTTTTTGCTTTAAGACAGACAATTTATGTAATTCTGCGGTAGGGTCTGAATGGTACCTGATAAATCGGAAGGTCAGCTTTCAGCTTTTTTTGCTTTCAGCTTTAAGTAACGTGGTTGAGAACCTGTACCCTAAAACTCCGTCCTTCCTTTTAGTGGGGAAGCATAATGTGGTTAATGTTTGAGCCGAAAGCCTTTCTTTTTAAATTTATTATCATTTGGGCATATCTGGGTCTCTTACATCTCAACCCTCTCTAGTTGTGAGAAGAACTGAAGAGCACTTCCGTGGTGTGCCCACCCAAAAGCCGCCATCTCTTTAAAAGGGAAGGAGTTGTGGGTAAAGGTTTCCGCACCCAACAGCTCCCTCCTTATGTTTATGGGGGGGCTAGTGGGTGATGTTGTATCTCTTTGAGCGTTTCCTCCTCTTAAGGCCCAGGAAGTGAGGTTTGAGAAAGCTACGTGTCTGGTAGACTTAAGGCTTTAGGACTGTCAAGAAACAACACGCGGACAACTTTACCGGCTATTTATTGTCTACCAAACCATTGGATTGCGCCCCCTGATCATGAGCTCTAGGAAACATGAAGTTCGAGTTCTCACCGAACGTCGTTTCAAGCAAACAACGCTGAAATAGGTCGACACAGGACAACATAACTGACGGTAAGGTGATAAATTTATTTATTTCAGTGTTGTCTGCTTGAAACAAAGTTCGGTGAGAACTTGGCCTATTCCAGGCTCCGCGGCAGTGGAGAAAGCGTGAATTGAGAAAACGAGCGCCAAAAAACGCGTAGGGGCTGGGGAGAGACAAGGCGGCTCCCTTCCTTTTCCCGCCACCCCTCCCTTTTCTCCAGATCCCGCGCGTCTTATTTTCGCGTTTCCTTTCTAATTTTTGTGCCGTCCCTACTATCTGAGAGCCTGGAACAGGCTAGTGAGAACTCGAACTAGAGCTCATGCTCTGATTGGCCACTCAACCTCGAGTTAGCATCTGCTATTCACCTCCCGAAATTGTCCTGGATTTCGCTCACGAACTGTTTTGCGCTGGCTATCTACTGTATCCACTGACTTGGTGTTACTAAAACAGATATTCACCTTAGTGTCGGTGAGGAGTGGTAGATATTACCTCGTCAGGGAAACCACTATTTACCTCTACTTCGGTGAATAATTGCCCAATACATAACCTTCTTTGCGATAACAGGCTACCCAGTCTTAGTAATTCAGTTTTACACGAATGTCAGAGCGGGGGGGAAGGGGGGGGGGAGGAGAGTGTTACGTAAGTGAAACCCAAACTATTAGTTAGTGTTTATTATTTGTCTGCTGGTTAGTGCTGCACCGTGGTATACAAAAAAGAAAAGAGGAGAAAGGAAGAAATAGACAATCCAAGTTTTAGTTTATTTTATTTGAGATTTGTAGTGTTTTTGTGTTGCTCGCTGCAATAAATGAAAACAAACAGTGCAACAGTACTACTACTGTATTTTTATTTCGTGTCCACTTGTTGGTCAAGTGTTGTTGTTGTTATAATTGATGTTTTTGCTGGGTGATTTCGTTTGCAGCATACGCGTATGCATTTATTCTTGTTAACTGATGCACTTATTCAAAAACTGATGCATTGTTCAAAACAATGGTTAATTTGCACCTACAAATGAGGCAACTTTACTCGCATGCTACAATATAACCCACCCTATTGTACGGGGGAATAATAGAAACTAATTAACAATTAGATTATGAGCTCGAGATTTCTATCGCGTGTTAGTATAAATCTACTAGCGTTCTATCACTAATGCTGTTCTCTGATTGGCTACGCTACTCACTATCTTTTCTGTTGTAGATAGTGAGTAGAGTGAGCAGCCTGTTGGTGTGACCTATTTATATCATTTTTCAATAAAAACATGTAGTGTCTGCTGTTCAGTTTTGAACGTCTAGTAGATTTATACTAAAACAATTAGATTATTCGCTCTCGATTTCTATGCGTGATAGTTGATTCGGCCTTCGGCCTCATCAACTATCATGCGATAGAAATCTCGAGCTCATAATCTAATTGTTAAATAGTTTTACTACATTGCATTGTTATTTTGAAGTATAAGACTGCGCCTGCTGCTCACCTCTTCGCTATTCACTATCATGGAATAGATAGCAAGTAGGGTAGCCAATCAGATTGCAGCATTTGTGATAGAACGCTAGTAGATTCATACTAATACGGAAGTAGTAGATGTACCAACAGCTGATCACTGCTATGTTCTTCAATGTTTCTCTGGTCTCTATATATTAGAGTTTTCCAAACGAAAATTCTAAAGCAAAAACACCAGTCTACAATTCATTCTCTCTCGTCTCTCAAGGATAGTCGAGCGATAAGGGTAAAACAGAGGTATGAAAAACTTCCTCCCAACTAACATGTGAACTCTTCATGATGTCCCATTGTTTGCTTAATGCGCATGCCATCTTAATTGTGGTAATTATTTATTTATTTATTTGTTTATTTTATTTATTTATTTATTTGGTTATTTATTTATTTATTTAATTATTTATTCATTCATTCATTCATTTATTTATTATATACGGCTTGGAGTTGCTTAGACGTGCATGAAACTCTTAAATGCAAAAACCCCATTATTAGCAATATTTGATTGCTCGCTATCCGTGAGGGGAAAGAGAAAGTGCAAACACATATCATGATCCCTGTCGACTTTCAGTTAATCCAACCACTAATCTACTATAATTTGGGGGGAGAGTAAAAAAATATAGGGACATTTTTCAAAATGCTTTAGCTCATCAAAAAAACTACTTTAAGGGATACGAAACAAGCATTCACAGGATGAAAGAACCCCACCACTCTTGTTGTGGTATTGCAAAGGGAAAAATCCCAGCCCTATGGATCATATCCCCAGACCTGCTGGGCTCGGTCTACTAATTTCCTAAAGTTCTTGATTGCATTGTCACTTATAATTGACTATAGCCATTTTTAAGGCAGAAGCTAGTTAGTACTGCAGGCAGTTGTGGTTCCTCTTCATCCGATGCTCCTATGTTGAGTTGGTCTGTCTTGGACGAGTCTGAAAACCACAGAAATAGGATGAGAAACTTTGTCAAGCACTGCGCCCAATTTTTGTTTACGTTGTAAAGCCTATCAAACACATGAGTATATATTCTCGGGCAAGCATGAAGCCCTAGTGATATTCTTGGCGGATAAATTAATGAGCCAGCGTATCATGTGTGAAATCAAAATAAGTGAATTTGAAAGACAGTGATAATAAGACAATAACCCTCTCCACAGGTAAAAATATCTTGCAGAAAAAGATGCTTTTACAATATTCTTTAACACATGTTTAAGGCTACTGGTATTTCCCGTGTGAGAGAGATTTTTTAATTGTATTCAAAAAACTGCAAACAAACTTGGTTAAAAACGAACCTTGGTGATTTCCTCTTCTGTTTTCGTTGGTTTCCAGGGCTTGTATTGCCAGGGCTCGTATTGTTATCACCTAATGTTTATTAAGTCTTGTTTCTTCTGCTTCATTTCTTCTACAAGGTCCGTCCTGTTGGATTGATGTCATATTGATCACCATGATTACCTTATCAACTCATTTCATAAATCCAAATTTTCGGATTAATGACAAATTTATTCAAGCTTTTCCTGATCTTTCGCTTATCTCTCTCTGCTGACTCAGTAACCATTCTCAGTGATTACATTAGTTCGATACTGGTACAGCATTGAAAAAAAATAGCCTTAATTAAAAAAACAACAACAACAACAACAACTCCAGTTTTGCGTGCCAGGATTATATATTCGCAGGGTCGAAACCAGTCTAAGTTTCGCCAACAATCATTTTCCTTCTAACATACCTGTAGTTTAGTTCCGGTTTAGGGGTTTAGAGTCTTTAGGGCCGGTTTCTCGAGAAGCTTGTCTCCTAATCTTAAAGAGCTCTTTTTGTTTCTCCTTCTGCTTCCTGGGAACTGACAATCTTGATTTCTCCTGAAACGGAAAGGTGACAAAAAGGGTTATATCTTCGTGTTCACACAGCGTTATCTTCTACTTTTCATAGGCAAAATAATAGAATAAAATGAGCTTTTCCTCTTCTTAGTTCTTTTCGTCTGCTTTAGTAATTATTTGCATTTTCAAATTCTATCTTCCTACGGTTTGTTTCTCAGTGACGTCATGAAATGTCGCGCCTAGTCGAGGGAGCGGAAAGGGAAAGCTGGATACCAGACCTTGTCCAGCTGAAACTAGTGGATCATGCTCAAATATTATTCTTAACAAAGAGAGAGCAACATCTGAACACGAGCAAGGGAAAAAGTAAAAGAAGAGTTTCTTGTTAAAATGAAACACCGAAACACACATTAGAACCATTGATCCCCTGGACAGACGACAAGTTACCAACGCGCAAACCTGGGAGAGGTCAGCTGCAAGTCCATCTTCAGACAGCTCTTGCTCCGCCTTCTTCTCCTTTGTTTCTTTTTCAAGGATCATCCTGCTGAACAACAATATTTTTACATACGTTTTAATTATAGTTCCTTCAGATTAATTTATAGAACAGTCCTTGGCACGCCAAAAGTAATATGAGAATTTGTGTGGGTTTTTGGACTGAAATACTAAATCGAAATCACTTTAATTTAAGTATCGTTTGCTGTCTATTTTTAGTATCAATCAGTCCTACATCCCGTTCGACACTGCTCTCCGTAGCAATGACTACGAGAAATCCCTCGTTTTGCCTGAAATTAAGTTAATGGTTAAAATGAAACATGGAAGCACACCTGTGAACCATTTATCCCCTTGTCAAACGGCAAATACGCCAAGCTGGAAAATGTCATCTGTAAGTCCTTCTTCAGGCAGGTCTTGTCCCTCCTTCCTCTCCTTTATTTCTGCTTCAAGGATCATCCTTTTGAACAATAATAATTTTTACATACGTTTTAATTGCACTTCCTAATTAATGCATCCCAGGACCAGGCATCCCCAAAGTAATATCAGAGTTTGTGTGGAGTTTTTGAGCTGAAATATAAGACGATAAACGAAAATTGGCTGCGTCCTTTGCAGTCTATTTTTGGTGATAATCATTTTTACATCCCTTCCGACCCCCACCCTCCTTAATATACAAGCGTAGGAAGCTGTGATTACCTTTCATTTTCGTGTAAGACGCCGCATCCTTTTCAGCTGTTCATAATGAAGTCAATCACTGATCGACTCGGAAGACGTCGTCTTGCAAACGTAAGGGGATCTCAGCAAAAGAAAATATTAGCATATAGTCTACGATGTCATTGACCATGAAGTTGTAGAGTCGTTTCCAATGAGTGTCGTAAAACCAAAACCAAAGTAATTACCCAAACCAATCACAACAGGAACAAAACAAAAGAAACCAATCAGAAATCGAGGCAAATACAAGAACTTAGCGTTAAGCGCGGGAAAACGCGTACGAGCAAGCCACGAGAAAAGTTTTGTTTTACTTCTGATTGGTTGAGAAAATAGCGCAAACTTTTTTCAACCAATCAGAGAGCGTAAACACAGTAACTTTCTACACTCGATTGAAAACTACTCTATTGGAAAAACATTAGTTCTAAACAATGATATAAGCCCCTAACGCAAAAAACAATACCCACGTAATCGTTTGCGCAGTGCCTGCATCGCGCACACATGCATTCTTTCTCACTCTGGTGCACACAAGCAACAACAACAACAACAGAAACAACAACATACATACACCAACAAACAAAAATTATAACTGCCTAATAATAATTCTAAATAAATATTGAGAATAAAATAACAGGTTTCTCAAATGTAGAGATGAACAGAGGACAGTCTTCAGTCCACGGAGTCACCAAGTTGCAGAATAATGCTCTCTGTTCGTCTCCGCCATCACACCTTAGACCATGCCTTCCACTTCCTTCTTACGTCCAAAATCTTTAATATGTCTTTCCTTCATCGCTTTGACAACTATGAGACCATAGCGCAACAGCCGGTTCTTGCTTACACATCCGTCACTCTCTCAGGCCGGTAATCTGTTTTCCTTTAAATCGGGTTGGAAAATGTGTTGAATCCAGACCTATTGCACTGCTGGGCTTTTTAACTAAAAGATGCAGATGATTTTAATGGACAGGGGTGCATTCAGATAAACTAAAAGAAAGATGATAGATTGTAAAAGACGTTTACTACACCTTTGGTGAAGGGGCGCACAAATAATCGTTAAAGACACCGATAACGGGTTGGAAGACTAACGTTGACTGCAGACCTAGTGTAGTGGCCCTTTGCGACACCAGGCATGAGGGATTGTGATATACGTACAGTTATCGTGTCTCTGTTCTTAGTGTGTTCTTCGCAATTGTTATATCTTCTACTAAGGCTATTAGTTGTTTATCTGTATTTGTTTATTTACGTAATCAGAATAGACAGGAAAATACCGGGTTGTAAGAAACGATGTCTGCTGGTGTAGAGCACCGGCGCGCATTTTATCGTAATAAAGAGGCCGATAACAACGTGTACGAGACGTTCCCTGAAGGCGTAGTGCAGTGGCGGACTTTAACGATGGAGGATTGTACAATAGGTTGGCTAAACGTGTAGTGCAGTGGCGCGCATTAACAATAACAGACTGTACAATTGGTTGGCTAAACGTGTAGTGCAATGGCGCGCATTAACAATATCGGACTGTAAAATAAGTTGGCTAAACGTGTAGTGCAGTGGTGCACATTAAAAATATCGGACTGTACAACTGGTTGGCTAAACGTGTAGTGCAGTGGCGCGCATTAAAAATATGGGACTGTACAACTGGTTGGCTAAACGTGTCGTGCAATGGCGCGCATTAACAACATCGGACAGTACAATTAGTTGGCTAAACGTGTAGTGCAGTGGCGCGTATTAAAAACATCGGACTGTCCAATGGGTTGGCTAAACGTGAAGTGCAGCAGCGCGCATTTACAATATCGGACTGTACAATGGGTTGGCTAAACGTGTAGTGCAGTGGCGCGCATTTTCAATATCGCACTGTACAATGGGTTGGCTAAACGTGTAGTGCAGTGGTACGCATTAACAATATCGGACTGTACAATTGGTTGGTTAAGCGTGTAGTGCAGTGGCACGCATTAAAAATATCGGACTGTACAATTGGTTGGCTAAACGTGTAGTGCAATGGCGCGCATTAACAATAACGGACTGTACAATTGGTTGGCTAAACGTGTAGTGCAGTGGCGCGCATTTACAATATCGCACTGTACAATGGGTTGGCTAAACGTGTAGTGCAGTGGTACGCATTAACAATATCGGACTGTACAATTGGTTGGATAAGCGTGTAGTGCAATGGCGCGTATTAACAACATCGGACTGTACAATTGGTTAGCTAAACGTGTAGTGCAGTGGCACGCATTAAAAATATCGGACTGTACAATTGGTTGGCTAAACGTGTAGTGCAATGGCGCGCATTAACAATAACGGACTGTACAATGGGTTGGCTAAACGTGTAGTGCAATGGCGCGCATTTACAATATCGCACTGTACAATTGGTTGGCTAAACGTGTCGTGTAATGGCGCGCATTAACAAAATTGGACTGTACAACTGGTGTGCTAAACGTGTAGTGCCACGGCGCGCATTTCTTTACAAAAAAAGAGGACGACAACGAACTGTTAAAGACGTTGATTACCGGCGTAATTCACTGGTGTGGTTTTCACCATGAAAAATGTAGGCGAAGAGCATTTGCACGCATAAATGATAATAAAGAGGAAAATAACGTATTGTAAAAGACAGACGACAGGAGCAGTGAAGCAGTGCGCATTTAATTGTCATATAATTCTGCCCAAAATGGACTGTAAAATACAACTACAAGCATAATTAAGTGGCGTGCATTTAATCAGGCTTAATTTAAATAATCGGTGGCTAAGAATTTGTAAAAGATTATTACTGCAAGCGCAGTGCACTGGCGGGCATTTAAGAACGCCGATAATGCATTGTACGGTACTTTGACCGCATACTGTAACGTTTTGCAGTGGCGCATATTTATTGATAATAAAAAAGAAGATAAGAATTTGTAAAAGATGTTTACGGCAACCGTAGTGCATTAGACAGCATTTAAAGGCAACGACTGCAACCTGAAAGCAATGTCGCGTATTTAATCGTAACAAAGTGGTCAATAACGGATTAAAATGACATTGTAGACAAATGTAGTGTAGGTGCGCATTCCATTACAACAAAAAGGCTGATAATGGGTTACAAGAGTCGTTAGTGAGTGGCTCACACTTGACCATAATTAAGAGGAAGACAATGGAATGTAAAGGGAAGGCGTCGTCTGTAAACGTAAGTGTTGGACATTCAGTCGTAATAAAGAGGAATATAAATGATCGTTAAAGACTTAAACCGTAAACGTTGTGTGGTGGCGCGCATTTCTTGATAATAAAGAGGAAGATAAGAGATTATCAAGGATGTTTACTTCAAGCATAAAGTGTATTGGCGCGCATTTAAACATAGTAAAGAAGCCAATAACGAATTGCACGAGACTTTTATCACATACGTTTTGCAGTGGCGCTCATTTATTGATAATAAAGAGGAAGATAAGAATTTGTAAAAGATGATAACTGCAAGCACAGTGCATCGGCGGGCATTAAGAAAGCCGATAATGCATTGTACGGTACTTTGGCCGCATACTGTGACGTTTTGCAGTGGCGCGCATTTATTGATAACAAAGAAGATAAGAATTTGTAAAAAAGGTTTACGGCAAGCGTAGCGCTTAGCGCGCATTTAAACGTGACAAAGAAGCCGATAACGGATTGCACGAGACTTTGAATACATGCGATTTGCAGTTGTTCGCATTTATTGATAATAAAGAGGATAATAAAGAGGATAATAAAGAGGAAAAAAGAGCTTGAAAAAGATGTTTACTGCAAGCGTAGTGCATTAGAGCGCATATAACAAGCCAATAACGGATTGTAAGAGACGTTGACTGCAGACGTTTTGCAGTAGCGCACATTTAATCATATAGTGCAATAAGGAGGCAGATAACGGATTGTAAAATACTAAGAAAAGGTTGAGTGCAAGCGAAGCGCAGCGGCGCGAATAAGATAACTTGGGTCAAGAAACAGGTCAAGTTGCGAGTGTTGTTGTCGTTGTTGTTTTTGACGTGCTCCAGAGCTTCAGACTCGGTCATACGTTGGGTTGACAAGTGAAGCGAGGGCGAGAGGTTTATATTTTAGTGACAAAACCAAACTGTTCCACTTTCTTTACCATGTTGCACCCAAAAGCGTACTCGGGAGTGAACAGCTGCTCTTTGCATCTGTGACGGCTTTGTGGGCAGTGGTGTTGACCCCCTGAACTGTTGTGCAGTTGTGTTGAGTGCTTGCTTCTAAGTCGAGCAGTACATGTAGATATTTTACTTGACATATCCTGCTTTCCACTCGAAATCCTCAGCATGGTGTTCTCCAATTGTTTTCCTAAATGTATTTTTTAAATTTATTTTAATGGTTTTTTTCATATAATTATATATTTTAAATTGTAATATATTTTTTGTGTTCTTGTGATTCTATTATTATTTTTATTATTATAAATGGTAATAATAATGGTGGTGATGATGATGATGATGATGATGATGATGATAAAAACAGCCAGCCAATCAAATGAAAAGAATCACCACTACATGGTAAAGCAGAGGAGGGTCCATTGAGAGCGTATAAATTCTCGCCTTAACTAACGAGGCCCAATAAATCTAAACAACAGCGTACGATACCAACACCATAAATGGCTGTCGATAAACTTTGTCTCTTTCTGAGAGTGCTGTTTTTCACTGTCCTTGTCTTTTTCACAGAGAATAAGATGTTGAAGAAGTTAATGATGTCTTCTAGTATGGCTTCTACTTCCATAACTCAGTATCTAAAAATCAGATTTAGAAAACAAGAGTAAGGGATTATTGCACAAAAAATGCAAACCTCTTAAAGTTGACTGGAGAAGTACAAGTAATAAACATCCAGAGTTTTTAAATTCTCCTCAAATTGCTTGAACACTATATGCCAATTTTACTTACCAAAAGGTATCCAAGCTCTAAATATGCTACATGTATTTAACATTTTTCCATTTGCTTCGAGTTTAGTTAGGGGCCGATTACATGAGGCGGGCTGGCCCGGTTTGCCAGGATCTCGGCACGTCTGTGAAACACACTAAAAATAAACTTCGCGATTGCATGGAAAAATCTCAGCCCGGCTAGCTGGGATCCCGGCATCGCGATGCCAGGATCCCGGCTAGCCGGGCTCGATGCCGGGATCCGAGCTAGCCGGGCTGAGATTTTTCCATGCAATCGCGAAGTTTATTTTTAGTGTGTTTCACAGACGTGCCGAGATCCTGGCAAACCGAGCCAGCCCGGCTAAGCGGGCCAGCCCGCCTCATGTAATCGGCCCCTCAAATTGCAATCCATTTCCATCCGTGCCATCCGTAGTACAGACGACAGAAAGTAGTTTCAGTGACTGAGTAATATAGTCTTTGGTAACAAAACTAGACCATTATTTGTGGGCGTTCATTGATGTGAGAACATATTTTTGATTTTTAAAGTGAACTAAAATAGCGTGACTATGCCCCTTTAAGAGATGCATCGAGAAGTAAGGACAAAAAAAAAAAGAAATACTTTGACTCTTATATTTGAAGAACTGGATACAGCTACAGTGGAGCCCCGATGTAACGAACCCCGAATCTTAACGCCAAAGTTAAATGCATTTTTGTGTAGTTCAAATTTAAAATGGCCCAAGAAATTAATGAGTTGAACTATTTTCTGGATATATAATTACCTTGGCCGTTAAATTTCCCAGCCTTCATTGGCACGAGTGCTGCCTGTGAGAGCGAACACCAACCACTTGTTGTAGTTTCGAGGTTTCTTCTTGATGACCGACAACCCTGTGGAAAACATAAAGGAATAAGGTAAATAAAAAAAAACATTTTTAACAAGATAACTCTAGCATACTCGTATTTCGCAAATGTTACAAAAACAAGTGCGGACAGTTTTCTCTCACCTTATTTGTAGCAAAGCTGTTTCCATTTCACGATTCTTCCATACTCTCGTCGATTACAGAGTTCTTGAAGCCCTTTGAAGGGTTCTGTCATGCCTTTTGACAGTAACTAAGCAATAATATCACCAATATTAGGAAGCATAAAATGAAATTAGAGCTACTTTGTCCGCTGAGAAGAGCGAAGTGTTTAAACACTGAATAGTGAAAAAGATGCAAATGAGGTGTGAAAAAGGCGCCAAATTTTTGAACGCACGTGGACGCTGTTACTTGATTGGTTTCTCAATTCTTAGCTTTTTCCTTATTGGTCAAGTAGTGACAGATGAATGTCATCTATTGTTAAGCACAAAAACAGGATATTTCACGTGATATTTCAAAAATGATGATAGCAAGGAGAAAAGATGAAAGATAACAGGAAAGTGTAAGACACTTATTCCATTTTTTTTTGTTTCGTCGTCTGTGGAACCTTGAGAATTAGTAGAATGTGGGAAATTATTCCAGCAATGATTTTGGGCTGGAAAGTGTTTCGTTTTTGGGAATGTGCGCAACGATTGAGGTAAGATTACGTTTATTTTGAACTTGAATGTAAATATTCTTCGCAAGATTTCACGTTATTAGAAACCTTTCAGTTTTCCCATACATTCCCTTATAATTTTGAAGCTACAAACGGTCACACACTTTGTGTGGGTCCCCTGTGATTTGTCATGGAGGGTCTAGTCGCTGTTACATTGAAGCATTAATTGCCTTCATTTTTTCCAAGCGAGTTGGACAAATATATGTTGAAATGTTTGTATGCTCGCTATTCTAGAAAAGTGATTTAAATATTTTTCTTACAAGTATTTGGAAAGAAGCTTGAAGACCCACAAGTTCACGTTTATAACTTAACAGGCTTGTGGAAAGCAATTTGGATTGAGCAAAAATAATTAAATAATATAAATTAATGAAATAAATAAAATATCCCAAGCGTCTTAAGGCCTCGGGTGACAAGCTACTCATGAATAAATTTATAAGGCAAAATTTTGGTGGAGGTCTTACGCTAAAAAGTGTTATATCTTGACCTTTTTGGAGTCGATTCCGTTGAAACTTTGCAGAGAGCTTGGGGAATGGTGGAAGTGCAACAAGGTTATTTTTCGTTTGATAGATTGCGCTTCTTTGTGGTGCTATGAGCTCTCAAATTTAAGAGTTTGGAAAACGAGACTCCGTGTCCAAGTTTTCTCCTCGTGGAGAAGACAACACTTCTTGATTTTACCACTCATTGATCAGTTAAAACCTCTATGGTGTCACAACAGAAGCCGATTATAGGAGTTGGAGTTCCATTGAAAGTTGCAAGCTTTTAAATGAGTAAAACTGTCCATGTTTAAATTTGAAGAGCTCAATATTTTGTTCAAACGCCTGTTTGAAAAAATTGCTTCTGTTGTGACAATCTACAACACACCTAGTTTGTCTGCCTGATGTGTCAGTACAGGAAATTCCACATCCGCGCTGTATTCTTGGACACAAAATTGGTGGTTTTAGGGCTTCCAAAGGCTTACCGAATAAACACGAATGTGTGAGGCAAGATTATGCTAATTATGGAAACTAAATTCTAGCAGCTATTGTTCACTGTCCAGAAAAGAACAATACGTTGCAATTTCGAGATTGCAAGTATTTGGTTTGAAGAATATAAGCGTTTCCCAAGCTCTCTGTTAGCTATAAGGAGTATCATTGTAGTTTTTGCTTTGTTTTGTTAAGTTGGAAAACTTTTAAAAAGTTTTTATTAGCGTTTGAACGTAAAAAAAGCCGGACTTTGACAGTTTTTTGTTGTTTAAAAGTGCTTAAAAGTCACAGCTCAGTAGCACACGATTTTTAACGCACGTGCAATTATTGATTCAGAAACTGAAAGTTTTACTGAAGAGCCTATTCATGAATATTACGGGCAGTGTCGATACCATTCGCTGCACTTCGTGCATACGCTTTAAATAAATAAATACCGATGACTTAGTTTCTCACCCGCTGCCTTAAGTCCCATCATTTTATTTATATTTTTTTTTTTGGGGGGGGGACGGAGGGGCTTTTAAGGTCATGATGGGGGGAGAGGGTACTATGCATAGAAGAAGGAAAAAACGCTAGAATTTCCACTGGATTGATTTTGTTGAGTCAAAACACATAGTGGTCAAAACAACTTGAACTGTCTAAAATGAAAAGCTTTGATTTTCAAAAGTAGAATTGCCTTTCGTAACGCAATTTTGTAACTAAGGCGCGCCGTCCAAAATTTTGTATTGAAAATGTAAGGGTTTTCCGGTATAACAGGAAAAGTTTTGCGGGTTTTCGATTAATTTTTGTGATACGTATTTCAATTTCCAAAAACCAAATCTCGAAGGCCAAAAATGTTACTTCTTGGTAAATCTAGTGCCGGCTCACACAACTCCTTAGTTTTATCTTGTTCGTTTGGTAAATTTTTATTAGAGGTTATCTAATTGTTCGTTCGTTTGTTTGTTTATCACGCAATTTGCTTTTATTACGTGTTTTCACAAGGTGAAAAGAAAAAGAAAAAGAAAAGAAAAGAAAACACAAAGGAAAAGAAAATTGGGAATTGTCCCCAACTCTTTGCCCCTTTGTCAAACAAAGCTGCCGCGAGAAGCCTGAGACGAGTTTCAAAGCAGCTGTCAAAGATGGCGACTCTAGGAAGTTGTGGGGATATTCTTCAGCGTTTATGGTGTCTTTCCATCCCATCCCTCGGTAAATACCGATTCGTTTTACTTCCTTAGGCCGTAATATTGATATTGAAGCGTTCTTATCTCCTTTATGTTCTTTCATCAGTCCTTCTGCTGTGTGGATGTAGTGCTTTTGTACAAGAGCTCGACGACAGGTGAGCGATGATGAACGCTGTTCCTTGTTTTTTTTAGCGACAAAAGGCCTGTCTTCTGTTATCAATAGCTTTTGATTTATTTGTAGATCTTGAAGTATATATAGCTTAAGCTTTCCATTTGATTTTTAAAGCGGAAGTTGAAAAAAAAACCTTTACCCATATTCTGATTGTAATACCCTAACTATGCCAATAAGTCGCGAGGCTTCTGCAATTATCCACCTGAATCAAGAAATTAACTTTTGAAAATACAGTTATGATGGAGAAATAATTAAAAGCGGTCAATAAAATTCTTTGGTTTTTATTTTTTACGCAAGTACTTGACCTCTTCAATCCATGTGACAGAGTTTTTGAATCATATTGTTGTTTAGTCAGTTTAAAGATTTGTTTGCATGCTTACTCTGTGACTGACGGTATATATATCAGATCTATTTTATTTTATTATTAATTTGTTTTGTGTCACACAATTTTTGCAGCGTTTTTATTTTCTTATGAACAGCTTTTCAGATCTGAGGAAAGAAGGCAGCTGGCTAGTAGAGGTATGATTTCAGGGATTTGCAAGGTGGAGTTGTGAGAGGGGGCTCAAAAATAAAATAGAATGGTTGAAGGGAAAGGGGGAAAGTGCCCCCTACATCACATTTGTTATCTCTGGCTAAGGTTGGGCCAATATACCAGTTCTTCAAATCAATCCAATAGGGGTACAGTACTTGCTGATATTTGTCACTCTCTTTGGTATTAGCTATCGATAACGATGTTATGGTATTGCCCTAAAAAAAATCGTACTCTGATATCAACGTTCAAGGAAGAGTAAAAATTAGAAAAGTACTGGGCTAACTACAAATGGGTGGTTCCAGAAAATATCCATACCCATACCACGGGCGGCATCTCGGAATTCCGAAGGGGAGGGGGGGTTACGTCGACTGGAATTCCGAGGACATGGGGGGGTTACATCGACTGGAATTCCGAGGACATGGGGGGGGGGCTTCATTGGACTGGAATTCCAAAGGCATACGGGGTTTTCAGGAGAGTAACTTCCAGTTTGGTGTGGTTAAGTCTCTTCAAGAAAAACTCGTCAAAAACGACTTGGACGATGATTCACTTGTAAACACGAGACATGTTCAACTTCAATGGTCATCGTCAATAAAATGTGTATGCTAACATGACGGCTGAAAGCTGTTCACTTGCCAGTAGATCGGTCACAAAAGAGATCGTAGGCTTTTCTTCGATTGTTTTGCTCGAATACAATACTGTAGATCCCAGCAAAGGGTTTTCAGCCCCTCTATTAAAGCAGATATCATCGAGACACATGGGACATTGTTGCGTTACATACCATGCGACGTTCATTGAAAAGGTCAGCTTTCACGCGTCATGCAAATTTGATGTGCTTTTGATCAGACTACATTCACTATTTTGTACAAATTCTTTTAAAGTTGTCATTGACTTTGAATTTCAATGTGAGTTTCATTTACTATTTTAATTTTAATCGAAGGATAAAGTGCGGGGAAAAAGTTTGATTTGTTCTCGCGCAATTTATTTGATGCCGCAGTACAGTATGCAAATTGCGTTCACTGTGAACTAAAAATAATTGCAGGAAAAAAAGCTTGCTATTTTACTCTAATTCTTTTCCTAACATTATAACCTTCGATTTTTAGAAGAGGTTGCATTCAACAGTTTCGCTTTTGACGGCAAGTTTGAGTCTGGCAAACGCAATTATGAATTTCCAATTTCAATTCTGAAAATTTTAGCTTTGTTGTTAAAATTTTACGTCGCATTCGGCACGCAAATTATTCACGACACGGCAACCCTCGACACCAAAAATTATAGACACACTTTTAAACATTGGACCAAGCGTTGGAATGACTTCAAAGCCGTTTGAGTTTTCTAATGTTTAACGGATTATCGGAAGTGTACGTTTTGCCGTGGAAGGTTACAATGTAAAATATCACTCAGTCGGCCGCTGTTTGTCATCACGCAACATTGATTGTTTGCTATGCTGAATGTAGGTTTTTTCTTTCGGAGGGAGCGTTTAATAAAGGTGTTTGGAATATAGAGAGGGCTTTTCAAATCAGTTGGAAGAAAAAAGCGGCAATTCCTAAGGGGGGGGGTTGAATGATTACGGAATTCCGAAGGCATGGGGGGTAGAACGGCTTGGAATTCCGAGGGCAAGGGGGGGTTGAGCATTTTGGAATTTCCTAAGGCAAGGGGGGTCTAGATGAGGATGCCACCCGTGGTAGGGTATGGATATTTTCTGGAATCACCCAGTTTATCTTGATTACATTTAAAATGTCACATGAACAAACATGATGAAAAAAAAACAGATTTTGCACAACTGTCAAGAGTTCAATGAAATGCTTGCACATTGAAAGGCTTGTGCTTCATGGAACAAAAAATTTCCGAAAACATAGCGTGAAATATTTTCTCTTCCAAGTAGTTGTGTGAGCAGTATTTAGTGGCAGCAAATTCACTGTTGTGCAAGTATTAATATTTTTTGAAGGAAAACCAACATATTCATTTAATGAATTAATTGAGTATTTGGAGTCAACATTGGTCCGCCCTTGTTTAAAAACGTCTGGCACTTTTAGAGGTGAGATGTCGACTGTCTGACCAATTAAAGCAATGCTCAAGGGCCATTATTGTTCTACTGGTATGGCTTCTCAACCATGTAAAAAATGGTTTACAGCTGATAATGAACTTGATTAACCTGCGATCGGGCTCTATTTTCGTTTCGCGCGGTGAAACATTCAGGTGGGACCGGCGAAACGAAAAATAGAGCCTGATACAATTCTTCTACGGAAAGTCTGCCGCCCACTTTTTTGATTGATTGACATTCAACAAAACAGCCAATCAAAATTTCTTCTGCTTGCACGATCCTCGGTATGCAAATTTCCTATAACGGCAATTCACAGAAAGTCACGCAAATGTTGGCAAAATAAGAAAATCATAGGCTACGATATATATCTGTTAGGCACAAGCACTCAAATTTACACGATTGCTAACTTGAAGGTTCCGGTATTGTACATGGTTGCTCTGTCTGAGCTGAAACTGAATGAAAATCCAAAACACGACGAGGTTGTCATGTACCAAAATATGCTGCACGCTTGAATCCTTTCCCATTTCAGACATTTCAGATGGTATCTGGAAATATCCTTTACGCATTTGTCACCGATTTTCTTCGTAAAAAACCTTGGGCAAATAAGAGAAGTACCTTCAGTTTCATTCTTTAGAATAAAGATATAAATAAAACCGTTTATAAACAAAGGAGTATTTTGTAATTTAATTTAGTTCCAGAAGTGATAGATATTTGAGATTAGCAGCGAATTTTATCTCTAAACAGCAGCGAATTTTAAAACGAAGAACATTTATTATAAAACTAGTCAGATCCTTTGATGTCAATGTCAGAGATCAATAAAACGACATTTAAAAACAATGAAATGACTATAAACTGAAAATCGTTATTGCGACTTGATTGCGGTTCTCACCAAACATCGGTTTACCGTTAAGTTTACCGAATTATCGGTTGACTTGTTGATCATTCTTGGTGAAAGATACTTGTTCGTCTGCTGTTTGTTTTGTTTTGTAAAACGCGGAAACAGCCACTACTCTGTTCATGTTATCAATACTAGCTGAAAGCCGTCAAATGAAAATTCCGAGACACGATGCGATAAAACGGAATACATAAGTTACTTCACTGTTGCTGTACTTCTCTGCTCCAGGTGAGAGACAGCTTGCGTCAAACCCAATGCCATTCTCAGGAGAGAAAGAAATGGTGACAATTCTCCTAGAACGAAGAGAATTTATTAGAGCAACACATTTTACTTCAGCCGACTTGTTCCTTGGTTGTTCCTTGGTGATAGTGGTCGGATCGAGTCTCGTAGACAATTTACTTCCGTTGACAGCTCTATTGTTAAAGGGCCAATCAGATTGCGAGATTCCCGCGGCCAAAATTTGGCCGCCGACACGAACTCCTGTGAGAGATTGTATCAGGCCCTATTTTAGCGAGCGACCAACGTAAGAGAATATGAGAGCGATGCTAAAATTCGGCCTGATCGCAGGTTAGAACTTGATCCAATAAGTGAATTAAAAAAGTAGAAAAAGTGTTCTATTTGTCAGGAACACTATGTCTTCATCCAAAGTAAGCAAGACTGGTTTATGTTCAATGTTGAAGACAACTGCCTCCATTAATACTGAGTCAACTCTCTTTATAATGGACACCATCAGGAGCGAGCTTTGGTGTCCATAGTATACTGGGAGTTGTTTTCAGTAATTTCTTATTCTCCCAAACTTCAGTTCCTGTCCTTAATGTAAACGGCTTGTGCAATGTGTGAGCTTTGTTATCCGATTCAAAGTAATCACGCAAGCCTGTTATTGTTGGAGATTTTCTCTACAAAAACTTTCACTGTTTCGCTAGTGACAGGTTGTCATGTTGTAATTATAGTGTAAGGGACTTTTAGACTGTAGTATTAGTCGCTTGTTACAAAAGTTTATTGTGTTGGTGAATAAGATAAGGTCCTCAGACATTGCCAACACACGTTGCACTTGTGAAGTAATTTGCAGCATTGAAAGTTATGATGTAAGTGACAAGATGTTCTTGTTGACATTTTTAGGTCACATTAAGTGTTTTGTTTGAGTTCATGTTTAATGCGTTATCTTAGTTGTGTCTTCATTGCAAAATTTATTGTTTGTCGGGTTACCTTCGCAATCGGCAAGGTGACCTTGTGAGTATTTTGATTTACGGATAAATTTATGAAGTATATGTAACTTGTTTTATCCTAGCTTTTGCCACCCTTCGTACGCTATACCTCCTGTACATGTGTAAACATCAAATAAAGACAATCGAGACTGGAAACGCTGGACATATTAATTAGACTCGGTTACATTAATAATGGGGGTCCTCTAATAGTGAGGTGTTAAGTTTGCAAGGTGAGAGTGACTCTATGTGACCCCAGTGTTGTTTTGATGTTTCAGTTTTATGCACCATGGTGTGGTTACTGCAAGAAGCTTGAGCCAGTGTGGATGGAAGTAGGAAGAACTTTTCAAGGATCTTCTATTAGAGTTGCAAAATTAGATGCTACTAGATTCTCAGGTAGGATGAAATAAAAGAATTATAAGCCACACATTACATGCTAACTCTGGAAACGTCACACAAGTGAACTTGTTACAGGGTGCTGGATGCACAAGCAAAAACTTTCATTTGGCACAAAAAGAGATTTAGCATAGGTTTTCTATTTCATTTTATTGATAAGGATGTTGGTGTCGTCATCTCTTACAGCTATGAAACCCACTTCCATCTTTCTTGAAGTTTTCAGATAAGTTACCAGTAATTTCAAAACTTAATTTATGAAAACTAGGAGATATTGCTTTGGGAATATCGTTGAAGATGTCCCAGTTTTAGCTGAGGCATGTTGTGCCATATGAGGCTTTCAGACCAATCACGTGCAAGCAAAAATATTTGATAGATAATCGAGGTCTTTATTAGCCTATTTTATCTTCTGCTAAGGTAAATAGTCCTCCCGTGACAGAGGATGAGTAAACAACTGCCTTTGACATGGATAGCCTGTTAATACTTTGTCTTACAAAAAGACTATGCTAAACCCTTTAAGCCCTGACAGTGACGATAATGAAATTTCTCTTTACAAGTGACGAGGATAAAGGAAGTGATCACCAAAGATAAAATGTCTTGATATTTAGACAGATCCTCCTTGCTAGTTCCATAAGAAATGTACAGAGAACAGTAGGGAGAATATGCATTTTGATGTCAAGCCCAATAGGTAGCCATGCTTCTATCAAATGACAAACTCATTGTGACCAGTGCATGTTTGAGACTGCAGCCAAATGTACATAAGGATTATTCTAAACATTAAAACTCGCATCTCCAATGGTTTTAACATTAATTAAAACATTTAAACTCAATTTATCATCTTCATTTTTTCTTAGGTATAGCAAGAGACTTTGGTATCAGAGGATATCCTTCAATAAAATTGTAAGTAATTTTTTATTCAGTAATGTAAACTGCGTCACTGTCTTTTGTCACAAAATTATTGAATGGTATATGATAAGCGTTTTGAGTTGAAAAATAAATTAATTGTTCTGTAGGCCTCTTTTCATCTGCTTTCCTGTGTGAAGCAGTATGAGATGATTTTGGTGCACCTTTTAGTAGCCTGTGAACTCTAAAGTTCGAGACTCAAATAGTTTCATTTTATTACTGCTGCCAATCATTGCGGCCAATCCGGAAGTCTCAAAAACAAAGAAGTTTCCTTCAATGGGCTCAAATTCACTATGAAAAGTGGATTTTGATCCACTTTGTCACCATCCGTTGGTTGTTACGATTGATATTATTGTTCTTGAATTTTTATCTTCGCTAAGATTCATTTAATTCGTGGTTGCAGTGTAAAAGGAAAGCGTGTAATTACTTTTGAAGGAGAGCGCACAGTACAAGATATTGTCCAGTTTGCAGAAAAAGCTAACAGGTTAGTGCAGTCTGGTGTTTAAAAAGACTGAATGTAAAAAGTGGTGCAAGGAGAACTTGTGTAAGCACTATTCCTGCGGTTTGCAAGACGTGCAAAGTTTTGAATGTAGCCATCTCTCTCTTGTCTTTGTGTCAATTATTTTGTAAACATACCTGTAAGTCATGTTTGGCAGCAAGAAATTCATTGCTTTGAGTTTGAGTTAAGTTTGATTTGAGTTTGAATAATGGTAAGCAGTGTTTGTTTGACTGAAAATGATTTTTTTTTTGCTACAGACCAGCAGTAACAGAGCTTCAAAATGCAGCTCAACTAGAGAGAGTAAGAAAAGAGAAAGATGTCTGCTTTTTTCTAGTAACAAGCAGTGACAACCCAGAATTAACTGAGAAGCTTAAGGTAAATTTGATGATTGTAATTACAGTATGATGTAAAACAAGCTTATTCTTAATAAATATACTTAGAACATATGCATAGTTATTTTAAATGCGTGTATATTAGGGTCATTCATTTTTTCGCAAAATTGAAAAATGAAAAATGAAAAGTATCGGCCTAATTTCCTTTTTTTTTTTAATCTCTTAAGAAAATCAAAAACGAATTTCGTGTAATTCATTTTTTAATTTTCATTTTTTTCTGAAACTCGAAAAATGAAAAATGAATTAAGCTTTGGTTAATTTCATTTTTTCACCTCTTCAAAAAATTAAAAACAAATTTTTTGTGTGGTTCATTTTTCAAATTTCATTTTTTCTTGAAAATTGAAAAATGAAAAATGAATTGAAGTTTTGCTTAATTTTTCATTTTTTGTGAAAAAAATTGGAAAATGAAAAATAGACAGAAATTCATTTTTCATTTTTCTAAAAAATAAAGTGTCACTCTATACGTGCTTTCAGAATCAGGTAATTCATGCATTTCGCGCGCACTTTTTCGCTAAGTTGAAGAGCGAAATGGCTGAACTCTCTTCGGGTCTGGGAAATTCAGACGAATTTATCACATTGTCAGGAGGACGTGGTGAGGCCAGAGGGAATCGAAAGCTGAAGAAAACTTAAGTAAACACAGAGCGACTGTCAGTTACGTTTGGGGTATAAAGTTAACTGATGCGAAATCAACGCTCCATTCATGAAACATGAAACAGTCAACTGAACACCATTTTAGCGAAGCTTATCGTAGGTCTTATTACAGAAGTTGAGAAGACACCGGCTAGAGAGTGAAGCGGCTAAACATGAAACGTAATCTTGTCAGCTTTGTCCACAAGAGATCTGGGTACGGCATACTTTAAATATAGGAATATAACAAAGCATTTTAACAACGCGAAGAAAATCTACCCTTTACAAAATTAACACGAATTTTCGAAAAGTTTACATCCATTTAATTAACGCGAATTTCCTTGGGGTATATGTTTACGTGCATATATTTAACACAAAATCAATGCTTTATTTGATGCTTCCCTATTCCCTTCTACATGTACGTACTGTCGGACATATTCCAATAGATCTGAGCCGATATATCTGGTATGCACCGCAGAGAGGAGCTGACTTATGAGGTGACGTCAAATCTATTAGATAGTAGCCATCTCCGCTTGTTCAAGGCGGTCTGGAAATACCTAGTATTGAGGTGACTGTGAAATGGCAAAAAAGGCGATGGACATTTTGCACAAGAAAGTAGAAGAAGCCGAGCTATCACCTTGGAGATAATGATCGCTACTTTGACGAATGTTAAGACATTTTAGATTTAATATTGAATGCCGATGTGTCGACTGACTCTGTCGGAGAGGTAGATGGCATGTAACTTTGCTGTAAAATAGTGTAATTTTAATTAACAGTGACGTAAATTAAAGTGCATAAAAATCCGCGTTAATGAGTGGGGGACGTACATGCGTCGTTAATTTCCTGTAATAAGGTACTTAATTTACAGTATACTGTAGTTATCCTTGTCACTTTTCAGAACCATAAATTTACCAATTTCAGTTTGTTTTCTCCTGAACTGAGGAGATAATGAACTGGCTGTTGTTGCAGTGCTTGTGGAAGAAACTGAACATAAAAACCTTTAACCGAATACATTCGAGCTGAGCCTGTTAACTTCGACCATCACAAAGGTACCATCTGAAAACGAGGAGAGATCAAACCTTTCATCCTTCAAAGGCCATTCCGTATCTCCTCGAAACTCGTCAACCACGTCAATGGAGTTTTTTTGTGAGCTGAAATGTGGCAAGGATAACTACAGTAAATTAACTACGCCATGAATCAAAGCGTTCAAATGACTTTTTTGTTTCATGTTTAGCTGCCTCACCCTTTAGCTTCTGTAACAAGACCTACGATAAGCTTCACCAAAATGGCGTTCAATTGATCGCTTCATGTTTCGTGAATAGAAGCGTTGATTTCGTTTAAATTTAATATTGAATGCCGATGTGTCGACTGACTCTGTCAGAGAGGTAGATGGCATGTAACTTTGCTGTAAAATAGTGTAATTTTAATTAACAGTGACGTAAATTAAAGTGCATAAAAATTCGCGTTAATGACGTACATGCGTCGTTAATTTCCTGTAGTAAGGTACTTAATTTACTGTAGTTATCCTTGTCACTTTTCAGAACCATAAATTTACCAATTTCAGTTTGTTTTCTCCTGAACTGAGGAGATAATGAACTGGCTGTTGTTGCAGTGCTTGTGGAAGAAACTGAACATAAAAACCTTTTGCCGAATACATTCGAGCTGAGCCTGTTAACTTCGACCATCACAAAGGTACCATCTGAAAACGAGGAGAGATCAAACCTTTCATCCTTCAAAGGCCATTCCGTATCTCCTCGAAACTCGTCAACCACGTCAATGGAGTTTTTTTGTGAGCTGAAATGTGGCAAGGATAACTACAGCAAATTAACTGCGCCATGAATCAAAGCGTTCAAATGACTTTTTTGTTTCATGTTTAGCTGCTTCACCCTTTAGCTTCTGTAACAAGACCTACGATAAGCTTCACCAAAATGGCGTTCAATTGATCGCTTCATGTTTCATGAATAGAAGCGTTGATTTCGCACCAGTTAACTTACCCCAAACATAACTGACAGTCGTTCCATGTTTACTTAAGTTTTCTTCAGCTTTTTTTTTTTCAGAAAAAAATGAAAAATTAGGCAAAAACTCAATTTATTTTTCATTTTTCAATTTTCCAGAAAAAATGAAATGTGAAAAATGAACCACACGGACTTTGTTTTTCATTTTTTGAAGAGGTTAAAAAATAAATAAAATAAAACCAAACACTATATTCATTTTTCAGTTTCGAACTTCAGAAAAAATGAGAATTAAAAAATGAGTGATACGAAATTCGTTTTTCATTCTCTAAAGAGGTTTAAAAAATGAAATTGCGCCGACTCTTTTCATTTTTCATTTTTCAGTTTTGCGAAAAAATGAATGACCCTAATATACACGCATTATTTTAGCCTTTATATTAGATAATTCCAGTCTCTGTGTTTTTTGCAAGTGCTGACAGTAATGATTAACCATTTACTGCAGATCAATAAGTATTTCCTGGCTAAACCAATCAAATTATGAAAGTTGATGATGGGAAATCGATTGGCCAAATGATAATTGACAATAATTAACTAGTCATTTACCACTCTTAAAACTTGTAAGAAAACAAACAGCATTGCATTTTGTGAACTGGAAACATTACATACTTATGATGTGTTGACTGGAGTATTCCCTCTTACTAATAAGAGAGCAAGCATTATTAACTCAATTTTGTATTCTTTATCTTTATACTCTCCAAAAAAAATTATTGAATATTATTAAATTTAAGTTTTTTCTTTTAAAACCTGAACGAAAACAAGACAGAAGCACTTACTGGCATGGGTCAGGGTCATTAGGGTTACTGCCTTGTACAGTGCATGCAATTGAAGTGGCCTTTTGTTAGGTTAAAAGGTTTTCTGTGGACTAATTTAAAAACTTGAGAGTGACCTAGAGTTATTTCCTTTTTCAGAATATTTATACACAAGTTGCAGAAAACAGAGTCGTTCAGAGTTATTTTTATCACATTGCCCATGAAGCATTACCTGAGGTGAGGAAGCTTCTAACTTGTTTTGAGTGTTAAAAATTATGCATGTGATGGTTTTGGCTTTGTCACCTTGTCTACATCTTTCGACAATAGTGTCAAGTTTCTTCTCACTTATTCATTGTATCTTGTTTAGCTTAGGCTCAATTGTCTTTCGTGGTCTATCTTCAGTAGTCTACCTGCCCTCCCCACCTTCAGTTACTAAGGAGTTTTCTTATTTCTGCCTGTTTTAGCATCAGTAATAAATTCCTTTTACCTCAAAGCTTTGTTGTAATAATTTATTGTGAACAATATCAACCCTCTCAAAATGTGTAACTAGCTGCTGATTTTGCTGCCTACAGTAAGTTGATTACTGCCGCTTTGTTCAGACCAGATTTCACACCAGGCATCCCTTAGCAGGCAAGCATATGCTGCCCATGCTGTTGACTTGCCCTTTCAATAGAGTACTGTCAAGTTCATGCTGTGTATATGTCTTTTAACAGGATGTTCAAGTCAAAGCTCCAACCATTGTAGTTTCAAAAGATGATTCCTTTTATACATTTCAAGGTATTACAGTGTATAATTATGTAACAATGGTGTGTAGCCTTTAGATGACCTTCTTGCACTTGTTTGTGAAATTCTTTATTACAGTATGCGCTGATATTGTTTTTTTTTGTAGTTAAAATTGCAGGGTGTAACATACAGACATTAAATAGTGTGTTGAGATACCTTGTGATGTTCATGTACTCCATTGCTATTAGTTCTTATTAATTATTTTACTTGTCTTTTCTTTCAAGTTCCCGAGGATGTAAGTGAACAGAATGTATCTGACTGGGTGAATAATGAAAGATTTGAAGCATTTGTTCCTGTCACCAGATCCAATTTTCACGACATTACTGAAACAGGCGAGTAACCAATTTGAAGAAATACATTCTAAATGTCATTAAAGATGTGTTTATTGCTCATCGTGGTGTAATATAGGAAAGAATCTTTCCTACCTTCTTAATGTTTGTAAATTCAGTCAAACTTCATTTTATGGACACATCTCTGTTACAGACACTTTCACTGTTTGCTTGTTCCGAATGAGGCCAAGTTGAGGCCTGTCCCTTACTTGTCTGCATCAAAATTTTCGAGTTTTGACTTAAGTTGGTTCAGAAGTTTTGTTTTTTCTGTAAAGTTATATTATTGTTACATGGGAGACTGGAGTTTTAATTCACACATTATTGTGTGATAAATATTTTTAGATACCGGTAACTTGAAATTTGACTTTATATGTCTCTGCCTTTCAGGTAAAGTAATGATGCTTGCCATCTTTGCTGAACAGAAAAGTAAAAAGAAGATCAATGAAAGGTTTGTGCCACTAACACTGTTGACCCTTTAAGCCCTAAAATCAACATGCATATTCTCCTTACCAACCTTCATGTGTTTCTTATGATTAAGACGATTTCCGCTCAGCGTTCGAGCAGTAAGTGCAAAAATTAAGTTACCAAACAAATACTTGCAGCACTGTCACATTTTGAGAACAGATAAGAAGTTATTGTTACTTTTGCTCCCAAGCTGACCCCGCGAGAGAAAATTGGATTTGAAGTTATCCATATTTCAATTAAAAAGACGCTTCATGTCAGTTCAAAACAAAATGGCGCCCATTTTTAGCATACTTTTACTAGATTTGAAATTAATTTTCTTGAGAATGCTTGAGAATTTCATTGCGGGGTCACTTGGGCAAGTGAACTAGAGTGAGATGTTTCAAATAGCATTTAAAATGTTACCGTGCTATGAGTAGTTTTTTGGTAAATATTTTTTGCACTTATTGCTCGAACGTTGAGCAGAATCCGTCTTAAGCTTTTCAGGAGAATTTGTAAAAACTTCAAGACATTTCATCTTTGGTGATTTTTTCTTTTATTCTTATGACCTGAAAATTATGTGTTATAATGCACTGATATTGTAAGGAGAAATTAGATGCTTGCCACTCTTGGGGTTTAAAAGGTTAACAAACGACCATGATTGTTACTGATGTGGCAAATATTCAATCTTTGGTTGGTAAAGGTTGTTAGTAAGGTTGTCAGCTGTTGCTTTATGAACTGCCTGTGACACTTGTTGACACATGAGCACCCTGCAGCCTGCACTGAGAGTTGACTGACAGTCTACCAATAATTTTCTCAAGGATTTTTTAACCATTTATTACTATTCAAGTGCCAGCCTACTGTAACTGATCTGTTGACAAATTGACAGTATTTTTGGGCCTTGTGGAGGGGATGTTGATAACATATATTATTATAAATTATCAACAGACATCAAATTCCCCACATCTGCCTCTCCCCCCCCCCCTCCTCCCCACCTCCTGACCTCTTGGGGTCAACATTGATAAATGCATTGTTCATAATCACAATCTTTAACAAGGAAGTGGAGCTGTTGAAATGGAGATGTCATTGTTACTACCTAACTGTTACTAATTTGTATATGCTATTTTTAACTAATTCTTTGCATTAGGGTTAGCAAAGTTGTGAAAAGTGTGGCAATAATTGAAAGGGAAAAGTTTCACAGGTAAGTTCAAAGTGTTGCTTTATAGTTAGACTTCCTATCTTTCCATTGGATGGTGGAGCAAAACCCTCATATCAGTAATACACTTGCTAGTCTTTCATTTTATTTGCTCCTTGCCCCGCAATTTGGGCAAAAAAGTCAACAGTCTATGCAAATCTGTCCTTTTCATTTGTTAGAGTTCTACAAACTGGGAGACTTTTTCTTTTGATTAATGTATGCATTTGATTTTCTTGTTGATAGATTCTTCCAGTTTGGCTGGATGCTGGGAGATACCATAGCATCAAACATTATGATGAGGTAGATAACTAATAAATAATGAGCTAATTATCATGAATTTCCCAGTATTAGGAGAAATGTGTTCACCTAGTGAACAGTGCTGATTGGAAGTTTGATGGTTAGTGCCTACTCCCAATGACTGTGTTGTTTCCCTACATTGTCTTTTTTCGCCCAGGTGCTGTATATCTGGGTTCCAGAAAACCGTTAGTGAAAATTAGGAAAATGCTGGGTGTTAATTGTGATGGGCTAGCTATAAGCACCAAGTGTGATGTGCCAGCTGGCTTGTTTGGCCTGATGGACAAGGACTTTTCTATAGCTTTACAGGTTTTACCCAGGCAGTATTATGGTAGTCATTAATCTTTCAGAGAGAGAAGAACACCATTTTCTAGCACATATGCAACTTAAATGCTCCCTTTACTTTCAGCTCACTGACAACACCATATCTGATGGTGTACAACACTACAGATCATGTGTATTACTTGATGCAGTATTCAGAAATTAAGGATGAATTTACAGAACAAAAGCTGACGTCCTTCCTGGATGATATACTGGAGGGTCGTGCAAAGGTACCTAATTAGTTTAAGGAAATTCACAAGTCTGTTGTGATCGTTGGCATTTCATTTGTGCAGAGCAACTTTCATATACATGTTATGTACTTTACAATTCACCTGAGGATGACATCAGACATCACCATATACAAACAATAAGGTGGCGGTCGTGCGTATACGCACGTTGCGCCGACTCGTAAAATGGACGTTTTTTGTTTTTCGTTTTCGTCGCTAGTCAACGTCCATCAGTTTCACATAGTCTTCTTGGGGTGGCGCGGCCTCTGAACAATGACCTTGCTGTTATAATGATGTAAATAATGACCTTTGAACAACAATAATTATTGTATCGCTGTTATATAAAAAATAGATTCTAGATTGCAAGTAGCCTGCACTTGTCTCATTAGGATCGAAATGGAGCCCTTGCCTGAAGGCTGAAACATTTGTCGTGAATGCCCAGGGGCCTTACTTCACGATATCACGGTTTAAGAACGATTTATTTCTCCAGGTAAAGCCACAGGGTTTAAAGTGTCGCACTAGAACTCATACAGAGATCTCTAACCGAGAAAGTTCTCAAGTTGCTATTGATATTATCAGTTAACCAGTCTGTCAAATACCGGACATTCTCTGGTAATATGTTTACATACATTTAATTCCTTACATGCTGGAAGTGCAAATTGTCCATAACAGGTCACTGGAAACCATGAACTACTGAAGTTTTTTAAAAACGAAACCTTTTTCCTTAGGAAAAGGGAGGGGGGCGGGGGGGGCGGGGGGGGGGGGGCAGAGGGGTAGAGACTATCCACCACCTGTAAATTCTTCAGAATTTCTTGTTATTTTAATATCTGTTACTTCATATTTATTTATTTATTTATTTATTTTGTAATTGGTTGCTTCTATCAGTACATCATGACCAACCCCAACCACCCCAATGAAATACTAAACAGTGGATCCGTCGATAGGAAAAAAAGTGATTTAGTTTTTATTTGACTGGGTGTACAAATATATAAACATGCTTTAATTTTTATTTTTCAGGGATATGGAGGAGACTCGTATTTCCGGAGGTTGTATAGGGTAAGCGGAGATTTCTAATTTAATGTTTATTTCTGCCCTTTATATGTAACTTTGCATTTATTTTCTAAGTTGTATCTTTCTTTATTTCAGGGAATTTGGGACCTTTTTAAGACAATTTATGTAAGTAAAATATTGTTAGTAAGAATGGTTTTCCACTGAGTGTTGAAGTAATATATCAAACACGAGAAAGAGTGTTTCATCAGGAGAAGTGGGTTGAAAAAACGAGGCGCAGCCGGGTTTTTTTGACCGACTTTGAGGTGTTTGGATACCTGATGAAACACTCTTGAGTTTTTGATATGGCTTCTCAAACCATTGATAATTCTTGGAGAAATTTAAAGCAAAAGCTCGTAAAATTTTATGCTAATTAAGACCTGGTATCCAAACCACCGTCATGGTAGTGATTTCCTTGGTTTTCTCTTTATGAATTATTAATGAGTTTGAGAAAGCAATTTACATTTTGCTCTAGCTTTGCTTTACTATAAGCTCATTGGTTGTATGAAGACCAAACCACTTCCTCCGTCATCTCAGTGTGTCGCATGCATTTTACGACACTTGTTGCAGTTTCATAAAGTTTCTTTAAGGTCTGACTGGTTCGTAAGGTTGTTTGTGTCTTACGTGATTGGCCAACAACAGCTTTGGTTTTGGTTTCAAGACTCTCAGTAATAACGAGGTAGGCGTCCCCTAATCCATTTGACCAAGGTTCAAATTCTCCTCCCTAAATCTCGCTGGATTTCGCTTCCGTTGTGACAAACTCAGCTCATCCAACTGGTCAGCCTCCCACCATCTGAGATTCTTAATTTTTTATGCGCAGAAGGCCCCGCCGGGGAGTTGTTATGAAGCATTTTTATTTACCTACTTATTCTGAAAACTGCTCTAGCATCCATAAATCTGCTTCTGACTTGTCCCCAGTCGTCTCTCTAGTATAACCAGTGCGCAAAGGGTCAAGGGAAGGGGGCAAATTTCTTTCCCTTTCTTCTTGCCTTCCCTTGACCCTTTGCACACTGTTGAGAGACGACTAACTGGGAACGAGTCATTGTCTGCTTATCAAACGACAAGTCCAATAGCTTTACTTTCATTCAATATCATTTTTCAATACAGGATATTTGGACCACCCAGCCCATTGCTGCATTGCTCATGTTTGGTTTTCCCCTCCTTGTGTTCGCATTTGTTATTTACATGCTGTGCATTGCTGATGCTGGTCCTGAGGAAGAAGACCTGGATGAAGCTGAAGATGGTGTGGAGTTTATCGACGAAGATCAGGAAGAAAAAGAACAGAAAGAATCGGACGAGGAAGCTGATCCTAGCACAAAACCAAAAACTGATTGATTTTAAAATCCTCTCATTCTAGATTAAAATATTCTTATTTGCAGAAGGCCTGGCGGTTGACATGAATGTTTCTTTACCTAGTGAGAAGGGAAAATTTGTGTCTGTGTACAGGCAGGCTTAGCCCTTATGCAGATCCTTACAGTATTTTTCAACCTCGTGGAGGGAGATTGTGCGACACGCCCAAAGAATGCCTGCATGGGAAGCTCGACATTTTAACCCTTTAAGCCCCCACAGTGACCAGCATCTAATTTCTCCTTGCAATGTCACCACATGATCAAACATAGAGGTCACGAGAATAGTTAATGATCACTGTAGACAAAATGTCTTGATCTTTGTGCAAATTCTCTCAACTAGTACCATAAGAAATGTTTGGAGAACACTAAGGAGAATACCCATATTGATATTGGGGGTTAAAGGGTTAAACATCGCACGATGTAACCTGTTTTCAAGTCTCTCTGTAATATAACCAACTTGTGTAAATAAACTAGTGTATGTTGAGGTTGCACTGAATTGTGAAAGGTTTGAAATTTGTTAGTTACTTTTATCGCTCCACAATTTTTCACACCTTGAAAAGAGGAGTGAGAATAAAAAGAGATTCTGATCTAAATCATTATGTTTGATTTGCGACCAGCCGCTTAAAAGTCGTGACAAGATTCCACTTTCACGGGATAACGTTTCACTGGAAAGCTTGAACTTACTTTCCATGTTAAAACGTTCAGTTTTTACTATTAGTTCGCAATTGGCTTAAGTGAGGAGCAAAAAATGTCATTTTTGCTTCATAAAGTGGTACGTAAGCCACTAGTGAGCTTTCGAAACAGTCCAATTGACGGTTTCGTCCGGTGCAGAAAAGTATCTATCTACTTTCGTCATTTTCCGTGTATCTTCATAAATTAACTGAATAACAATTGTGCTTAATGTCAATGTCGTTTCGTTTCTTTTCTTTTCTCTTAGTTTATTTTTCTACCAAAAGTTAAAAAAAAAAAAAGAAAACAGGAGAGGTAGGGGAGGATCACTTGGCCTGAACAGGCGTCATTGAGCCCAGCAAACCTACATCCCGGAGAGGGAGGAGAGGGGAGAGGTTATTCGACCGCCAAGCCGCTTGTTGTTAAGAATTACTCTTTCAGCTCAAACACTGAGGGCAAAGTTTCACCGTTACAAGGAACGTCTGCTTAATGGCTAAAACGCCAGCAAAAGAATAAAGGAAACGAGATAACGGAACCGAGCACGAAAAGTTGTCCTGGATCCGCGTCTCTCACCACTCGACCACCGCCGCTCCTGTTAGTATAGTAGGAAACTGAATGGGAGGTGTCTATTGTTTTTGAAATTTTGATGCACTGATTGGGAGTGCGCTAGGCGAATTCAGTTTAAATGGGCTGAAACATAACAAAGCACTCTCCCAGGAAGTTGAAGGCTAAGAAGTAATTTACAGCTTGTCTATGATCAAAGTCTAGAGGAATTCCGGTGTTCTTTTTATGCCAATATAAAGGTTGGTCAATCAAAACCTCCCAGAAGCCTTCAACACCTTCCAAAAAGAAAACAGCTTTGGCTTCAAGTGTCCTAGTAAGACAAGTCTCTGCCCTGTTCGATGGTAGAACGGTGATGAACCGCCGAGCGTAACGGACGCCTTTTCAGTGCCACTGCCGGTCCAGTTCGTGTAAGCTGGTTAACCTTGCGGCTGTGTAAGTAAAGACATATCCTATCTGATCTGGATTAGCCTGCGTAGCTGGTGGAATCATATTTGCGCGCGTAGTTTTGGCGGCGCGCGGCTTCTTTTCCTCTACCAAGCCAAAACTTTGGGCGCGCGAACGATCCCGCCGGCCACGCAGGCTAGATCTGGATGAAAAACGTATAGTTCCCACGTAACTGTCAACGAATTTAATCGCTCCTTCGAGATACCGTTGTACACGTAGACATGGAGAAAGGCTCGTTTGTCTTGGTCTTCCTGCACTCTTCAAACGGCCAGGAGTCAAGCGACATTCGCTCAGCATCGTTACATTAGCCTTGGCAGCTGCCTTGAGCAAGTAAAAAGAGGGGGGGATAGAACCTGCAACGTTCTTGTGTTCTTGTGTGTTATTTATCAGTCAGAACCTGAAGCTAGTCTTAGCATGTACGTTGTTTTTAGATGCGATCTAGCTGGTTCCCGTAGGTTTTTCCATCCGTTCGAGGCAATGGCTTTTTGGCGGCGCGAAAATTGGGGCAAGCGCAACAAATGCAGGGAAGGGCTCTCGCGCTCGCTTCAATTTTCGCCCGCCAGAAAGCGAAAAATGCTTCAAAACTGAAAAAAGCCCTACGAAAACGCTTGTTACGCAGGCTAAAAGAAACGACAAAGACGCATCCAAACTAACCTGCCAAAATGGGAGGGAAATGAGGCGATTATTAGTTCGCGAGCGTGAACTGATCTTTCCGTTCCGCGCTCGCATCTTGCGCTTGCTAATTTCTTCCCTCTCTCCCTCCCTCCCTCCATCCCTCCCTCCCTCCCTCCCTCCCTCCCTCCCCTTTTAGCGCCTGCCACGCAGGCTGCACCCAAACCAGTCGCTCGACACTTCAGTCTCCCTGATCATTCCAGCCAACACATCACGGTCTGCGGTCTTTCCTCACATCAGGAGTAAGTAACACATTCAGCCCCACCGTTCTAAATATATACGCACGAATTACGGTCACTTCGCTCCATTGTCACTTTGCTCCAAGTCAGATTGCTCCACACAATAGTCAGATCGCTCCACAAAATAGTCAGATCGCTCCACATTATAGTCAGATCGCTCCAATAAATCGTTAGATCGCTCCACTTCAGTTTCTCGTTGAAAATGATAGAATTGATTCAAGTTATAGTCTGTCTCGATGAATATGCAAAGAAAACTTTACGCTTGCGATCGATATTTGTACGAGTGAGGTTTGAACTTAAAATCTTTTTAAAAGTCACCTTTAAGAGTTTCAAGAATTTGCTACTGGTTTGTCACGATTCAAACACAATTTAGAATGTAATTGACAATATCGCAGACCTTGTTGCGTGCGATACTGATTCTTGCGCTTGCTTTAAAAAGCTCCGACTCTTTTAAAACTGCAACTGCGTTTTAAAGACTCTTTAATTAAAACACGACCAAACAAGGTTTAGGTATAATAAACGCATAGCCTTGTGTGTCCTTGTGTGTTTTCAAAGAAAAAGCATGAATTCTCGAGTCTCCCGTCGTTGAATCAAATTTTTATTCCTTCAAAGACTTCACAATTTGTTATTACGTTTGACGGAAATATGTGGACTATTACGCAGTCTGTATTCGATCACGCGCAACGGAACAGTTAACAGGTATAAGCATGGACTTATAGAGCGGTTTTCATTTGAGTGTCGAAAGTAATTCGCGTTTTGCTTTGGTTTTGCTTTACTTCGCTCTGTGATTGGTTGAAAAATTTCGCGCCACTTTCTCCACCAATCAGAAGTAAAACTCAAACCAATCGCGACTTGCTCGCACGCGTTTTCCCGCGCTTGACGCCGGTGACATGTATTTGCTTCGAGTTCTGATTGGTTCATTGGGTAATTTGTGTTTGCTGTGATTGGCTGGGGTAATTACTTTGGTTTTGGTTTTACGACACTCATTTGAAAATCGCTCTAACATTAGAGCGGTTTTCAATTGAGTGTCGAAAGTAATTCGTGTTTTGCTTTGGTTTTGCTTTACTTCGCTCTGTGATTAGTTAAAAAATCTCGCGCCACTTTCTCGACCAATCAGGAGTAAAACTCAAACCAATCAGTCGCGACTTGCTCGCGCTCGCACGTTTTTTCCCGCGCTTGACGCCAGTGACATGTACTTGCTTCGAGTTCTGATTGGTTCATTGGATAATTTGTGTTTGTTGTGACTGGCTGGGGTAATTACTTTGGTTTTGGTTTTACGACACCCATTTGAAAACCGCTCTAAGTTATAACATGGAGCGATCTGACTATTATGTGGAGCGATCTGACTTGGAGCAAAGTGACCATGGGACGAAGTGACCGGATACCATATGCACGTACCACCCACAATTTCTTTATTTACTCGGTTGAAGGATTAAAGCTCGAAACGTCAGCTTTTAACTTTCTTTACGATGGCCTGTTAGCTGCTAAAACACAGTCCGGTGGTTTTAATGGCTGGCACATCTGAATAACACAAAGTATGTTTGTAAACAGTGAACATCACCACAGAGCAATCGTTGTCCTCCTTACAACATAAATGGAACAAAAATTCTACTGTTGTGTGGAGTACCATTGCCACTGAACAATTTTGTTTAGTTTTTGACTTTTACAACATCTTTTTGTCAACTTTAAGAGACGTTTAGACGTTTAGACAATGCAAAACGCGGGCGATACGATGCAATGGCTGTTCCGGACGTTCGTTCCGTGGAACTAGTCGCCATTTTGAATGACGCCCGTGTCTACTAGACAATCAAATCCAAGCTACATGTATGAGAGGAGGAGTAGGGAGCGTGAATGTTCCTTTATTTTATCTGGCTAATTAATTGACAAGGTAGCTGTGAAAAAGTTGTCAAACCTGACATCCAACAGCTCAGCAGACTCTGGGCGGTTCCCCCTCTCTGCTCGATTAATCGCGCCCCAACCTGTGAAATAATCTCCCCGCCTCACTCCAGAGACATCGTCACAGCTGCGCGCGCCCACCCACAATGTACCCATAGCGTTAAACCTGGAGGATAATGCTGAAATGGAGCCCGATCTAGCCTGTGAACAGGCTTCGCGGTGGGGAGAAAGCGTAAAAAAAAAAAACGCCGAGCGAAGGTCGCTCCCCGAATTTTTTTCACCAGTTTACGCTCGCCTCGCTTCCCTGGCCGAATTTTTTCGCGCTTTTTCCCCACCGCGGAGCCGTTCACAGGCTAAGCCCGATCCGGCAAAACTAACTTAATCTCTGACGCCGAGGATAACCGATAATCAGTCCACAATCAGAAGGCCCACATTCAGATTACTTGACATGGTTATTTTATGATTAAGTTACGTTAGGGCATGACTTCCAAAGAGCAATATTTGAAATAATCACCCCCATTTGGTGCGAAAAAATAATAATCGCCCCGGCTATTATGCGCCGATCAATTCGAAACTTCAACATCTCCCCCGGGCATTTGACTGTGCTTCGTTTCCGGGGAGGGGGGGAATTTGAACCGGATTTATCTCTTGTTCTAACGTAATACGCCCGTGAGATTTTTTTTTGTCGGTTTTTGCAGGGTTTGATGGATTTACAAGATAGAATTTCGCCTTTGTTAGTGAAAAACTCTTTCAAAAGGGTCTTTAAAAAGACGTTTGAAGGTGTCATTGGGGCATCTCTCTCTCTCTGAAAGGCGTGTAAAGTGTTTGCTGGAAGAAGAAATTTGTCTTTGAGAAGAGGTACTTCAGTGCCAATTGGTGGCATTTGAACGGCTTTTTTGCCCCGAGGGGAGGGAATTTGAACAACCCAATCTACAAAAGTTCAAATGCCCGGGGAGGGAGAGGGGGTGTTGAACTTTCGAGTTGATCGGTGCATTATTCGAGGAAATATGGTAGTCTGCTGCTAAGCAAGATCCGGTCACACGGTCACCACACAAAATATCACCTGTTGTTGCATGGCAGAAATATTATGTCACTGTGGGTTTGCATATTACTCAGCTTTCATATTTCTCAGCAAAGAAGGAGTCCCAAAGACCACAAGGAAAACGCAAACGAGAAAAAGAGCACACAAGAGTTATGACACTGCATGAAAGTTAGGGGCCAAACAAGAACATAAATTAATAACTTATATCAATTCCAACAAAGTCGAGAAACTCAAACTTTTGGATTTATCGGCTGAGTTGATAAGTTGGCCTCTAGTTGGCACATTAATATCAATAGGTGACATAATGAGAAACATTGCTATACAGCGTAATACCCTCCAATTCACAACACAAGGTTGCAACAAATGAAGTTGAACATTTATTCACAGATTATTTCTTCTTAATAGCATCTTGCTCAGCCTGCTCCTTGGCTCTCTTCTCTCTGATGCCAACCAGCCTGGCATTAGCACGTGCAATACGCATGCTCCTGAATACACTGGTATTCTTTTCTTCATCTGTGATCTTGCGAGCCTTAATTGGCAGGCGTGAAGGTTGGATTGGCATGACTGGACCCTGGAGTTGCACTGCATTGGACAATTCAGCTGGCTGAAATTTGGGACAAATAAAATGACTTTTAATAAAAGTTCTCCTTTTATAGTCCAGTCACTGACAGTAGAGGCCACATTCAGAACTCTGTTTGAAACATACACAGTACTGAGAAACACAGCACCTCAGCTTATAGTCAGAAGGGCCCCTGGATGTCGCAGATACCCACTTTATGACAACAAAGGGAAAATTCATGCAACCTTATAAAATATAAGGGAAGACATGCCTAATAGCCCGATGGAACCACAAGGGAGTGCTGGCCAGTAGCTGTCAACTGAGTGCTCAATCTAGGATTGTATCCAGATATGCCCAAGTCAGAACTACTCTACAAAACCCATAGTCTGACACCAGGAGTACAGCAGGCTCTTCTGTCAATTGTGTCTATTTTTGTGAGCTACAATGGTAGGCGTTTATCGTTTCAAAGAAGCTCAAGAGTAACTTCCACGAAATCTGGCCTTTAGTTGGACACCAAGATGCCTCTCTGGCTTAAAAAGTAAATCAGGGTTTTCAATAAGGGCCGGCAGCCAATGAAACTCGCCGGCTATTCCATGTGAACTCACCGCCTATTTGATTGAGAAATTACCTCATATTTTACAACTAACATGAGAAACATTCGCCACGAAACAGGAGCCTTGGATCGGCCAAGATTTATTCAGAAAAAACAAAAGAATCTTGCCTACATTCTGAGTAATTTCAGCAGCGATTTGTGTTTCCTATTCTGTTCAAATACCCTAATTCTTGCTCCAGAATGCAGGAAATGCATTCTAAGAGTCCCAAATTTCCAAAATTTTCCCGGGGAGCACACCCCTGGACCCCCTAGAATTTCCCACCTTTGGTGCGAGTAGTTCATTCTCCACCTACTTCTACAATTTTGCCACCTACTCAGATTCCTATTGAAAACCCTGGTAAATATGGGACATATTTTTCCTGCAAAGCTTCCTTGGTTGCAAAGTAGATGGGGCCCAAAATTGTAATGGTTTGTGGGAATCCTCAACCCCGACCCTTGATAATAGCCCTGTCACTTGTGGCTCAAGTTGTTGGGAATCAATTTTGATACAAAAGCTGATAAGTAGAGGGATCTCATTTCTGCTCTATGCAATACTGGGGGGAGGGGGGGGGGGTGGGGAGAAATGGTGATAATTTACCTCACTGTCTCCCTGCTTCGGATTGCCAGCCTTCCTTGGGAAGACAATCAACTTGCTCTTGTATTCCTTCAGTCTTTGAACATTAGCCTGAAGGGATTCTGCTGACCTGTTTTTTCTTCTGTGGTCAACTGAGATACCGATGGTGGGAGCAACTTTACGCGAGATGCCTGCAGCCTGAAATATGAACACGGTGTCAGGTTTCATATAAACTGCATGTCTTCATGTGGTGTTAAACAAAGCAATATTTTGTGCAACTTGTTTCCAGTTGTTTTGCAACACAACCTACCAGAAAATTGCTTAGTGTAAATATACCCCGCAATAATAATTGTCAGGACTTCTACTGCATTGTACACTTAGCAACAATTTTTTTCAACCACTGACTGGTACAATACATAAAAGTTTTCTGCAACCAGTGTCACAATGATTTGTGTTATCAGTCGATTAATTTGAAAAATCACTGTCAAAAGGATGAAGAGTTGCATAATTTTAAAAAAAATTTTATTCATTTATTTATTTGCAAGTTGACGTGTGCAGGGCCGGACAGGTTGACACGAGCGGTTCTAGAAAAAAACGTTGTCATATGAAAAGTATAAACTGTTCACGATGAGACCAAATGGATTTATAGGTAGATGTAGATTAGCATTTGCATATGCAAAATAAAAGACTGTTCTCTTGCAACTGACATGGACTGCAGCGAATTGCACATGGTAATAGCAGCAGAGCAAGTCTTTTTGTAAGTCGCCAAGTTGACCAATAAGGGCCCATTTGAGCACTATACAGTGGCAAATTTGCATCCGTTCACCAACTAAAACTAAAAACTGAAAACTATTCAGGAAGTAAGGAAATACCATGTTGTTCCAGTACTGTATGAAAACAATCACTTTCTGATTACACAAATGCAGTTATTGTATGAACACTTCCCAGAAAGCTCTTGGGTCTCACATTTTATGGTTTATACTCATCATACAACGTTTTTTCAATCAGGTGTACATGTCATTGGAAGAAGCATTCAGCAACACCTTTTTCAATATTTGTGAACAAGTCAATAGTATGGTAAAATGCGTTATTGAATGACACAGCTCAGGCTGGAAAGGAAAAAATTGGCTTTTCGTCATGATGAACAGACCTTGTGTACGACATGACCTCAAGCCAGTTACTTTCCTATGCAGCCCTCCTCCTCAGCCCATAAGTGTATAGTGTAATTCCTCTTAGAAAACTTGTCTTACAGTTGCACAGTGCACATTTTTAGCTGTTGTGAGGCATTATATTCCTATGACAAGACACTTCACCCAATCTAACACCACACAAATGTTCATGTTTGATATTGTGATGTTTGTGATTAAGTTAAAGTTTGCAATTAGTCTGCAAAGAGGATTGCTTCTGTTCTCAGATCGAAAAAATAAACCCACCTTCAGTTCCTCCAAGGTAAAGCCTCGTCCAGCCCTTATCTTGGTGTTGTATTTAAACGTAGGACAACGGACAATTGGCCGCAGAGCACCAGCAACTGGTCGGGGTGCAATCTGCAGTGCCCTCTTCTGGCGAGCAATGCGCCTGCGCTTCTTCCGTCCAGGCTGGTCAAACCATGTCTTTACATAGTTTTGCCACTGCTTGTGGAAGTGATTGTTGTGTATCATGTTGTTGTGTTTCGGAGCCATGGTGGTAAGGTTGTGTTTTTAACCCTACAAGTAACACAACAGTACTCTAAGTAATCCAGGATTAATTTTGGTAGAATTATAATGTCCACCTGGAATCAGCAGTCCAAACTCAGAACTCAAACTGTCAGAAAGGTGTGAGTTTTCTAAGATTACATAAATAAAATAGAGTAAACTAATATAGAGTAAAATAAAATAAAATAAAATAGAGTAAACCAATATAGAGAAAAGCAAGGGGAACTTCTTTCAGTTTGAGTTTCCAAGTTCAAAGAGTTTGAGTTACTTCATGATGCTCATTTCACACACAAAGCAAATACAAGTATTTTTGCAAAAGTGCAATTTTAAAGTCCAGGTTGGCTATTGGAGAGGCACATATTTAATGAACACAAACCTAAATGTTGCTAAAACACCCTGAAAAACATTTTGTACATCGTACTAATTTAGTGTGAATGACATAAGCTATAATAAAAATTGACTGAAAGCCCAACACTAAAAAAGTGGACAGCAAAGGGGTAAATGGGGTGCAGGGGAAGGAATTCATCACCTCGCCCACAGTTACGATGCTTTCCAACCATTTGAGGTCCTACAACTACTCCATACAAATCTTAGTCCTCATACAGCAGCTCTGCTTTGCGATTCAATAGTGCAAAACCAAGGAGATGACGAGTGAAAAGTTTCAAAACTTGTGCGAAATGTTCACGTTTTCTCTTTCTATCATTTCTAACAACTCAAATAAAACAATTTTGCAATACTCCTCACACATAGAATACAATCTCATAACCGTAAGCACATACATAAGTGTTCTCCGGTTTCCAAGGATATTCACAATGTTTTGTTTGAGTTAAAAGAAATTTGAATTTATATTAAAAAAAAGAAAAACTTTGGAGAAGCTTAACACATCCTAATAATTCGTACCCCAACAGTGAACAAAATTGGACACTACATTTGAAACATGGCCACCAAAACAAGAACTATAAACAGACAAAATTATTAGCCTAGAGAGTGAAAAACTCACAAGCGTTATTACTGATTTACGTGTCTGAAAAGGAGAATAAAATGCACACGCAATAATTTTACTGTAAAGGGCTCCTTCAGCCATTTCATTTATACCATCAAAATACTTTATATCGTAGAGACGTTCACATCGTCTGATAACAAAGGGGTATAAAACTGTAGCACTTTAATTTTTTGATGAAATAAGTCATTTAATGCCTAAAAGAATCATCCAAAAATCAAAGTAGTTTAGTACTTTGGAATGAGATAATACGATGCAGGAGAAATGCGACGGATTATTTCACGACACTGACCTTACAACCAAAACTTCACCACAACGAAAGGAAAGAGAACGAGGAAAGGAGGAACCAGTTGCATTATGGGAAAAATAGTGGCCAGCGGTATTTTTGATCGATACAAAAATTTCTGAACAAGTCACGTGTAGTTTTTAACAAACTATCCTTTTTAAATGTTCTTCCAATAATATATCTGTTTGGCGTAATATGTCAGGGCAGAAAGTGAAAAAAGGTTCAAAAGATGTTGCTGGAGCAAATGGATCGGTATCTGCAATAGTGAAGAAAGCTTTTAAGACAAATTCTACCTGGGAAGACAAGGTATTTACACGATGTTGAGTTCAGATAAATAAATGCAGGCACTTGCAAGTTTAGAATTACCCAGCGATCGCGAGACTTGTATAGAAACTTACTTGCAGAGATAAACCAGTTTTGAACATTATGCCTTTAAGGTCATCTGTAAGTGTTTGAATTTCATTCCTTACTTTGAGAACAGATCGATATAGAACGAAATATAAATTTTGATAATCATATGCATACTTCGCCTCTTTATTGGAAATTCATACCAGTAGATAAACAGTTTACGTTTAGCCATTATACAGGTGTAATTAGATCACAAACTCAAACTGAAAGTGAAGAAGACCTAAAAAACGAGTGTCTAACAAGCCACATCTTGTGATGTATGTATATATGTTCATGAATTGTACTTGGAATTGTAGACTAGATGGCACAGAATTGACACTTGCATTGTTCCATGGCATACTGTCAGTTAGGGGCAGGGGGGTACCTAGAGTCACTGGCAAGCATGTATGCAATTTGTGGAATTTTATGTGAAGATCAGAGTATCTGTAAGGGGCAGGGTCTCACTTGAAACTAATTAACACTGGTTTGGAGTGAATGATAAACTTTGCAAGAGAGGGACTGGGGAGAGTCCAGCCTTTAGATACTTCATGCTCAGATACTTTGTGACCATCTGTGATTTTAAATTTTCATTTTAGATGAATCTTGATTAGTTTAAATCCAGAATCGGTAGGACCACCAAAGATAGTCTTGATGATTGAGATTCTGGATACCTTATTGTATGAAATTAATGCCCTGTGAGCATTAATTTCCATGTTGTTAATTTAGTGAAACGTTAAATTACGCGACCTTAATTTTCATCATTTTAATCCCAAGATCTGGATCCAGTCCAGATGTTCTTGACACCTACAAAACCATAGCTTTCCTATGTTTAGGCAGAATTAATGCACATTGTCAGTAAAGAAATTGCCCCACACACCTGTAGATCTGTTTTGTTCTTGATTTTTAAATTCAGCCCTGAAATAAATTTGTTCCATTTGTGATCACAAAGTGCTTCTTTGTGTTAATCAAGTTAATTTCTCTCAGTTTGAAATTTTACCTCCTCTTTCGTGTTGAATTCCTTTATTAGGGAGTAATTTTCCTATCAATTCGCATTAATTTAAGTCGCGTTAATTTCAAATACCTTAATTAACACAAGCGTAAATTTCCTATAATAAGGTAGTTAGTTGCTTTGGTTTTGGTTTGATGACATTCGTTTGAAAAGTACTTTATTTAAAACAGGTGTACAGATAGTCTGACGTAAGGAATCAGAAAGGTTTTTATTAACAATATTTAGGTTGCTTGTTACATCCATTTTGATATGACTAACAGTCAGTCTTTATTTATTAATTATTATACGTTGTTTTTATTTACTTATTTATTATTTGTTTTTTTTTACCAGGATGAATTTCTTGATGTAATATACTGGTTTAGACAAGTTTTAGCAATTCTGTTAGGCATAATTTGGGGTATTCTGCCTCTGAAGGGAATCCTTGCTATTGGACTGTAAGTATAATTCAAAGTATTGGTAGATTCTGTTTAACCATTTAAGCCCCAATAGTGACCAGTATTTAACTTCTCCTTACAATATTACTACATGACATCAGTACGTAACCAAACGTAAAGGACACAAGAATGAAGAAATGATCACCAAAGATGAGACGCCCTGATGTTTAAGCAAGTTCTCTACACTTGTACCATAAGAAACAAATGGACGTCATTAAGGGGAATATGCACATTGATGTTAGGGCTAAATATGATTACTAGGGTCTTGATAAAATGGATTCAGTATTATCCAATATTGTCGAACACAATTTTGTTGTAGGATTTTGGGAGGCCAAACTCATGTTATTGAACATTGTTTTTTTACACCTGAGTACAAAAGAAAAGTTGAATCAGTACAGTCCTTCAACATGAAATTCAGCGTGGTGGTCAAACACGTGAACACTGATGTTTGCTGTTGAGTTCTTCTGTGTCCTCATAGTGCCTCAAGACACAACTGTAGTTGTGTTAATGTTCAATTCTTTTATTAGTAGTTATTTTCAATTATTTGGTGTTTCTTTTTCCAATTTTGTAGATTTGCCCTAATAAATGCTGGTGTTCTGTATATTTACTTTACAAACTTTCAAAAGATTGATGAAGAAGAGTATGGTGGACCATGGGAACTGACTAAAGAAGGTTTTATGACATCATTTGCATTATTTTTGGTGAGTGTGCAACATTCAAGGAAGAAATGCTCAAAAGTTCCCCAACCCAAATATTGGCTGTGTGTCCGTAGAAAGGTTTTTGTGTTCAATCTGGGTTTACAAGAAACAGATAAAATCCCAACTTTGGAAACAATGAGCATTTCTGTTGTCTCAGCTTATCCTGCCATTGTTAGAATTTTAAGACTTAATATCTACAGTAGAAGCCCGGTAACTCGAACTCGGATAACTCAAACACCCCCGCTAACTCGAACTAAGTCTCATTTACCTTGGATTTGACCCCACTTTTCAGTCATTTTTACTCGGTTAACTCGAACTCGGATAACTCGAATTCCCCGCTAACTCAAACTAAATGTCATTTCCCTTGATTAAAATTTACCCCAATAACTCAAATTCTGGTTCTTGAAACTCACCACAGATGCCCATTGAAATATCCCTTTAGCTCTTCTTGTCATGTGATGGGTAAAAGCACTAAAACTAACACTTCAGAAAATTGATTTTAATTAGCGCAATGAACAGATGACGTATTTGACGGTCATTTCCTGAGTGAGTGTAACTGAGTGACATTCACAGTCCTGTATTATCTGAAGAATGCATAATGGTGTTACAGTTTCTGATGAGATAAGTTTAACTTGCACTTTACTGTATACTGAAGTGCTGAAAAATCAGTAAACTATCAATCACTGAATGATAATATCATTCAGTGATTGATAGTTTACTGTGTGCCATGTTAATAATAATATTATTATTATTAACATGGCCAATTGAATATTCAATTGACCCTGATAACTCGAACCTCCACTAACTTGAACTGTTTTTCGTTTCCCTTCAGAGTTTGAGTTACCAAGGTTCTACTGTAGAACCCTGGAGTAAGATTCATGAAGCCCTCCTAAGTTAAGATGCATCCTAAGTGTTGTTTTTTGACAATAGCCTATTGTTATTCCAGCAATAGACTATTGTTAAGAAACAACACTTAGGATACATCTTAATTTAGGGGAGCTTCGTGAATCTAGCCCCTAGCCTCCTACACAGACGTTCTTCTGCGTAAGAGGCTATCTAGCCCCTGGACTATGAATTAACACCAATTCAAACCAAAAGCAGTTTCTAGTGCTTCATTTGAAAACTGTTTTCAACCCAGAATTTCTTGAACTGGCGTTAAGGCAAGAAGCATTTTCTCTGATGGTTTGAGTTGATGGGATATGCAACTATATCTAATTTAAGACAAGAAAACATTTCATCATATCATTACTTTCATTAATTATAAAACTTGATCATGATTTACTCATTTCTTTTTGCAGGTTGTCTGGATTATATTTTACTCTGCAGTGCATTTTCCATAACCTTGTAAATATATTCTGTTGCACTTCTAAGCTGAAGTGCCAGCCAAAAGAACAGTCATCATCATCATTACCATGACCATTAGCGTCGTGACCACTATTGACAATGTAACTTTCATCCTCCTTGACAAAGAGGACAGAGAAGTGTTACTTCATACTACTCTCGGTCTCATCCTTTGTAAAAAATATTGGCAAATTGTTTTCAATCATGAAACATTTTCAAAACTCCTCATTACCTTGTTTCTTTTTCACCAACTAAATCTACAACTGTTGTGACAAACAGAATTGCTGTTTAATTTATTTCATTAATTTATAGAATAACTGATTGAAAATTGTGACAGTGGTAGCAATTGTACCTTCCTTGGAAAAATTCATAGTAGATTGCTTTAAGATTGAACTTGATAAGTTATTTTTCTTATGAGTTTTAATATGATATGTAGAGGTATACATGTAGTAGTTCATAACTACATAACATAATAGTAGTGGTAAAGCACATCTGGTAGTATTTAAACAATAAAGTTCTTAGATGTCAAAGGCAATATCTTGTGATAGGTTGCCCGAGGAAATTTGATGTTCACAACAAATGTTTGTTCGAGGACTAATGTGAAGTATAAACACCAAATTTCCGAGGGAACCTATAACACATAGGGCCTGAGACAGAAGGACTCTGTTGTTTTCATTGCACAACACTAATATAATTATGTCATGAAAAATGGAGATTGATGTGTACACAGAAGCCATTTTAATGCCTGTTGTCCATTTCTAATAATTTACACTGGAAATGGTTAAAAAGCTAGCAATTTTTTCCCTGTAAATGTCAAAAACGGGCACTATGGGCTGATAGGTGCCCGCTGAGGAGAGATACTATTGCGTCACGTGATCGATTTCAACCAAAGGGAGCATGCCAAAATTTAGCGTTGACTATAAAGTGGCATAGTAGTTCATAACGAGTGCCAGTTCTTTTCAGAAAAAGTGGTTGCTTTTTACTGCTTAGTGGAATTTAAACATTCTCGCTGTCTGTTTAGGGAACAAACAATATTTTGGTAAATCCACACGAATGAAGACTCTGGCTGTCTCAGAATACCCTAACATACCAAAAATTTGTTGTAAAATGCTGTAAAAATAGCAGCATTCAAGAGAAACTCAGAGTCAAAAGCATGTGTTCAAGATAGCTCCTGTACTAGATAGTGATAGTTTACTGTACCCTTTGAGACCCAATAGTGATCAGCATTCAATTTCTCCTCATCATATCAGTGCATTGTAACACATACAGGTCATAAGAGTTAAGAAAATGATCACAAAAGATGAATTGTCTTGATCATTAAACACGTTCTCCCAAATAGCACTTCCTGAAATGTATGGAGACCATTAAGGAGAATTTGTATAACGATGCCAGGGCTGAGAGGTTAATACCACCCCCTCATTATTACAACCACTAACTTCTTTGTGGCCCAAATGAAAACTTAGCCATTTCCTTATGTGAAAACCTCATTAATCCAACCAGTTCATTAATGGGACCAACAACCATTTTTTGGAGTTCTCAATTGCTAACTTCTATATAATAAATTTTCCACTGTTACTATGGCCACTTAAAATGCCAAGTGGAATACAGGACAAAAGCAAGGAAGAATTGACAAAAAGAAATTAAAATTGTCTTTTAAACTGTATTTTGCCACCAAAATTATGCTACCTTCCTATGTTGTTTTAATTTGCCCCCCCCCCCCACCCACTGTTAATATGTCGCAAGTTTTCTAGTGGCACTATTAGGCTGTTTCAGGCAGTAGGGACGGTGCAAAAATCTGACCTGCGGGATCTGGGGAAAAGGGGACACCTCCTCTCTCCCCAGCCCCCAATCGTTTTGCGCTCATTTTGTCGGTCGATTTTAATCAGTTCTGGTGTCACACATCCTACCTAGCTTGGGTGACAGGCACGGAAAGGGGAGACATTATTCGCGAGCGTGGAGCGCGAATTATTTCTCCCCGGACGGACGTACGCTGACATCATGATCAAAATTTCTCGCATCGATTGGTTACCAGTTTTTCTTACCCATGTTGCTCCGTTTTTCTTACCCATGGTGCGCGCTTGGTGCGCGGGAGCTCCGCTAAAAAGTAAAATTAAAGTATGTCAGTTGAATGACACTTTTTAAATTTTAATTGTTGTTTTTTTTTTCTTTAAAAAGATAATGTGCATTCAGCTTTGTTTTAACAAACTTCACTAAACAAAGTAGGTCAGGGAGACAACAGGAATGAAAAAAGGCAGTTGTAAGACCATGGGAGGCTCATTGACTTGAGTATAAGCATTATCGCAAGTACAAGCACAAGAATTTTGTTTCTTGATTGCGTTTACGAACATACATACTTCTACGTACGTGAAAACAATGAAAAAGCGTTTATTCTGAGATTGTTTTACTTTTTGCCCCCGCAGCGATTTTCCCTAGAGGCAAAATCCCGAGGAGGCATCCTCATAGCTCGCGCTTATGTAAAGTAAAGGGAAGTAAAGTACTTATGCATGGTTCAATTCTACCTGTTACCATGCCCCCCGGGCATACCCCCGGGGATTTGCAATTTTGTTCTCACTTGGCGGTCTATTCCCAACCCCCGGGCATGCAGAAAGAGACAATTCCCCATCCCCGGGACTCCTCATGGACCACAAATACGTTTGTGTACAAAACATAGATTACGATCTTCAGGCAAATCCAGACTTTTGACAAGAACTTAAACGCTTTTCTAGAGTTTCTTGAACAAAGGACACTACATGTATAATGTAAAAAAAACATGAACACTATATTTGAAAAAGAAAACTGAAGAAAAAACTCTAACCGCACTGGCATACGGCTAGTGAGTAAAGAAATGGTCTTCGCCAAGTGATTTATTCTAAATATAGCACATACGCACAAGAGGGAACAAATTGATGGTAGCATTTTAAAGGAGTTTTTCTTAGCTTGTTTCATAAGAATGAACACTGGACTGAGACCTCTGTTTAATATAAAGCCATGCATCCGTTTCCATAAAGAGTCCATTTAAGTCGTCTTAGTATACACATAAATCTCGGGGGGTACTCTGCAAATTTTTGGGCGGGGGTGTGCCGCTGGGACTCTGAAACCCTTACCCTAAACTAGACCAAGTTGAGGTGCATCTTGCAACCCTATACTAGACTAAACACCAAAAATCCGTAACCCCATCCCAGACTAGCTATTTTTGAGAAACTCCATTACCAACACAGTCCAGCGAAAACAAAATGTTACGTCACATTTTAAATAATGCTCTCAAAATAAAAGTTTATTTATACTTGTTCAGTTTTTGTTTCCATCATGTTGACAATCCCGTTTCACGATGCAGTCCTCAACAGAACGTTGTTGGAATACCAAAGGCAAAATCGAGGTAAAAGCGTCTAAAGACCCAGGTTGGCTATTCGGCTCCGTATTAACCTCGTCAGTCACACGCTGAGTTGTCTCGAGCACGCACGTACGCATTACGAAGAACAATCAACCGTTTATTTTTAGCTATTGTTAAAAACCACCGATTTCCGTTTAAATCCCGAATGTTGACAGTCTAGGATATCCAGCAGTGTTTTCAGTGATAACCTATCCTGGGTATTAAACCCATCTCTATTAACGCTTTCTTTGCTAGTTGCCGGTAAATTTGCCAAATTGATTTCTTTTTAGTGTCAATTGCCGGGAAACCTAGTCTAGACTAAATTCTCCAACCAACTGATTAGTTTCCTAGAAAATGATACCCTATTCTAGACCAAAACTCTCTGATTTCCGTACCCTATCCCAGACTAAACAGCTTGAAAACCATACCCTTCACAGCGGCACATACCCATATAGCGTGTATATGGGAGTACCCCCCCGGGACATAAATACGCTGAAGAAATTTTTCTTTGTTTGTCAAGAACAGCATCCATTCGAGTACGCATCAAACGCACATTCGTTTAACATTTTATAATAAAAGTAGCTTCGAATACAGATTTTAGTTTTGAGAGATAACTCTTCTCTAACCAGTCTGCTACAAATTCTAGAGATTCTCCCTGGAAAAAGCTAGGCAGTCTTCTCCACGCGGTCCGGCGTCAACCGAGAAGACGTACTTCACAAGAATAACAAGAAGTTATTTTCGATTTGCCCCGCCCCCCTCCCCCCGGGACCGAAGGGCTGGACTTGTCCCCGGTGTTGTCCGGGGGGGGATGGTAACAAGTAAAACTGAACCATGTATTACAGTTAAAATATACAGATCACATATACCAGATCAAAATCTCGATTTGCCAGAACAGGGCGCGCATGGAATTAATGGGTAATCGGTTTCATCACTAAACGCCCGAACGGAATAAATGGGTAATGATGACGTAGCACCAGTAAATGCGCGAAGGGAATATATGGGTAATGTGACGGTGTTAGTAAATCAAAAATCTCTATCTAGGGGGTGCACGGTATTCAAGAAAACGCGTGGGTTTTTTTTTCCGTCAGTCATACTGCGAGTGTTTCCTTAACCGCACATGTGTTCAGTATATAAATCCCGCAGAGCAGCTGTTTTGAAGAGGGGGGGGGGGGAGAGAAACTGAAGTTTTTGGTTCCGCTTGCCTCATTTTATTCCCGTAGAAAGCCAACGTAAATTTCGAGTAAATTCTTTGGCCACGAGAAGGAGAAGTTCGAGTTAGGGCTAAGAAATTTTGGATCCAGAGACGCTATTTGTCAGACACGCATCATACACAAATCATTGATTGGAAACGATTAGTCAGACACAAACCCAGGACTGAAAGACTCGGTCCACAAACAAGCAAGCATTGCTTAGCGAACGAGTGAATCTCAACGCTAGTAAACCCTACAGACATCAGTTTTGTTTTTTAAACTCGCAAGAAATAATGCGTTACAAGATTGTATTGGGTCACGTGGAAACACAACAACTGTAGCACTTCCCTTCAGAAATAGCTCATGGAAACAGTGAATTTCTTGAGAAATTTGTAGGTCGAATTTTTCAGTTTTTGTAAACTGACAAGTCGAGCCGCGACCTCATTATTTGTAACCGTTTCAGATTAATACATTGCATGATGTTTTGGGCGACTATGAGATTTCAGTACATTAACAAATACTGGCAAATAGAGCCGCTTTTTCGATTTTACTTGTCGATGATTGATTTCGAATTTAATTCATATAATTGATTGTCTCTGTGAAAAATCTTGCTTGTAATGTAAGAAATGCGTCCGGGGAAACGCATTTTGTATGAAAAGTTACGTTCGTGGTACTCTACTGTTTACTGAATAGAAACGGACACAATCGAAGAACTTAGTTGTAGACCATCCTCCAGGCTGTATTTCAAAGATAAATTCAGACTTATACATCAACAAATCAGACAACATTCTGATCTCTCGAAGATTCTCAGTTCAATTCGTGGGGGGTGGAAATTCCCAGAAAACACACTCGGGTCCAGTTTTCCACATTTACATTGTGTATATGGATATTATTCCCACGGGAAGTTGCTCTTCCGCATTTAAGTGCAATTTGCGCATGAACTTTTCACTACAATGTTTGTTCTAATAAAGATTATGGCTTTACCTCGGTGTAAGAACCTGTGAAACTCACGGATGACGTAAAACAAAGGAAACAAAAACATTTTAAACAATACCGTACAGCAAAACAAAAGCTAACAAACAAAGAAAATCTTGTCAGGTTCTTACACCGAGGTAAACCCAAGATTATCGAGAGAAGATCGGACTAACAAATCGTTCACCACGCATTAATGTTTATATTTTACGGCACGCGACTCACGCAATTAGCTTTAAGTTTATTCTCTTGCTGCTTATTGTTCTTCTAATTTGTCCCTCAATCAATTAATAGGTTCGACTAATTTGCACCTAAACAACACCCAAACACAAAGGAAGTTCCATGGTTGACAGAAAATTTAGAGCTCATTTGCATTAGTGATCAACCCGTTTCAATTGGCGCGATTCCGTAATCAGTGAAATCTCTTAGCACTGGACTGAGTGCTAATCTAAACTTGGCCTGCTGCTGCAGAAACAATTTAAAACCTAAATAATACTTGACAATAAAAACTAACGGTAAAAATTCACGACGTTTCAACCGCTTTTCGGTCATTATCAAGCGAAATGTTGAGAATAAGAATTTGCATAGATATATAAAGTGACAAAGAGGTAAAAATATGTAAGAAATATGTATGAAGTAAAAATATGTGTAAAAAGAATTATAAAAGGAGGTGTTAAAACAACAAAAAGCATGCGAAACTAACTATATAAAGACTAATTATTCAAAAACCTTCGCACGAATTGAGTCGGACTGTACATTGAGACTTGGTCTCAGTTCATGAATAAAAAACATTTCATAAATGAGGCAGTCAAACTTGTTTTTACATTTCTTAAGAATTTAAAATTCTTGTTGAGATCCTTAGGGGCCAGAGAATGTTCCGCGCGAAAATGCTTGCCAATAGATGACGACACGTTCTTGTGCTCCTCGACGCGTTGATGCAAGTGCCGGCGCGTAAAACCAACATAACCTCCATCGCACAGGTCACATTTAAAATGGTAAACTAGGCACTGTTGGTTTACGACCGGCGGCTTGACTTCGCGTAATTTCAGGTCTCGCTCAATTTTGTGGCTGACGAAAACGGGTTGGATGGTGGTGTTATTTTTCTGGCTAAGGTCTTTCAGTTGCGTGTGAAGAATATCAGCTGAGGCCTAGTCTTTGAACGGTAGAACGACACGAACGGGCTCTGGACTATTGTTCTCCGTTGGTGAAGGAACGGGTTGTTCAGTAGCTTTGATGGCAATAAAGCGTGTAATGGTGGAATTTATTAGCTTATCTGGGTATTTAAGACGGGAGAACAACAACTTGAGACGATCGCATTCTTCAGAGAAGTAGGCCCAGTGAGGAGAAAGTCGAACGCACTGATCCAGCATACTTTTCAGTAGGCCGCGTTTATACCGATCGTCAACATGACTCTTGTAGTGTAACAAGAGACCGGAGTTTGTGGGCTTCACATATAACTGAATAGCTTTGGTTTTACGCGCCGGCACTTGTATCAACGCGTCGAGGAGCACAAGAACGTGTCGTCATCTATTGGCAAGCATTTTCGCGCGGAACATTCTCTGGCCCCTAAGGATCTCAACAAGAATTTTAAAATTCTTAAGAAATCTAAAAACAAGTTTGACTGCCTCATTTATGAAATGTTTTTTATTCATGAACTGAGACCAAGTCTCAATGTACAGTCCGACTCAATTCGTGCGAAGGTTTTTGAATAATTAGTCTTTATATAGTTAGTTTCGCATGCTTTTTATTGTTTTAACACCTCCTTTTATAATTCTTTTTACACATACTTTTACGTGATACATATTTCTTACATATTTTTACCTCTTTGTCACTTTATATATCTATGCAAATTCTTATTCTCAACATTTCGCTTGATAATGACCGAAGAGCGGTCGAAACGTTGTGAATTTTTACCGTTAGTTTTTATTGTCAATTGTTTTAAAAGACCCTTGCTAAATAATACTACAGAAAAAAAAGCCACGCAAAAGTGTTTCTAAGTAAATCAAGAAAAAGGAAACCTTCAAAATCAATAAATACGTTCACAAAAACTCTTAACAGCAATTCTAGTGTACTGGACAAATACATCACCCACTACTTTGAACAAGCACGAACTGTTCAAAAGCTACACCTACAGGGAAAATACGAGATTATAGTTATCCACAGCCACGAAATTATTTCTAACCCTCAGGATAATATCAGGATATTGTGCAATTTTCTGGGGGTAACTCCTGACAAAGGTTATATTGAAGCGTGTCACATTAAGCCCCATTTACACGCGCAAAAAAATCGGCACGGCACCCCGGAATTTCGGCACGGTGCCCAAACTATTTTGGCACGGCACTCCTAATTTCCAACGTGTAAACGTAACGGTCCAAACATTTATACGGCACCGGTGCCCGAAATTTTAGGGGTGCCGAGACTACCTCCGGGAGGTAGTCTCGGCACAGGTAAACAAGGCACCGTGCCAAACAAAGTGTCCGTGTAAACGTTCACAGTGCCGTGCCTGTTCGATTTTGGATAATCTTGAGCGAAATGTAGGCCTTCGCACATGCGTAGAAATCGTTGAAATGACAAAATGGCGGACGAGGCAAATGCTGCTGCTGTTGCTCGTGGCAAGAAGGACAAGAAGGGTAATTCTCAGCGCAAGAATCGTGGTGTACATTGGCCGAACGAAGCCACCGAAGTCCTGATAGATCTATGGGCTGAAGAGACAATTCAGTTTGCACTGGAAAATGCAAAATCCTCTAAGGAAATACGTGCAGTTTACCAGAACCTGAAGGTAAGATTTAAGCTTAACTTAGTTCAGTTACTGATATTTTATCTCTTGCATGGCTAGGTAACGATTTTCTAGCTTGGAGTTTGCCTTATAAAAGGTGATTTACCCTAACCAGGTGGAGGAATCCTTATTGATTCCAGATCTATCTACCTTCAAGTTAAGCTTGTTCAGTAAATTGATAAACTTGTTCATCCCAAACGTGTCTTAATTATTTTGCTTAGTACATGATGCGTACTCCATGCATTTAAAAGGATATCATATCTGACTTTGAAATTCCCTGGCGCCTAGATGTCAAGTTATCCAGTAGCAGGGCAATTTACAGCAAATTCATTACCAGAGGGAGGCCCGAGGGAGGCAAGATAAATTTATATTTTTGTTGAATTTTTAAATAAAATTCATTATTATGTCAGGTTCAGATGGATAATAGAAACTTAAAAGATTTCACAGTGCAAGATCTGATAAACAAAATGAAAAAGTTACGCCAGAAATATAAAGAAGAGAAAGACAAGGCTAACAAGAGTGGAACAGGAAGACGAAGGAAATGGGTGTTCTTTGACAGAATGGATAGGATATTGTGCGACAGACCACAAGTAAAACCACCATTGGTTATTGACTCATCGGTTACTGAAGCGGGTCTAGAATCAGGTAATCTGTCCAGAAACATGACATTACACCGTACGTTTCATGATTTGTATAGCTCAAATGGAGTATTCTTCTTAGCCCTTGCCCTGGCTCAACAATTGTGGCACAGGAGAAATCCCAGTTGGCTATGATAGAGTTGTCACGGTAATTGAAAAGTCAGGGGAAAACATAATTTTTTCAAGGTTAGGGAAATGTCAGGGAATTTTGCATAAAGTTAGGAAATTCTTAATTGTACCTCAAAGTCACTAAAAAAGAGGGAGTTCTGTTTTTTTTAATTGCCACTAGGTTTGATAATTTTTTTTATTGTTGGCAAGATAATGTCTAAAAAGGTATTCTTGAATCAATGTTTATCTGCGGCTTTACCACCAAAAGATTTATCATTCATGGTCAGTTAAAATTGGTTTGTGGCCATAAGGGAAAAGTGAGGGAATTTGTTTTATCCTAATAGGTGACAACCCAGATTGTGATTCTGATACAGGTAACCAAGAACAAGGTAATGCACTACTATGTGTTTACCAATTTGTAAGTATGTAATTTAGGTGTATTTAATAATTAATAGGCCCGAAAGTTTCTAGACAACATGTTTTCTCCTGCTTGTTTATGGTTGTTACTCAAACAAAATTACAGGAACTGTGCTGTAAAAACCAGCCATCAATTTATTACAGACTGATATTGCATTTATGAAACTTATGCCCTTTGGCATGTTTATACATCAGTAACACAGAGGGGATTGTGCTTGGTACATGCAAAATGTACCACAGACCAGCCATGTACTGAATCCATTCCACTATTGTAATTGTTATATTGTTAGTATCATGTAACAAGACCATGTCATGTAACTTCAGCCTTTGCTACTACTGTGGTTAGAATACATATACCATAGCCTGATGCACACTCATGGATGTGCTTAGAACAACTCAGTTTGAAATAACACTACCTTTAGCAGTCTGTTGGAGACCCAGGACACCAGGGACCTTTGAAGCATTGTTGTGTTCATAACTTTTCCTTAAGGGACAATATGGATTTACATGTAGTACATATTTTTGACCTGACCTTCATTAAACTTGTTGGAAATCTGGCAAGATAAATAGACTGGGGGTGTTTATTTGTGAATTAGCTATATAAGTGTGGCTGTGTGAATAAATATCATTTGTGTATAAAAGCTTTGTTTTCCCTGTAGAGCGTGAAAGAGAAGAACATCAAGGTCACTCAAATATTGATCAAGGTGTGTTATAGGTTTATTTAACAAACGTTTTATTATTGTGCAGATGTATATAAAACAAAGGGATGGTCACTTTGTGAAATGAGAATGGATAGAGGCAGGATTTTGTTGTGAAACCAGCTAATGAAACCTGAACCCCCCACCCTACCCCACTTCCTTACTCATCATCTGTGGTATTTTCATACCAATCCCTTAGTAGACAGCATGCAGCATAATCTTACCAACCTACACCATCTGTCACCCAATGCAGAAATGTTTACCGCATTGGAACTGTGGTTTCCATTAAATTCTCCATAAATGCTTTTTGAAAAGATACAGGGATGATGTGAAGAATTGAAAGTGTGGAGTAATCAGATAAATAGAAGACTTTCATCCAGGGAAAGCCTCGACAATCCTGAGACTAAAATGGAATGACCATTCACAGTGTATGTCTTATTGTAATTAAAAATTGAATCACTGTTATTGGAGATGCTTACTGTCAGTAATTGAAGGCCTTGCGTTTGTTGTTATTTTTGGAGATGGCGATGATTTCAAAGTTGCTGCTGATGCAAAAGATGCTAATGATGTCGTTGACGTTAAAATCAGCAAACCCTCAAGGAAGCGGAAGAGATCAAACATTGAGAAAAGCATGGAACTCTTCTGTGATAGATATACAGCAATATCAAAAGAAGAAACAGAAAGGTGTGTTCACCTTCACAGAAATTCCTTCATTTTCACTCTCCCTTTCAGAAAACTTGATAGAATACAAAGCAGCTACAACTGATGATTTGGAATGGTGGATATATAAGTTTTTGGGATAGGTGGTGGGAACAAGATCTTTTCTATTTTGATTGCTTAGGAACTTAAATCATGGCACTCGCTTAAATCTTGCAGATATCTGAGGGCTGAGGAGGCTAGACATCAGAGAGAAGTGGAATTTCAAACCAAGCAGGCACAAATGGAAAATGAGAGGCGGCGATTGGAGAGGGAACATGAGCTTAACATGCTGAAACTATTATTGGGGCATGTTGACCGCCCTCCTATGGGCCATCAAAATTACTTGCGTCATGACAGTATTGCATCGTTTCCTCAGTCGTACCAAGGGATGTCAGCCACTCCCATGTACCAGTCAGCATCTGTAATGCATGGTGACTCAGATTCACTTAGTAGCTCGAGTTTCACCACGTTGTAGTTTTCTTGTTTTAAGTTTGCACTGAACACAATACAACATACTGTAGAGAACACAGTTGGATGTTGTCACGTTGTTTTATTTATTACTATCATAACATTTGTTTTTTCAAGTTGAACAAAACATTGTGCTTCCCAATGCAATACACCATTTTTCATACTTTTCAGGAAAAGTTGAAGAGCTTTTGCGAACGCTTAATTTAACAGTTTTAGAACTTAGATCTTGTCATAACAAACCACTTACAGTTACTTTTTTCAGTTTTAGACTATGAACAGTACAACAACAGTTGCGTTAAAACCAGCAAAGAGCTTCAAGACTTAACAGTTTCTCGAGATTAGTTGACATAAGTAAGGTTTGCTATTAAAGTTTGGTATTAAGTTTTGGTGTCTGTTGTTTTTACGTAACGCTGTCAGTTCAGGTAGTGCACACTTCCATGGAGTGCGACAGTGAATGTAAATTCTATCATGGACACAAGTTTCTTCTCATGTTACTAGATTATCCCTGTGTTGTACTTTTGGTTCTTAGTTAGACCAAGAACATTAATTTTGCTGTCGTGAGGTCATAAACCGAACATGGCTATTGCCTTTTCAAAGAATGTGACTCTTGACCAATCACAGTCGCTTATGAGCCTAGCAACTTGAGTAAAACGAATTATCTTATCAGGAAAGACCTTCCACAGAACTTCAGAGTTAGCCTGACAACTACCAATTAAGCAACTAGCCTAAGGAAACGGGGTGTAACCGTCTCGACCCTTCGGGCCTTACATGTCTTTCCCACCAGTGGACTGGTGTGTATCAGCTGGTTGCAACTCATCAGGTGATCCATTTTCACAAGATATCCTGCACAATCTCACTCATTAGTTAAAGTGTTAAACCTCATGAAACAAACAGTATGTTGATGATAAACCAGACCGCAAAGATTTAGCAAAATACCATTTCAAATGTCCTTTACATTACACTACCTTGCTTTGTGTTAAAATGACTTAAAAATTTCAGTCTGAAGCTTCTGATTCGAATAACTGCGTCAAAGCATCTCGAACATCTGTAGCATCACTCGTTGCTCTTTCCGCGTGAGAGACCAACGGGGGAGGTTGGTCAAGGGGGATCACATCAGGCTGCCACTCTTCCAAAAAGCTGTTGTTTTGCAGCTCACAGATGTTGTGTAATATACAGGAAGCAGCAACGACAGTGACAAGTGTTTGTACCTGCATGTCAACTCTCTTCAAAAATTTCTGGAAACGTCCCTTCCACCTACCGAAAGTGTTTTCTACCGTCATTCGAGCGCGGCTCAGCCTGTAGTTGAAATTTCTTTCTATATTTGGGGTGTTAACATTCTCTGGATATGCCTTTATCAACCAGGGCAGCAGTGGGTAAGCCGGGTCGCCGAGCAAAAGGGGCTGTATTTCGCAACCCTGCAGCCTCTGACTTAAGTTGCTAGGGAACAGTTCATTTTCATTTCCCTTCCTGTAAAGGTTGGAATTCGAAAATATTCGAGCGTCATGTACACTCCCCGGCCACCCGACGACGATATCTCGGAAGAGATACTTACAGTCTACAACAGCTTGCATAACAATACTATGATAGCCCTTGCGATTCACATAGTCGGCATGGTCGACCAGTGGGGCTATGATCGGTATATGAGTACCGTCTATTGCTCCAGCGCACATGGGAAATTGCCATTTATCTTTGTACGTGCGCATAATTTCATCCAGCTCATTTCCTTTAGGAATTGTGATAAACTGTGACTGCAGTTTTTGAACTATTGCAGTGGAAACCTCCTTGACGCAAGTGCACACAAATGATATAGATACACCAAAGAGATTTGCAATTGTGCGGTATTCAGCTGTTGAAGATAAATAATATAGTAAAATTGCAAGCCGACGCTTGGCGCTGACAGCTCGGCGCATTGTCGTGTCTCGTCGCATAATATCTCCCACTATTTCATTCAAAATGAATTGAAATGTATCTCTGCTTATTCGAAAATTCTCGTACCACTGATGATCATCAAATTGCGTATCTGCGATATCAAACCACATCTGATTACTTGGTCTCATCCACAAACGTCTTTCACGGAAGCTCCTCACAACAGCTTGCATCATTGCTACAAAAATCCACCTTTTCTTCTGTCCTCTTCTTTTGATTTCTCGGATTGCTTTTAGATGTTGTTGCCTTTTCTTTCGAAAGCGTTGATGTCCGGCTTTTTCTTGTTCTAGGCGCCTATTTCTCGACAATAACTGATAAACAGCGACAAGAACATCGTTTGCAACCATTTTCCCGGGAAAATTATAAGTGAATTTTAGGGGTGCCAATACGGAAATAGGTACCGTGCTCATTTGAGAGAAAATTCTCGTGTAAAAGGGGAGTGCCGTGCCAAAATAGTTTGGGCACCGTGCCGAAATTCCGAGGTGCGGTGCCGATTTTTTTGCACGTGTAAATGGGGCTTAGCCAACGTTTACAAGACATTCCGTGAAATGGACCAGCGAACAGAAAGCAAGAGTTACAAACGAGATGAAAAAACTACCGTATTTGACACCGTTTTCATTTGATAAAAACTAAAACTACTATATTTCAAGTGGGAACATTTGCAAAAAGAGAAAAATAACTTTTTGTAACACTTTTAACTTAAGTGAGCCTTTGAAGGACTGTACTTCAAAATCTTCTGACCACTATACTCTCTTTACTATTGTTAGTTCAAAATGGTTAGATTTGTTTAACATAACCGTCTGGTAAAGGCTGGTACGGGCTGAAAATTGAGAGTTTCAACCATTTTTGTAACATCTATGGTTGTACTGTTAATCATTGTGAGATAAATAAATTCGACTTGAACTGACAAGGATATATAGCCTTTTTATTGATTGCTGTGCTTGTTGGTGGGGGTGCGGTGGGGTAGTGGTTAGCGCGTTGGACATTCAAATCCAACTGAAAGTCAGGAACTGAGTATCCAACTGAAATTGAACTGAAGGGCGGTGGTTCGATGCCAAATGGGTACCGGCGACATACTGCTGGGGATACCGTAAATGATCGATTAAGCGCCGCTTCTCGAATAAGTGCCGCTCTCGAATAAGCGCCGCACCTTTACCGAAAATAATTTAATAAGCGCCGCTCTCGAATAAGCGCCGAGGCGCTAATTTGTGTATTTACAAATAAACGCCCCACCTTTGTGGGTGCTCGATATAACATCAACTGAAGCAAAGAGGCTGAGAAACTGAGTTCATGTAGCAGCAATACTTTCACAAAGAGACTGTGAAACCGTGTTCATGTTACTTCTTGTTTTTGAACAGCGATACTTTCACAAAGAGACTTAGAAACTGCGCTCATGACACCTCTTGTATTTCATTCGAAACAATTTATATTAAATTGTGCATACCTGGTGCGCGCCTCACTTAATTCTCTCTATATTCCCCTCAGTGACTTACCCGTAGTTGAAATAAGCGCCGCTCTCGAATAAGCGCCACACTCGAATAAGCGCCGCACGTTTAACAGGGAAAATTAAATAAGCGCCGCGATCGATCATTTACGGTAACCCTGCGATGGACTAACATCCCATCTAGGGGGGAGTAGCGATACTCTCAGTTACTTCATGCCGATAAGCTCCTTTGATAAGTTCAGTTGGTTCGTGTGCGACTTTGCCTTGTTGGTGAATATGATGTAAAAGGAGGGATAAAGTGTGGCATTTGGCACGGGGTTGGGAAAGCCATGAGGGGTGACTTTCGGAATGACATGATATGGATGCGGGATGACTTTTGTAAACACGCCCTTGTCGATTCTTTCAAGCCATTTTTAAAAAGTCACCGCGTTGTGTCACATTGTGGGTCAGTCGGCCTATTTAAGGCTCGTTCGCTTATTTTAAATCCAGCTTGCGTAAAGTTATTTTTCATGCCTACGTAGACGACAGAGTATGTCGGCATGTTTATCTTGCCGGGTAGTCTTTGTAGCCTATCACTCTGAGAATCGCTGTCCACGCCAGTTTCTGGTAATATAACCAGCGCGGCCGCTGAGCCGTTTCAAGTGAAAACAGGCGAGACTTGCACCTGCAGACGAGCCTTCCGCCCTAGACAGGAAATTGATGTCCAACAAGAGAGCAAAAAGGGCCATTATGCTCTCTTGCAAAAATAAAATAGTAGCCAGCAAAAGCTGTTGATTGCACTACTCTACAAAAGGGTCTTGCACTTAGCAAATTCATTCGGGAATTGAATATGCCCGGCAGCTCCTTATTCACCAACACAGGTTGAACTGTTCGGAGTTTTCACTCTCTCCTCTGCAGAGGCCTCCTACAGTCGCGCTGGGTAGAAACGCGCGGAGGCTGGGAAGAGGGGAAAATTACAGCGTGCGGGGAACGCTGCCCCGCAGGGCCCTGCTGCCCCGTTTTCTCTCTCCAGCGTTCCCACTTCCCTCGTTTTTCTTTCACTGGTGTTTACTAACAGGAGCCTCTGCGGAGGAGAGAGGAGTTTTGAGATGAAAACAGAATCTTATCCGCCGAATTATCGAGCTGCTGACAGCTCTACGAAAATGCTAGCACGCCTTATTTTACACTCTAAATGACACATATTTGCCCCTCTGAAAACAATATAGGTGGAAGGAAATAGGAGACGTCTGCACGCAGGCTATTGATTAAAAACAATAGGAATCAATCAGTCCTCTCGTTATAGGAAAGTTCGGGGTGCTGTTTTGCTAAAGAAATCTCTAGTTTTCACTGCAATTAAATCCAAATATCTCGAGCGATTAAGGCCTACCGGACAGTTATTCCCCGAAACCAACCGTTGAGTGCTCCTGACAAGCAGACCCAAGTTATTCTACGTTCACACTAGGCCGAAACGTGTTTACTCTGGTCACGAATGAAACATGTTTCACCGTGTAAAGTGTTCACGTTATGCAGTGCATGGCGCGAAACATGATCGAAACATGTTTATTCTGACCATGATCGAAGCTACCTCATGAGGCAGTTTCTATCTAGGTTGGACGAAACGTGTTAAATATGGCTGCTAAACAGAGGGGAAGCGAGTGCCCGAAAGATCATTAATTCAGCAAAGACTGAGACAATTTTTTTATTTCGTTTATGGACTGATGACGAGATACATAGGTGGTTATTGGTGATGATGCAGAACCCCGCAAACCCTTGTAAAAGGACAAATACCCAATCAGACAATCGCTGTAAATTGCTGAGCTTGTCGAAAATGGATATTTTATACCAAAGATTGCAATGATGATTATGAACTCTTCTTGCAATAATCTAAAGGGCCCTTCGCCTTTAGAGGGCTTGGGAAATGTGATTAAACTACAGAATGAATGCAACTGCAAGTTCCAGCTCCATTCCTCGGTTTTAAAAGTGTAATTATCAAGAATTTATACTGTGCATGTTCGTAAACCGCATAAATTGTATAGAACCGGGCGTGAAGCGTGTTTGAAACTGACAACTTATGTGAACAATGCAATAAACATGTTTAGAAAAACACGTTTCATCTAGACATGTTATCTGAACATGTTTACTATAAACATGCTTCGGTGCTAGTGTGGACGCAGCTTTAGATGCTATTAGCAAAAAAGTCAATTACATGAAGCCTTGCCAACCAAACCAGAGAAAACAAAAAATAAAACTCGAGTAAGGTGTGAGCAACTCCAGTAACGCGAACGGCAGAAATACCCTGTGATCACGTGATTCACGTTTGCCTTCTGCCGTTTGCCGGTTTCAACGTGAGAGGGTCTCTTTTTGTATTCGTTAACAACGTGAGTATTTATTTGCAGTGTTTCAAAATTTCTGCTACACTCCGGCTACCAGCCTATGTTTTATTTCATATCCTGTGTAAAATCAGAACCGGTTAACTGTAGCTGCCAATTCTTTCACGAAATGGGCGCTCAAATTATGCAGTTATTATTCAAAGGTAAACACATCAACCGCTGACTGAAACTTTCATCCAACATTCATAGTTACAAACTTTTTTCTTGCGCATTTTAGCTTCAACGAGTAAACCGGCGTTGCAGGTAAACCTGAAAAGTGGGAGCAAAGTTCATTTTCTCGGGAGGGGAGGGTGAGTATTGATCACGTGGTTCCGTTCGCCTTCGCTAAGCTCGAGTGGCACTTGACCGCTTTGTTGTGCAAATGAATCGAAAGTGATTCGATAATTTTGGTATTTGAACGGAAATATAAACACGCAGCGGGACAACGAGATTAGAAATTAGCGACTGATCGCTCTTACATATTTGATTTGTAAATTTTGCTTGGTTTATTTGAAACAAACTTTGCCGAATGAGAAATGACTGGCGCTATGGCGGCTGGAGTAGGCGAAGTGAGCAGTGATTCGGCTGTCCTGAAAAAGAAGCGCGCGAGCTCTGTTGAAGAGGTAAGCTACTAGAGCCACAGATAATGGAGTTATTCTACCCCAAGAATCAGTCGAATGAATCGCATAATTTCAAGGATTTCTACTGTGTCACTATGCCAATATTGGGTTATGTTCGGTTTCTTTTCACAACAACAAAGCAAAGAAACCCTCAAAGTTATGCCATGAATCAGTCGATCGAATATTTGCTCATTTGCTTCTGTAATCACGAAACCTATAGCATACAATATGTTGTCGTCTGATATCAGTGTATTATCTTTCGGGTTTATTGAAGTGTGTATAGTAAGCTTAAATAAATGATCTGTGGACTTGAATTGTTCGAATGTTGTTGATTTTGTTCCAAATTTTTCAGGATGACGGTGAATTTAGCCCTCGTCAAACTTCAGCTCGGTGGAAACTTCAGCATAAAAGACAAGTTTTAAATCAGAAAATCTTTCGACAAACTAAATTGCGGGATGGAGCGGAAAATTTGATGAAAGCACTTAGGTTAGTGATTTATGTCAGGCTTTATGAGCAATTATCATAAAAGTTTGCTTCAAGATAAGCAAGTTTAATTTTAGATCTCACTCTCTAATAAGTTTTGATTTTGGGCTGTTAACATATTTTAATTTGGGCGTAAATTCAACCCACAGGAAATTCTAGAATTTTCCTGTCACTGTCCATGATCTATAAATACAACAAGATAGTCTTAAATAGAAGTAATGTATTATACTCAAGAACATTTACCTCGTTTTTCTTTTTCTTCATTGATAAGCTTAAGTGTTTTTTATGAAAATATACAGTCGAAGGTCTCGTATGTGACCGGGCCTCACGAATTGAGAACGATGGTCACAACTGGAGCAGGTCGCTTACAAGAAAGGGCCGTCGTCAGCAACCATGTGATAAAACTATAGAGAATGGTTGCTTACAAGAGCTTTTGTCTGTTAATGTTTACTCATGGTATTATAGCAATAATATTTAATATTATTAATAATATATAATAAACTATTTTTAAATGTATAGGTCAACAAACCATTATTGCTTATGTTAGGTATTACTCAAAGAAGTGCATTCTTTTATTAAAGTGTTGACTGAGTGGTTGCTTACGAGAGACTTAAAAACAAAGGAAAAGTCCAGCTGGTAATTCAAAAAAAGTGGTTGTGGTCGCTTACAGGAGCAGTCACCTACAAGAGCTTTGAATTACAGACAATTCAAATGGGGTTTCCCAATGCTAGTCGTAACTAGAACTGGTCACTTATAGGAGTGCTCTCAAGGAGACCTTTGTCTGAAAAAAAACCTATTAATCAAATTGAGAACGATTTTAATACCAGCTGAGGATAGATTGCAGAATTTATGCATGTACATTTGTGAGAGACATTCAAAGTGCACTGAAGGGGAAATTATGTCTTAGACCCTGTTCAGACCCTGTACTTTCAGAGTTCTTACCAGACTGTGGCATTGCAGCACTGCGGCATTGCCGCACTCTTTCAGGAAATGCAGCACTAGAATTAGCCCAAGGAGTCCCAAGGGTACAAAGAAAGGGAAAAAAAATGCCTTATGTAATGTATATGTACATTTGTTTTTAATACAAACCAAAATTTTATTGGTTATGGTGTCTTCATTCAGACATTGAACATTTGTTATCTATGAAAGTATGAGGTATTTACTCTAACTCAGTGCTGTGAGTAAACCGTTAACTTGATTGTATCTAAATTGTGACCCGCTTTTCTCCCTTATGACCCCCTTTTAGCTTCTCTGTGGGTCCTGTGGACCCCAAAGTAGAAAATACTGGTAAGGACGCTATACTTCACATGGCTCATGTGAAGTACGGGGTCTGTGAAAAATGCAGTCATAGCTCTCGAAGCTCACTGGATAAGCGGTGACATGTCTGTGTGTCCAAACCCGGAAAATATATTTAGAGCTCTCAAAGTTCATTGTAATAGTGGCCTCAAATCTGTGCATCTGCACTGTGAAGATTCAAAGTTTAAAGTTTCAAAGCTTATTATTCAATTTCATAATTAAAATGAAAGGACTACACTAGCTGTGGAAAGTTTTCTTTTAATGCTGGCTACATGTTCTTGCATCTGCACTGTGAAGGTTTATTCATGACTTGCAAAGTTTTCTGGAAAAGTGGCTATCCATCTATGCCTTGAAGATTTACTTACAGCTTTGAAAGTTCTCTCTAAAATTATGTGGCTTCATGTCTATTACCGTTTCTTCTTGAGGCATGGTTCAGGGTGCCTAAGTGTGAATAATGTATAGTTCCTTGTTAGTGCCAGTATATTGTACCCAGGCACCAGGTATAAATGCTTCCTATGCTATTTTTATGTGAGGTGCTGTATGCAGCATAATAATAGCAGATGTAGTTTCTGTACCCATGCTATTACCAAGTGTGAACTCTGCTTTAGAATGCTGTTGTTTAGTTTTCTTGAGATGAAAAGGGGTTAAAATTGTAAACAATTGAGTGACTTGTTGCAGGATTACAAATGACAGAAAAACCAAACATGCAGCGAAGACAGAACTGAGCTTTGCCAAGTCTCAGCTGGATATGCTGAAGGAAGAACTTGAAGGGATTAACAGTACTTTGGATGTTTATCAATTTGATAGGTACATTTAAGTGTTGATTAACATTGAAATACTCCACACTGTACTGTAAAGTTCAGCATCTCATACATTTTAGTGACCAACCAAAGTGTCAAGGAAAGGTGGCTGCTTACGAGAGGTGCCTGCTGTTTGCGAGAGGTCAGACAATGGTGGGCCAAACTAGAGTCATATAATTATGATGCCTGCCCGTACGAAATTTTCAGACCTTACGCGAGACTAAATAAGGCCTGACTTTTGAAACCTGAATAAAGCCGGATCAGGCCTGAAAAGAACCTTAAAAAAGAAGCCTGAATTTAGGCTAAGGGAACCTCACAGTAACCTTAAAATCAAGCCTTAAATAACTGAAATTCTTAAGGCTTCGAAGCCTTAAAAATTTTAGGCACGAAATCAATGGAAACATTCAGGCCTGAATGAGGCCATAATCAGGCCTTAATTGCTGTAGGACTCGTGGGTCGATTGAATTACACTTTGATGTCAATAGATAAATATTTAGGCCTGAAAAAGGCCTGAATAAGGCCTGAAATAATCTTAAGCTTGAAATATGTAGACACTGATATGGTACACAACAAAGCCAAAGAAAAAGAATCTTGGACAGATCTTCTGTACGAAGCACGCGATACAACGCACAACCTATCAGAGCGCCACATTTTTGTACGCCAACTATGGTAAAACTCACAGTCACAATGAAACACCAGTACATGCCTTAGAAAAAGCTGTGTCTTTAATATTTTCACGGGTTACAGTCAAATTGTAACCTAACCAACTGTGTAAAATTTAGTCTGCTGAGGACTTGAACATAACGAAATTAAAATATTTACAAATTTGTTCACAGATGAGATACAAATTCTAGTCACTGTACATTCTGCTTAATGCTCACAAGGCAAATTACAACACTGGTTACAATCCAGTGAACTGCAAAAAAGAATAAAATCACCAAGGAATGTGCCATTAGTTACAGAACTGAATTGGATGCGTAACCGTTGGTCTTTGTCTTATGTCGCTTTCGGCTTAGTACCGCGAGGCAACACACGTTGAAAGTTGCTCACCTCAATCTGTCTCTTGCTTCTTTTCTTTGAAAGTCTATAATTATCGATGAACATTGCGTTCCTGCAGGCCACCGATCTACTTTATCAACAGACTGGAGAACATATCCCAAATCACTGATCTCAGGCAACAGACAAAAACAGCACTCTTCCTGACTCCTGCTTCCACGATCACAATGAGGAATCACTGCTTATACAAATTGACAAACTTGCTGGAATAGCTTATCAGTGTTCAGGTAAAAGCAAAGGAATATTCCCATAACCATCTCGAAAATGAGACGCAACTCTACCAGAAATTTTCCCGCTTTAGGTTGTGTAACTGTAACGGTTGACAAAGGTTGAGTTAACTTTTGTAACATGAGCTGGCTTTCTGCAACAATAAACATGTTGTCTTAACGTGTCTCAAGGGACTTTGAGGCCGCATTCCGGCATGCATTGATGTCACGTTCAGATCTTATAGAGGAGCTCTGGATCAAAAAACAAGAAAACTTCTTGCAATCTGCAAGGAATATTCGTTTAAATTGAAAAGAAAATGGAAACTATTTTTCAAAAAAATGTTTCTAAATTGAGCACCTTTTCTCTGTACACAAGCGGCTTGCGTGTTTTTCTGTAGAGAGCCGTAGCAAGGGAATTAAATGCTCCACTCTGGTGAGTAAAATGTACAACTTAAATCACTGACTACCCCTGAACGCCTTTTTTCAAAACATTCTTTCATCAGGCCAGTCTCTTTGGTGTAAATTTCGTGTTTGAACAAAAACAGAACGAACCTTGCCAACTGCAAGTTCAATGTTCATCAAGTGCTAATTACCGCTAATCACGGCCGAGCAGCAACCTCACAAACGTTGCGTTAATTTACTGAGTAATAGTTGACCGTAGTTTTTTCTGCAAACTGAAATTAGAGCGCTTAATAGAAAATTTTCAGCTGGGAGAGTTGAGGTAACACATAATTAAGGTTTTAATAAGGCTCCCATCAGGCTGAGAGTAGCCGGTTGGATTTCACTTCCATCATTTTAAGTTAAAGCCTAAATTCAGGCCTGAATTCAGGCCTAAAATTATGCTCACAGAGATGTAAAGATAGCTCCTTCTATCAGTTAAGCCTAAAAAATATCTGATACGCTCCTCTCTGGCTCTGTTTATGCTTTGACCTAGCAATTAAGGTCAGATTCAGGCCTGAATGTGGCTCAGTCAGGCCTGATATTTTCGTACGGGTGACCAAACATCTTTCTATTTAAAATAAAGCAAGGAATACAGTTGAGTAACATTGCACTTGAACTGCTGGAAGCCCACACAGCTGGAGCTTAACCTGCATGTAAAGTAGTTTCTGTACATGTACATAATGTACAAGTATTTTTCTTCCACCCGGATGAGACACCTGTCCAACCTTTTTTCCTGCTTGATGTGTAGTCACTGTAACAATAGTCTTTTTATCTGATTGTGAAATACAGGAGCGTGGAGCACCAAATCCCTTTGATTGCTGTGGGACTCAGGGAAACAAAAGAGCTTGCATTTAAACGTCATTTTAAGGTGTGTTTCACAAACATACATAAATAGAATTATTATTGTTAGTTTTTATCATGGTGTGACTTTAGGAGAAAGTTTGTGTGAAATCGAGGTTCTAAGCAAAAGTTTGCTCAGATACAGTATTTAAGTCAAGCTCTTCAAGACTCGCTTCTGATGTGTAGGCTGGAAGGGTTTCTTGCCATGTGTACTGTGGAACTTGCCCTTTTCCTGGCATGTTTTACATAGGGTAGCTTCTTTTCTGACCGATAAAAGTGCAACAAGAGCTTGCGCAGCTATTATCAGAAAGGAAACACTGGAAAAATTCAGGCATACTGAAAATATAACATACAGGAAAATGCCCTCATGACCAGTTATCTCAGTCAATGTTATGATGAATCGTAACAAGCCTTCTCAATTGGCGGGTGGTATTATGTATCTAACTGGGAGCTATAACTTTTCTTGTCTATTATTTATTTGTCATACTTACTTTTCTACAGGTTTGAACTTTTAATAAGCCTGACGTCTAAAAACATACATGCTGGATGGCCTGTATGTCCTTGATACAGACTCTATTTCATATTTTTTGCTACAAATTTAATCGATGTTTCAGAGAACCATAAAACTGTAAGGATCCCCTCTCTTTTTTGCACACCCTCCTTCCCTTTGAATTAGTATAACCCATCTCATTTGCGGCACTTTTTAAAGGGCTTCCCTTATCTTGTAATCTTTCTCCTTTCTAATAAACACAGGTTGTTGAAAATGTTTGAGGCAGGTGTCAGAGTTCTAAAGATGTCCAAAGTGGGTGGTTTCTTGAACAAATTTTTGTAAGCCTTTGCAGTGCAATTCAAGACAAACAAGGTGGCTATTTGCATTCAAGTAGAGTTCAGGCCACCTTCTAATGACCTATTGCAAAACAAAACTTTATCCCAATTAAGCAACAGTAAAATCTCTAGTATGTATGTTTCGAGCATTAGCCCTTTGTCAGAGCAAATCTGAATTTGCTCCAGGATGAAGGGCCTATGCTCGAAATGTCAGCTTTCAATCTCTTTATGGAGGCCAATTTACCAGACGCAGCACCACAGTTTCTTTAGAAACTAACCCCCTTGTTTGGTTGTTCTCTAGTATGTACCCCTTCTCAAATAAGCATCCCTTGTCTAAAATACAACCCATATCTAATACAGCCTTTCTTTTTTCAGGACTTTATTTTGGATCATTACAGTGAAGATCCAGAAAAGTTTGAAAAAGAGCTGGAACTCTTTGAAAATCTTAGAAAGGTTTGTTACTGCTTACAGTCCGGCTTAGGCCAAAAAAAAAATTCAATTCACATAATAATACAGTTAAGCCTTTTTGAGTGATCTGACACCCCACCTTATTAAATTAAAGCAACCACCTCTTTCAAGTGGCCACTTTTCTGTTACACCAGTGCCAATTTGTTCAGTCAAAATACCATTAAATATTTAAGTCCTCACCTAAAAGACCCTCTTTTGTAAGTGACCACTTTTCCAGATCGTTGGCCTCTATGTGTCCATGATACTAAATTTCTTTCTTTTTTCCTAATCAGGCAACATGTATTTTATTTGAGTCTTCTCTTAACACAACCATTTCTCATAGGAGAGAAGCACCTTTTTCTGCATTTTGGGTGGTCACTTACCTAAGGTTATAATAACAATCACTTAAGGAAGTTTGTTGTTGGTGCAGGATGCCATTTGCAATGTCAACAGAGATGAGACTGGCGTTCATGCCCTGTTATGTTACTACAATCAACTTTACTTTGTGGAAAGAAAATTCTTTCCCAAAAGAAAAGGAGTTGGAATGCCTGTTTATTTTGAATGGTAGGTTCTACATACATCTCAAATTCGTTAAATTCTCAATTGTAGTTTGTTGGATAAGACATGGTTATCACCAGCTTGGTGCTATAACTAAATATAAATATCTGTCTTGCTGGTTGCAAGTTTTTTTTTTAAGGAAATGCTTTACAAAAGGACCTGTGCTATGTTTTAAATTACAGCTGAATCCTGTAATTTAGACAAATGGCTAGAATCACAAAATTGTTTGAGTTAATAAAAATTTCCTTTCCGAACCTGGGAAACTGTTTTTTAAAGTGAGTTAGTTCTATATTAGTTAACTGGGGTTAGAGTTATTGAGATTGTGCAAATTATCTCTGTGTGTGTGTGTGCATGTGAAATTTCAAGCCTTGGAAACATATTATTTTGATGATAAGGCAGCTATTTGTTCTTAATTTATTAAGTGCACAAAGTGAGAAGAAGCTTATTAAATTTGAAAATACCATAACCAGTTTTGTGTGATTGTTTGTTTATATATATATATTGATTGGGGGGTGGTGGGGGGGGGGGGGCATTGGAGCTTTGGAGCCCTGAAATTTTTGTTGTGGACCCCCAGACTCTGCCCAAGGCCTTTCTCTACCTGGAGCTCAGGCAAAAATTGCTGATTCTGGCTAAATGGAGCCCTGAAGTGAAGTGAAGGAACTGGCTGCAGCCCTGTATTTTCCATCTTGGAGCCCTGCATTTTTTAGGCCAGAGCCCTGGAGCCCTAAACCCCTTTGGGACCCTGGATGAAGTGGACGTATACCACAGAAACATTCAGTACAAAAACTGAAATAGATTGAATGAATAAAATTTTGAAATTAAAAATGGATTTACAGATTAATTAAAATCAAGCATTAATAAAATTTGTTGCTTTCACTAGCAGCAGGTGTTACATGTAAGTTGATATCTTTAAGTTAATAGAACCCCAAATAAAATGTTTATTTTTAACAAGTGCGGTTGTATCTGCAGGTTTGATACCACCACTGGTCTACCAAAAATGCAGAGATCTATTGCATTTGAAAAGGTAATCTTGAGCACTGTAGTGGAATGTTCAACACATGATATATGTGCTGGTCTCTCCACAAGCATGTCTTTGTTTTGACTATAAGTCTAACATACAGATGTATTTGATTTAAGTTGCTTGTGGGTCAGCATGCGTGCTTGTTGATGCAATTTTCTATAATTGTTCTAGTCAGTGAAAGAAAACAATTTCTTGATAAGGACATTAAACTAGTAGGTGTTAATTAAATTGTACCATATAACTGTTCCAGAAAGGTGAAAATTTACCACTAGCCTGTCAGAAAATTTAATGTACATAGGTCCCCTCTAGCTTTGCACTCAGCCTGCAATTAATTTCATTCTGTCATCAGTGGTTATTTTGAGTTCCAACTTTGTGTTTATATTATTTGATGACAACAAACAGTTGAATTTTAAGAGATTAAACTGTCTTGTGAATGAAGTAAACCTGTCCTTTTTTACAGGCTAGCATTCTCTTTAACATTGGTTCTATCTGGAGTCAAATTGGTGCAAAACAGGTGAGGAGACAATGCAATAAATTCTAAAATTTCAGGGTAGATGGGGAGTTAATATATAACAGTGTATTCAGAAGCTAACTGTTCTGTAAGTATATTTTCACTGAAAAGATGTGATCCATGAACAACAAAATACCCTATTAACCTACTGCCTCGCATAATGGCGGTTGGGTGCCTGGGATATCCAGGGGCCTCCACTGTGGTCAGCCGGCCCCCAGATAGACTACGCCATTACTGGCAAATCCCCGGACCCCAGCCATGAGCCCCACACGCCCCGGCACCTGTCACACTGACTTAGTCAGTGGAGAGAAAAACAAAAGAAGTAAATAAAACAAATAAGAGGGAGGGAGGGCCGGGGTAGAAAAACAAGCAGAAACGGTGCAAAATACCTAGACAAAACGAGCAAGCAGTAACAGCCCGCCATTGCAGTAAACTATGCAAACTGAGCCTGACTGCACCTGAGCCACCGCTGACCACCACCGCTTGATAACCACATGCTCGTTGTAGGTTAACTTGCTTAAATGTAAACACATTTAACCTCATTTAACCTACTGCCTCGCATAATGGCGGTTGGGTGCCTGGGATATCCAGGGGCCTCCACTGTGGTCAGCTGGCCCCCAGATAGACTACGCCATTACTGGCAAATCCCCGGACCCCAGCCATGAGCCCCACACGCCCAGCCGAAGGGACCTCCAGGCTGACCGCAAGGTCAGACTGGAGAAAGGGGGGGCCATGGATGGGAACAGCCATGACTCCAAACAACCCAACTCCCGAGGCACCCAACCCCTGCAACAGCAGCTGCAGGATTGCACACAAATAACAACCATCACAGCAAAACTGCGAACAACCCAGTGACCATAAACACAGCCATGCAAGGAGCTGCAGCTACCACAGCCACAACAGCAACAACTGCCCCTCCATCAATGAATGCCAACACACCCTCTACTAATCAATGCCAACGCCCCACAATCAAAGACACTAATGCCACAACTATAAACGCTTCCGGAATGCCACCTGCTAAAACGCTATGTAAATGTCAGTATACTACAATACGCCAATAAACACTAACACCACGTCACGCCATAAACTAAGCTGACTGGCTCCTAAATGTAACCAGTTAGAATTACATATAACTCTGTCATAAAAAGGATACAGCTAAAGTGGGACAAAGAAAATAAACCGCCGCATCTGCTTAACATATAGCTGGGCGAAGGCGGGAAAATGCTAGCGCACCCCTGACATGGTTCGCCGATATATGCGCCGACAACGTGCTTGAGGACACTGTCCAGAGGCGGCAATGCTGCTGGGAAAGAAAGGAAGCACCAACTGGCTAGGAAAACCAGTAGTAGAGGGTGAAGACTGCGGCAAGCCGAAAGGATGCCCACCGCACGAGCATGTGACTGAAAGGGGCCGCTGGGCAATTACGCTAGGACACAAGGAAGCAGGGGCCACCCTGAAAACAGACAAGCAGAAGGAGCAAATGCTGAGCAACACTCTGTGAATACAGCACTCTAGCTCCTAGCTCAAGGAGCAACCCTAATAGCTAACATGCTACAAAATGCTAATGAACGCCAATGCCCCAAGTGCAACTAAGCACTCTAGCTCCTAGCCCAAGGAGCAACGCTAATAGCTAACATGTTACAAAACGCCTTGAAAAACGCTACAAACGCTACAACGCTACAAACGCTACAACGCTCGAAACGCTACAACGCTCAAAACGCTACAAAACGCCTCAAGTGCAACTAAGCACTCTAGCTCCTAGCCCAAGGAGCAACGCTAATAGCTAACATGCTACAAAACGCTAATGAACGCCAACGCCTCAAGTGCAACTAAGCACTCAAGCTCCCGGCTCAAGGAGCAACCCTAATAGCTAACAACCTACAAAACGCTAATGAATGTGAACGCCTCAAGTGTAACTAAGCACTCTAGCTCCTGGCCCAAGGAGCAACCGTAACAGCTAACCTTCTACAAAACGCAGTGAGTACTAGAATGCCTGAAGAGCCACTAGGCACTCTGGCTTCTAGCCAAAGGAGCAAAGGCCTGATGATACCAGTAAATAGGTAACGATGTATACAACTACTGTAAACATGCGTCGCCAATGCCTCGAGTGCAACTAAGCACTCTGGCTCCTGACACAAGAAGCAACGGGAACATGGTACGGACGACATGCTAGATAAGAATATTACCAAGAAATACTTAGTCAATATGTAGTGATAATAATAATAATAATAAGAATAATAATAATAACACCAGACAATACCTGTAAATACATGATAATAAAAATAAAATAAATAAATAAATAAACAAGCCACAGTAACTACGCAAGTTACACCACTGCAACAGCAACTACAATCACAATAGCCACTACCACCCTAGTGACTACCGCCAGTGTCGCACACGTAACCCCTACAGCTACAAACAAAAACTACGGTGCAGACAAAACAGCTACTGTGGGTACTAACGCTATGACAACCAAGACAGCCAATACAGCCGCTACAGCCACAACGGAAACTACAACTACCACACGGATCTACTACAGATAACGCACACAGCAGCCCCTACTACTACAGCAACTATGGGCACTACAGCATCCGCTGCTACGGATGCTACACATGCCACCCCAACTACAGCAACTGCAGTCAAAGCTACTACAGTTGCCAAGGTACTATTTACATGTATTATACTGCCATTGCCCCCACTACCACAATTGTAAAAACCAGCTACTGACACAACAAATGCCCTCGGACAAAATATGATGTATACATGAAATAGACCCTGCTACACAATGAAGGCACTGACCTACTAAAACCGCCGCCAACCTAACAGGCAACAGGACAGGAAAAAAAAAAAACAAAAAAAAAAACACGTACCAACAAAACAAAAACCTAAAACGGAAGACGCCAATGCCATAAAGCACTATAAAAACAAAGCTAACCGCTAAAACGCTACATGAACGCCAATCTGCTGCAATACACCCATGAATGCTATAGCTAATGATAACGCCACGCCATAAACCAAGGTGACCTGCCTCCAAACGCAAACCATATAGAACCACATAAAACTCTGTAGTAAAAAGGATACAGCTGAAGCGAGACAAAGAATCTATGCAATTGTATAAACCAGCTACTGACATAACATATTCCTAGGGACGATATACGATGTATACATGAAATACCCCCTGCTACACAATGAAGCCGCTGACCTATGCCGTAAAGCGCTATAAAAACAAGGCGAACCACTAGAACGCAACATGAACGCCAATCTGCTGCAATACACCAATGAATGCAAAAGCTAATGCTAACGCCACGCCATAAACTAAGCTGACTTGCTTCCAAACGTAAACTATATAGAATTACATAAAACTCTGTAGTAAAAAGGATACAGCTGAAGCAAAACAAAGAAACTAAACCACAACATCCGCCAAACATACAGCTGGACAGTGGCGGGAAAAAGCCAGCACAGACGTGGCTTGCCGACACAAGCACCGAGTCCCCGCTCGAACATACTATCCGAAGTCAGCAATGCCACTAGGAAAGAAACGAAATACGGAGCGGCCATGTGGAATGCTGATAGCAGAAGGCAAACAGCTCCAAAAACAGAGGACAATAAATTGGCACGAAGCCCGCGACAAGCCGAGAGGACGCCCACCACACAAGCATGTGATTGAAATAGAACGGCGGGAAACTGCGCCCGTACTTCCCAGTGAAACGGCATGAACATCTTACAAAGGAAGAATGGGCCTGCAGCCCTGAAACAACGCAGACGGAAGGACCGAACACCACGCAACGCTCTGTGAATAAAAGGATACAGCCGCAAAACGGCAGCGCACAAACCAATGCCTATGCTTGACGGGTAGCGACGATAAGCTGACGAGATTGCCAAGGTGGAACCGTGTCCGAGCCGGAAGACACTGTCCGAAGTCCGCAATGCAAGTGGGAAAGAAACGAGTTGGAGAACGGCCAACAGAACAACCAGCAGTGAAAGGTGAAGAGTCTGTAAACCAAGGACAATCTTGCGCGAAGTCCGCGACGATGAGCGACCGACCACAACACAAACCCAAAGCATGCGAACGGGCCGAAGAACGACTGGGAACTTACGCCAGCGCCGAACGTAAACGCTTCCGGAAACATCCCGCAAAGGAAGAATAAGCAACACTGATGACAATGGTGAGAAGAAGCCGCCACGAATGTCGTAGAAAAACAAGCAGAAACGCTGCAAAATACCTAGACAAAACGAGCAAGCAGTAACAGCCCGCCATTGCAGTAAACTATGCAAACTGAGCCTGACTGCACCTGAGCCACCGCTGACCACCACCGCTTGATAACCACATGCTTGTTGTAGGTTAACTTGGTTAAATGTAAATACATTTAACCTCATTTAATGAACCACATAAGAAACATACAGGAACACCTTTCCTGCAGTTCTGTATAGAATTAACGGTACACTAATTCCTGGGGCAGTAGATCTGTTTTAGACTTTCTATTAAGAACAATGTAATCACAAGTTGGAGTGGTTCAAAAGAATTAAGTGAGTGGGCCTTGAAATTTATACCTTATTTATAATTAAACCTTGATGCTAAATTTGTGTTTTGGATGATATTTTGCACTTGTAGGACAGAAGAACACAACTAGGGCTTGACAAGACCATTAATGCCTTTAAAAATGCTGCAGGTAAGCTTGTTCTCTGCTTAGGTCTGCATAAACTAGGAAACAACAAAGCAATACTGCATTTTCGTGCAACTTGAGAACACCGAAACTATCAATCAATTTGCTTTTTCAGGTATCTTTAGATTTATCAAAGATAACTTTGTCAACTCGCCAACTGCTGACTTAACACCAGAACTAATGGACATGCTGATGGCTGTTATGCTGGTTAGTTTTTCTAGAAAACTCAATTACTGACTTCTCAACCCTCTTCAATTTTTAAAATATTAATATAATAAATAATAAATATTAATATTAATAATTATATTTTTCTTGTGGTTTGTAATTAAAATTCTTTTTTGCCGTAGGCCCAAGCACAGGTCTGTCTGTGGGAAGAACGTTTCCTTGAAGGAGTAAAAGAAAACTTGTCAGACATGGTTAGCGCTGCTCAGGAATGTGCTGAGGTAAATATTCAGGAGGGGGTGGGGAGAGGGAGGGGGGCACTCAATAGACCATTATGCTGGGAGGCACTGCCCTGAGGGTCAAACCCGTACCCTTTAATAAATAAACTGTTTTTTTAACCAAAATGGCACCCCTTTCATATAACCAGAGCAAAAAGGAGAATGTCCTGTGGTCGCTGCATTTTCCCTGGGCGTTCAGTTGCCTCACTAAGGGCTCCATGCTTTTGTGTGTTTCGTGTTGCTTTTTTGCCAAAATGTGGCACCCGTTTTATACTTTAGCTACAATGTTTTTACTATGCAGTGTATTTTGGTGACCCCTTAATAAAATAACATACTAATATACAATTTTCCGTACCTTTTAGTATACTGTGAGCTTAGAAAAGGTACCCCTTTGAGGTGGAGCCTCCCCATATAGCCCACTGTAGGGAGTGCCACCCCCCCCCCCCCTTCCCCAGGGGTAAATGTTACAATAGTATGAGTGCACTTTGTTGCTGTCACTTCTTCCAGGATATTAATTTTTATTGTGGCAACAAGTAATTTTGAAAACAAAATATGTTCAGTGGGACATAATGCCAATAATCCCAAAATTATTATTAATGGTGCTTTGTAGGAACCAAACATATGAATAAAAATTCAATATGATGTTACATTTTGACTGTCTATTGTTACTGTCACTTCTTCCAGTGTATTTGACAGTGGCAAAAAGTAATGTTATTTTTGAAACAAAAGAATGTTCAGTGGCACACAGTGCCAATCCCAAATGGTTCTTTATAGAGACTAAAACTTCACTAAATTAATAACATAAGAATAGTATAATGAAAGTTCTAACATGTAATTTAGAAAATCATGGATTGTCTAGGTATTGTTAATAAAGATATGAACATCAAACAATAAAATAATGAGGTGAATTATTATTCCACACAATGTTGGGGTACATGATTCTACGGCCAAGTTGGTCCTGCATACGTGACCTTTCATCCCTTGTTGAGGGAAGAGTAATCTGTGATCCACTGTGGAGTAAAAAGACATGTTCTCAGCTTTGCTCTTTACCCTTAGGTAAGTCATAGGTACAAGAAGGCACAGATGATGATGAATGCCGGAATCTGCTTAAGTTGTGTTCCTTCTTCTTGGAAAAACATGATGTCGGTGAGTTTTGCATTACCGTGAGTTTTCCCAGATGTCCACCAACTATCTTCCCACTTTATCTTGTAATTTAAATCAAAGCTCTGGCTGTACTATTTGTTGGTGTTTGTTTATATGCATGCCAACTTAAGGTATTACGTACGGGTGAAGGTCCAAAAAATTTTTTTCTTTTTTTTCCGCTTATTGTGTAGTTTACTGTATTTACTCGATTAAATGCCGCCCTTGAATAAACGCCGCCCTTGATTAAACGCCGCAGATGGAAGCAAAATTACCAACAAACGCTGCACCCCATCAGAAGAATGCGACATTTATTCGAGGATTATAAGAAAAAAAAAACAAGAACGGTAAAACTCGGTAATCTACACGTGAACGTTGTACGTATCACAAACCAGACAATTATGATTCTATCTTAGCAAAAAAGGGAGACATTGGAACTTTAAACATGTTTCTGTTTTACATAGTATTTACGAATGATTTACCGTAATTATTATCAGTGATTTAAGAAATATGATTTTGAAATAAACGCTGCCCTCGAATGAACGCCGCCCTTGAATAAACGCCACTCCAGAAACGCTAAAAATTTAATAATAAACGCCACGGCGTTTCATCGAGTAAATACGGTATGCAATGTTATGTTGTTATTTACAAAATGACGGCTCACTGATGGCTAGTTTCTGAGAAAGAGAGGGTTGAAATTCGTTGTTAGGTACGCCATTTTGAGCCGCCATCTTAGATTTTTTAGTGTAGCCTCCCTTCCGGTCTCGCGCACAGCTGGATGTCTTCAAATCTACAGTGGCCAAGCGAAAGGAATTGAGAGCAAATGAAACTAGATAATGACAAGCTACATCAACAAGCTAAGAATACTAACCGACTCTTTGGTGGTATTTTGATATCTCACACGTTTAGTAGAAAAACGCAAGTTTAGTTTATCATAATAATACACAACAAGATGATTAGCACACCGCGCATCCATGCAACAAGGAAAAGTTGACAAATCAAATGAGAAAAGTCACAATTGCCGGTCACAACTACATCCTACTACAAGTATTACCCGTGTACACAAACTCCTCTTTCATCAGAGTATCTCCATTATTATTAAAATGGGTGAGATCTTCAATCTTTGTTCATGATGTGCTCCACACAGATGAATGTTTCCCCGATAAACTCCCGATATTTACCCGACGTCAACATCATAACTACCTTGTGAGCAGATTTCCCTCCGATATTAATTACTCTGTCGCATCTTTGAAAGCTTTAGTAAGAATGTCTTTCAGACGAATGAAACTGTGTACCTCTTGCAGTCCTTAGTTTCAATTCTAGGCATACGAGCCAGCCAGAATATTACTGAATATTATCATGTCTGCATATTTGATCGTATGAAAATACGAAATCGAACTTGTCTTGAGTGCTATAAACGCGAGAGAACGCCAATGTTTTCACAGGCCATTTCATTTTCCTTTCACAGTCCATTCAAAAAGAAAAATTCACCCGATAAACGAAGGAAAAACTGTTTTGATTGAATCTCTTGCGCCGAGAAAACCAAACACCCACGTGATTACTCGATAGCTACCTTGAACATGCGTGACATATATGCGTATTGGCTTGTGCGCATTGATACCACTGCAAAAAGATCGCAGTGTCATTGTTTATCGTGGTTGCTAGGGGCTCTGTCATTGTTTGATTCTAGGACACGATACATGCTGGAAATACGTCATTTTCCTCGTTTCTTCCACGAAATGAGAGTCCCAGAAAGCAATGCAACTTAAAACACAGAAAACAAACATGGCGGACGACAATTGAGCAAACGAAAGCGTAAAGACGTGCAAAATTTGATGGATTCTTTGCACGTGAGGTGAAAACAGAAATATTTTCCCCACGTTTCAATCAATTCTGCTGAAATTTGCCAGAGTTAACAAACACAAATGGGGCTATTTTCCGACTTAGCCGCCATTTCTCGTTGCATACGATCGATGTTGTGGTGTGTCATGTGCCCCGTTAAGGGCTATTTGATTTTTTCCCATAGGATTTCTACCTGGGTGGCGGCTTAGTCACAGAAGAAACCTTTTTTCATAGATGTTTGATAGTGCAAATAAGAAAGCTTTCAAATAAAAAGAAATGAAGAAAAGAAAATAATTTTAAATTTGAGTGACATTTTTAGGTGTTAATTTTCACACCTTTATGACGGGAAATGACATTTTTTATTTCAAATTCAGATTCTACGGTAAACATAACCTTAGAGTAGGGCAATCACAAATTTGAACAAAGTTGATAACTTGCTTCAAAATTGGTTCTTTTTGGGCGCATTTGACCCGTAAGTACTACCTTAATAAAAAATAATATCATCCTTAAAATGTGATGTTGCTCAAATTTTTTTTTAAAATAATATTTTGCCAATAGGTAATGTGTCTTCATTACAAAGCCTTGTCTCATTATTTTGTTGCTGATGGACTTCTGAAAAGTGTTGGTAAGCTTCATAGTAGAGTATATAGGGTACACCGTCATGGGTTATGTCAATACATACTGGAAAAGGTTAGGCCAGGTGGAGATCAATGGTAGTCAAAGCAAGTTTAGAAATGCAAACTTGCGTTGGCATACTTGCGGTGGGTGGGCAGGTAAACTTGCAAGTAGAGGCAAGTTTGATGCAAGATGCAAAATTAATACAATTCCCCGAAGTGCAGCTTGTCTATACAGTGGAAAACAATGCTGTGGCCTCTGTTGGGTGGCCGAATGTTGAAAAGCTTGACTTAATACGAGTTATTGCAATAGAACACAAGTAGGAGCCAAATGGAGTCACAAGTCGACAAAAGTTCTAACTTACATCTGCTTGTGATTCTTTGTGTCCAGGGCTTAAGAGCTGTTGTCAGTAACTTTCGAGAATCCGGCGACAGAGCCGAAAATTCGAATTTCTTTTTATTTGCCCAAAAGGACCCTTTTGGTGAACTATTTTCAAAAATAATATTAAAAAGTTCCAGCGAGTTTTTATTTTGGCAAAAAAACGGAAAGTTCGAAATTGGCCTAAACGGGCCTTCGGACCCGATGTAAATTATGCAAATTAGTACATTTTCAAAACGCTCGTACAAGACAACGAAAACTTGCCTGGAATTAATCTTTGCACAGTTTGTTAGACATCTCTTGAACTTGCTTTCAAAGTAAACTTTACGTCCATCTAAACGTTCTTTTCTTGATATCCACGCGCGTAAAGAGTACTGACAGTATTTTCTATTCCGTTGACACACTGAATTTTATCAATTTTTAGAAGACCATATCATCGGAGGTATACGAAGATCTAGGTCATAAAAGGGCTCTTTGGAATCGGAAATGCTTGTTGTTTATCACATTAAAATATTTAGTTTGGCCCGTGAAAAGGAAGAGCGCGAGGTGAAAATATGTGGAGTGCACTTTGACAGATTTCGCCATTTCTTTACTGTACTCCTATTTCAAGTCACATATGCTTTTCAGACACAACGGTTGACGTTTCTGGTCTGTACCATACTGCTTTTATACTGAAAGTAAGCTAAAGCATTTCCTTATCTTAAATCTAGTTACAAAGCGATGTTTTGACTTTATTTTACACGAGTTTCACATAATAGAACAATTAGACGATGAAAGATCCCTGTCGACAATGTGATGTTTTGATAACCCGATGTTACCCTGTCGCACGAATATTTCGCTTTTCAGACTTTTCCAAACTAACTTTCATTACTTTATGGCAGATATTAAAATTTTAAATGTTTAAGTACGTGAATTCGAGATCACCGTTGCCAATTTCTTCGCGACGGAACTTGGCCATTTCGCAACGGCGATTTATGATGTATCGTCTAGCCCCCCACCCCTTCCCCGCTTCTAATTGTTTTCCTCTTATTCGCCCCATGCCCTCGCGCGTATCCTGCTTGCCTCACACTTCTTTCGCTTGGCTAAAAGGAAACAGAAACGACTGCTATGCAGGCTATGTATCGTTGGGAAACGCTGGTTTATTTGAGGGCGTTAGCTTGTTTATCGTTTGATACAGCGACTTGGGGAGACCTGGAGAGGCGGGAAAATCTTGTTGCGTTCTCGCTCCCTCCACGCTTGCGCGCCAGGATCCCCTTCCCTTAAAAAAAATATACGGAACGAATGATCCTTACGGCAGTTAAAGAAAGACACAGAAGACGAAATACGTAAAGTAAAAAAATGTATGAAACAACAATTTGCACGATATTTCGGTTTGCAAGACAAGCCTTCTTCAGGGGCTACAAGAGTAAAATGAGTAAATACGTTACAGGACCGTTAACATAAAAGTTACACAAAAATTTCAAAATAAAATAAATGAATAAATAAACGGCCTGAATTACTGACCCCATAAAAAGCATCCCCAAAATTCACCCAGGATAGATTTTTTTTACTTCACATCATGACTGAATAGAATATGAAACTATCGTGTTTCTTGTTTTAATTCATCGAGTATAACTTGAAACGTTTGTTTCTTTTTAATAAAGAAGGAACGAACGAAAGAAAGAAAAGCTGTCATAAGAAACGCAAATATTGACAGTCATTTCCTGGTCATTTCACCACCGTGCTACTGTATCACATTTCAATTGTCACGCAACATGCAACTCGCTTTTGGCCGGCATTGATAATTTTTGTGCGACGTGCCCATTGTACGAAATGTCAGCTAAGGATTGCTTTGTGAGGGAACAGAAGCTCATTCAAACATTGCAAGTAAGTACATCACCGTATAGCTTAACAGTGGAATCATTTTTTAAGTCTGGTTATAGAGTTATCTATTCTGATCGCGGAATGAGTCAGTGTGAATGGCCTGATTCCATTATATTTTCAAAAAATCTTAACAAACAAATGTCAAAGCTAATAAGCTTCATTGGCAAATGTATTTTAGCAAGTGGACTGCAAAACCATGCTATTTACGCGCCAGCGTTTAAGTCTTATAAAGCAACACAAAAACATCGCGCAGACGCCTTTTCATTTGCATAAGGAGATTTCTGATAACATCTATGCCCGCCGAATTCCTTTATCGTAAAGTGACTTAATGGCATATTTATTCAAGGTTTCTTTTTACTCGAATTCACGAACTTAAACATTTAAAATTTTAATATCTGCCATAAAGTAACGAAAGTTAGTTTGGAAAAGTCTGAAAAGCGAAATATTCGTGCGACAGGGTAACATCGCGTTATCAAAACATCACATTGTCGACAGGGATCTTTCATCGTCTAATTGTTCTATTATGTGAAACTCGCGTAAAATAAAGTCAAAACATCGCTTTGTAACTAGATTTAAGATAAGGAAATGCTTAAGCTTACTTTCAGTATAAAAGCAGTATGGTACAGACCAGAAACGTCGACCATTGTGTCTGGAAAGCATATGTGACTTGAAATAGGAGTGCAGTAAAGAAATGGCGAAATCTGTCAAAGTGCACTCCACATATTTTCACCTCGCGCTCTTCCTTTTCACGGGCCAAACTAAATATTTTAATATGATAAACAACAAGCATTTCCGATTCCAAAGAGCCCTTTTATAACCTAGATCTTCGTATACCTCCGATGATATGGTCTTCTAAAAATTGGTAAAATTCAGTGTGTCAACGGAATAGAAAATACTGTACTCTTTACGCACGTGAATATCAAGAAAAGAACGTTTAGATGGACGTAAAGTTTACTTTGAAAGCAAGTTCAAGAGATGTCTAACAAACTTTGCAAAGATTAATTCCAGGCAAGTTTTCGTTGTCCTGTACGAGCGTTTTGAAAATGTACTAATTTGCATAATTTACATCGGATCCGAAGGCCCGTTTAGGCCAATTTCGAACTTTCCGTTTTTGCCAAAATAAAAACTCGCTGGAACTTTTTAATATTATTTTTGAAAATAGTTCACCAAAAGGGTTCTTTTGGGCAAATAAAAAGAAATTCGAATTTTCGGCTCTGTCGCCGGATTCTCGAAAGTTACTGACAACAGCTCTTAAGACTTGGTCAATTGCAAAAAATAGAAATTTCTTTCACACAATCCACCCACAATTATAATTACATTTATTTAAAATACATGTAGTGTGCAAATATTTATAGTTAGTTGTTATCTTTTCATCTAGGGAGTTCCAGTGATGATGACAAAGAAGAAGAAGTGATGATTTCATTATTACACAATCAACCAGATAGTAATGCAACCAGAACAAAGCAAGGTAATGTTATATTCTTTGATGACAGCTTTAGAATTTCAGCAAGTACAAACCATGAACATCCACCATGAACATAAGCTGTTTGAATAGTTATTGTTAAACTAGTTAACAGGCACATCACAAGTGCAAAACCAAAATTGTTACCCCTATTATACTTTTAATTTGTTTCTTTTTACATACTTAGAATTTATTATCATAGATGAACTATGCTGTTAGCATCTTTTTTTAGCCAGAAATTGTATACTGTGTGCTAGTTACATTGTATGCAATGTAACTTGCAATATGACAGTCTATTCTCAATCCAAGCATTGACAGATAACAAAACATTTAACACACTAAGTTTAGATTTGAGAGGGTGAAGTGATAACAAATCGATCAGTGAAACTATAAATGTATTGATGAAGCCCATATTATTGAATACTGAAAGAAGTACACAACACAACCTGAACGAAGGGGACACAAAAACAACAGCTTTGTTTGTTTGGTCCTAGGTTGCTGTGTCTGACTGGTAAACAGGAAAAAGTTAAAAACTGTGTTTTGTGCATAAACCACAATTGCACTGAAAAAATGTGCTAGCAAACTTAGACATACCAGATGCACTCCTGGCTATTTGACCTCACAAAACTTACCGTTGGTAGGATTCCCACATGCCTTGTTCTAACTGAAAGTGCCCATAATATTTTATTTATTGTTTTGCTTTCTAATAGCCAAAGCACACCTTCATTCTGCACTGAAATCACATGAAGAAGCCATGAAAGTTAGACAGATTTGCAGACACTGTAGGAAAATAGCAGGATTGCAGAAGGTGAATAATTTATTTACAAGGAGAGCACAATCATGTAATATGACATCAGTGTCATTTCATACCATTGAGACAGAGATGTCAGTTGATTGTGTAATGCGAGTGTTATGGTTCCAGAGGGGGCAGGTGACATTGCTAGGGTGGTGCCCCTGTGGATGTTAGAGGATGTGAGGGAGCAGCAGAGGCCCAAAGACTAACCTGGAGAAGGATGGTTGAACCTGAAGTGTTGAAGTAAGGACAACCTGCAAAGCTTGTGAAAGACTCCAATAAGTGGAGGGGTCTTCTATTTGCCCTATTCACCCTTGGACATGAAGGCTTTTGTTTGACTGACTGACTGACTGACTGACTGATTGACTGACTGACTGACTGACTGACCGACCGACCGACTGACCAACTGACTGACTGACTGACTGACTGACTGACTGACTGACTGACTGACTGACTGACAGACTGACTGATTGTTTGATTGGCTGGTTGCTTGGTCAGTTGGTTAATTGATTGGCAAAGAGTTTATGACAAGAAAAACAGATTTTCAAAAGTCACTTACTGTATTATGTACACCATGTATGTCATACGTAGAATGTAGTTTTTAACCAGCTTCTATAGAATTGTTTTCACATCCATTCTGGGCTTGGGTATTTCTTCCCACTGAGTATAGTTTTATTGCTGCAATATTTACCAGGTTCTTCAAGAAGCTCGCATAACAACCACCGACACGTTGGTTGCCATGGAAGAAGAAGATGACTTTGATGATCCTGTGACGCCAACTCCTGTTTTAGGTCTGTAAAATTTGCAGTATTGTTACCTGATCAGTAGATCTTTAGGTGCTTTGATGTGCATAGTTTTAGCTGGTCAGTAGAAAAGCTAAAGAGTGAAACTCGTTTGGCTTAAACAGACATGAATTTGCATAAATCTGTCTAGAAATTGCATACCCAACCCAAAGAGCAGTGTCATGTCTTTGAAGTCACAAAAACACTACACAGCCAAAGAATTGATGCATTTGCTTGATGAATTACCTAACAGAGTAGAAGTTGTCTCTTACCTAAGCTGCTGCTGTAAACTCTTGCAGCATCAAATAAATCATAAAGGGCGTCATATTATCCAGTAAATATTTTTGTCCATAGAGAGATTGACTCATGTATCAAGTGGTCGCTTACTGGAGTGAACAAACGATTGAAAATTTTATTTCAAACTGTCAGCCCAGAAACTGGTTGCAGTGGCTTACGAAAGCTGTCTGCTTACAAGAGGTTCCAGCCATAGTGATTTTACTGAGAAAATTTTGGTATTTTGGAAAGTGGTCACTTACGGAAGATGGTTGTGTTTGAGAGGTGGTCCCCACAGGGAGGTTTGACTTTACTGGTGTTACACCCTGTAAATGTTGTACTTATCATGTGTTCCTTTCACCTTACAGCTTCAGCAAGAATAAAAGCAACTTGCATTCCACCCAATTTTAGCAGTGCTTCAGTAGAAGATTTGTTTCATAGATTGGTAAGCTGTCAAAGATTGTTGCTTGGACACTGCTTGCATATCAACCATACATATAATTATAGAGCTGAATTTCCCTTTAAGGGCATTATGGCAGGTATTTGTAAAATATAAATATTGCCTCTAGGGTCCTGTTCACATCTTCAATGCAAAGTCACATTGGAGCACTCCAAGAAGTGTACAGCTGAAGAGAAGAAATGGTGGATATGGTTTTAGCGTTATTGGCTCCGCCCCAGTTATTATTCAGAGTGTGGAAAAAGAAGGATCTGCTGAGGTGATTATTGTGTGATTGTCTAGAAACCTTAAGCAATAATAATAATAATAATAATAATAATAATAAAACATTTTTTAACTTCTTTGTTGTTATGACAGAGGCACATGATTTCACTGACAGATTTCGAGCATGATGTCGAATTTTGAATCTGTATGTCAATGGTTCACTTTGTGCTCTGGCGTGTGTTTCTTGAAAGCACCGAAATGTGACGGGCTGATCTCGGGCATGATTATTTTACTATGCATCTTGAAATCCAAAAGGCTTCTAAGCATGAAACGTTACGAAACATTTGTTATCTTAAAGACATGTGAAAATAACAGCTGTGCAGAATAAGTGGTTCGTATTGTTCCAAATGGCTTTTCAGGTTCGAAAAGTTGACGGGGCTTTTGAGAAACGGGCCCCTGGACCTTACCCTCCACTGTGTGTCTCCTCCTAGGGCCCAGTTGTTAAACACCAATCTACTGAGCAAAAAAGTTTTAACCAAGCAGTTTATCATCATTGTCATCATTAGTTTTTTTTTTCTCGATAAAAACTAACTTTCATTGCCAAAGTTTAAATTCAAATTGTAGGACAAATCACTCACTCAGAAGAAACAAAACAAAGCCAAAGTCGTGTCAACCCAAAAACCCACAGCAGTAAAAGAATAAATTCAAGTTGATATATACTGAAACCTCAGTCAAACAAGAAGTTGTAGGGGGTGGGGAGGGGGGAGGGGGGCTGGTTGATGTATGCTGTACCTGACAAGGATTTGACTGCTTTAAAATCCAAGGGTTAATCTTGCACAGGTCAACTGACCCTGTCCGAGTGTTTAGGACCTGGTGTTCCTCTTTTATATTTGCATGTTGCTTTTTTTTTGTATTTGATGCAGATGAAGAGCCACTTATTATTATGTTAATAGGCTCCGGTCAAAGACTTGCTAACACCGTTACCCATTCATTTAATGTACAGGTAGAAGGGCAGAGAGTGTGTGTGTGTGTGTGTGTGTGTGTCCCTAGGAATCTTCATTGACCAAAATTTGTCATGGTCCAAACATGTCAATGAGATTGCTAAGACCATTTCCTCTGGTAAAGGTGCACTTAAAAGGCTAAGGCCGTTTGTAAGTGAAGACATGGCTATTCTACTATATCTAGCTTGTATCGAGCCACACTTCGACTATTGCTGCCTAGTTTGGGACGGCCTTAGTAAATATGAATTAGCTGATAAATTACAAAAACTACAAAATCGCGCCATTAGGGTTATCACAAAGCCTGATTATCACTCCAGTGCTTAGCTGCCCTTCGCACTAGACTAGGATTTGACGCCTTTCCATCAGAAGAATGAAAATTAAAGCTAAATTAATGTTTAAAACTGTAAATAAACAAACTCCTGAGTACCTACAAGGCTATTGTTTAAACCATTCAGCACAGACTATGGACTAAGAGACAAGGAAAACAAATTTGCTCTGCTCAAGGCCCGTACTGATTTTTAAAACGTAGTTCAGTTCTACTTCGGTGGGGCACAGTTGTGGAAAAACCTTCCACACAATGTCAGAGCCATCAGATCTTACAAAACGTTTAATGATGAGATCAAATGCCTTATGTCCACCTCGTACTCCCGTACAGCAAACATGTAAATCAGTTTTTATTTTTAACTCTGTAACTGATGTTTTTACCGTGTTTAAATAAAGTATGTATGTGTATAACCCTGAAATCTGAGGTTATCCATAAGGGGTGGGGGGGGGGGGTGTTAGTGCTCCTGGTGACTTCATGCTACAAAAACAAGATATGCAGTGTAAGTGCTGGTCTGCTATTAAGTCTCCAAGGCTTACGACAAATTCCTACAACTGGAGCATCTGGAGATCTTTAATAATTATTTTTGGTTTAGATTTCTTGAAAGAACTCTGGGGAGTAAGTTAAAACTATGAGATTGAAAAATAACAGTTTATCTGCTAGTTTGTGTTGCTGTTATTTATGTAATTTTTTCATCTTACAGGAAGCTGGAATTCAAGTGGGAGACATAATCATCGGGGTAAACAACGCAGACTGCAAATGGGGTGACCACACATCTGTTGTTTCATTAATTCGAAACACTGAAACTTGTGTGACGCTTGATATTGTGACGCCAAGCTCTCTCAAGGAAATTGCCGAGATATACAACGTCAAACTAGCCAGAGACGAGCCAGCTGTAACAAGTGACTATAGTGGCTCTACAGGAAGCCACAGCTCAAGCTCTTCACGGAACAGCACTCTTAATGGGACATACTCACTAACGAGTAGCAGTTCATCTGGTTCAAGACCGGTTACTCCTGTCAGGCACAGTGCTGTGTTGGAAACAGGCAACCAGTCAATATTGTGGTAGCAGCAGAGAGGCGGGAGAAGGATGTAGCCTCTTTTGGTACAGCTCACTGCTAAGGCATGTACTAAAACCCGAAACAACGAAACGAAACCACCGAAACGAAACCGCCGAAACCACCGAAACGACCGAAACGAAACAGCCGAAACCACCGAAACGAGCGAAACCACCGAAACGAAACGGCCGAAACCACCGAAACCAGCAAAACCACCGAAACGAAACGGCCGAAACCACGGAAACCAGACGGCTGAAACCACCGAAATGACAGTCTTCTCCGCAGCTCGAGCATTGGGTAACATTCCAAAAAAAAACGGTTCCTAGTTCTTCTGTAGCCAAATATACCCTGGGTACCAGAAGTTACTTACTTTGCCTTCCCCTCCCCCCCCCCTCCCCCAATGACAACAGATAAAAATACCTCTCAGGGCACCCATGGTAGTATCGGCTCCCCGATATTTTTAGTCTTGCCATGTATCCTACTACTAATAGGCAGACTAACAATCACTAACAGGGAACCTGCAGCTGATTTCCTGTCCCTACTGCGCAGTCTCGGGGTTTGTTTTCCTTTTGTGTTTTGAATTTGTTACGTTACGCTTGGGTAATAGCGTACATGAAGTGATATAGTCCGCCATTACGTTTCGTTCAGGGATGCTGGACAAGCTGAAGACACGTCGGATTGGAATGTTGGATTGGAATATCTGTCCCCAATAATGAAGAAAAAGGTAAGTTTCTCTCGGAATGTTATTTTTGCTAGTAAACATCCCTTCGTGTGAGACTCACATACGCATTGGAGGCGGACATCGCGCAGTACGGACTGGCAATCATCAAATAGGTAGTATGGGTTGATGTGGGCGTTCAATATTTCCTAGTGTATAAGTTATACTTTATTAGGGTATTCCCCCCCCAGGAATTAGGATTTGCAATACCAAATTCAAAGTCAACAATCTTTTAATAAATACATTTTTTTCTGTTGTTTGTAAACGGAACGTTTCATCACCGGCACCGTCCAACACGTACTATCACATTATAATTGCTTCTAGGAAAGAGATACAATTGTTTACCAACAATGTGTCTTAGTATCGGCGATGAGTTGTTTATTACACATGAAAGTTATAGCACATTCAAAGAGTCAAGTTATCCTTGTTGTCGTTTACCAAGCGTATCAATCAATCACGTTCATGGCGAAATGTGAACAAATAATAAAGTTGAAACAGTGAAGACAAATATCATTCTAAACGTCTTCATTTCCCTACAACTACAACATTAGAAGTGACGAATTGGTAATTGGCAAGACTCGCTAAGACGTATAGGCTTTTACTACCAAAAACCTGCTGCTCGTTATTAGAAGCTGAGAATTGTCAGTACACAAAATGGTTTCACCAAACGAGCAAAAATACCTCAACAAACTGCTGTGGAGCAGCATAAAATTTCTTTTGTACAAATGATTTACTATAACAGGTGATTTACTAAAACAAAAAAGAAAAGAACTTAAAAACGAGATCTTGGGTGAGGGGCTAATGAAATGTCTGACGAGTCTGCGAATTCTAACTTTTCTTACATCAAACCCAATTAAAAAATAACCTTATATCAAACCCAATTAAAAAAAATTGAACGGCTAACGTGTTTACTTGATTCGACTGACTTGTATTATCACATATGATCACTTAAACTTTAAGACTGAGTTTGTGAAAGTTTAAACCATAAATTCAAACTCATTCTCGAGCAGCTTCCAGTGTACTGCAGTAAGTTTTGGCTTTATTTCAGGAGGGATTCTTAGCGCTGACGGAAGAAAGTCTTGGTGCTTTCTTTTAACACAGCTTGGCTTCAGGTGGTAGTGGCAGTTTTGTCGTTCCAGGGAGACCTTGAGACCTCCATCTGGCTTCTTGAAAGACCGGTATTCTCTGTTTACCACACAAAAGTCGTGCGGAGGTGGCGGGACATGCGGAGGTACTCGTATCGCCTGGCCACAGCCGTAACACATTCTGACTTGGGTACCCTCCAGAGCCTTTAAGGAGAAATAGTCGTCATTAGTGGTTGACGACCCTGATCCCGACAATTGTAGTAGTGCAGAAGCTGCCATGGAGCTGGAATCGTCAACCGGAAGGCGGTTTGATGTTGTAGCTGGACAGGAGGACTGGATTTCCATTAGTGGTCCTCTGTCGTTGTTAGCTCTGCCTTTCCTTTTTGTCACCCCTTTCTTTCCAGCAGATCTTGGCAAATCATTACTCACAAGGTGATATGGGTCAGGCTCATTTCTCTTCTTTCCCACTTTTGCCAAAAACTCTGGAAGGCATAGTTCTTGTTCTGCAACTGCCAATGAGTGGGCGCAGATCATAGCTGACTTGAACTTTTGACACGAACATTTTAGACCCCCTCCTGGATTGACGCTAACTTGGCAGGGTGGTGCACATTCACCATCATAGACGAGCCGTTGTGTTCCGCTTTTGTCCCAGGGCACTGACAACACTCCTTCTTTTTCTTCCAAGATCTTCGATGCAGAACACCACATTTGCTGGAGGTTGCTGCCGGACAACGTCGTGATTCTACAGTCCTGATAGGGTACGGAAAGGGTGGTGTGATTTGCACTTCCCACTGACTCGGAGCCTTTGTCAACTGACTTTGCAATCTTGTCGAGTGGGCTGTTTAAGCAGCGCTTGATGTGTGCATCGCGTTGGGCTGAATTCATCCCCATCCATTTGTCAGCTTCAATTTCTAGGTGCTTGAAATCAGAACTCAATCGTAGCTCTCCCATCTCGTGTACTGCCTTTACCAACTCTTGCTCTTGGCTTTGGACAGCAGATTCCAAAGAGATACAGAAATCTGCCCATTCTTTCTTTCTGCCGGCATTATTCTTGACCATGCTGTTACAACATTCTGGCGTGTTTTGAGTATAGAATTCCGGAGGGCTACCAAGACCTGCTTTTTCACGGACAGGAGCGATCACGTTGTCTTTCATGACCATTGCAATGTGGCGTTTGAACCACGAGTGGAACTGGGGCTCACCAGAATGCTGGGTGGCTTCTAACACACGCCACTCTGTTTCCAAAGCGTCAAGCATCTCGTCAAATTCTTCGGCTGAAGTGGCATCTACGAGTGCTTTTGTTTTTGAATCGCCCTTGCGCCTTCCGAATACTGTATTCAGAATGTTTTGCCGAGCATCGCTTTTAAAGGATAGCTTGCACAACTTGCCCTCAATATTCTCTGACAGGTGAATCTTGCATCTAAGATGGACTGCATCTGGGAGTTCGCACACAAACGCATTAGCCAAGTTAATTTCACCGTCCGTTCCGAACGCTGTCAAGGCTTCAAAGCTCTTGCAGTGGGTCTTGAGATTACTTGCCAAATAATGGTAGTCTTCAAATTCTTTCGTCATATGGATAATCGACGGCCCAATGATGACTGGATGTTTTCCAGATTGTTTATTGACAAACATCTGGTGCTGAAAAGAGGTAAGCGTAACGAAAAAGTTACCACAATTGAAGGTGGCATCAACACCGAGTACTGAACCATACTTTTGGGATGCACACATACGAGAAAGCTGGGTGAGCTGAAAGTCTGTTGCTTGAAATGATCGGGGTCGAGTACGGCTCTTTGATGTCGACCGCTGAAATGCAAAATCTCTAACAAATGTTCCCTTGTTCAAGAGTTCCAATACGTCGTAGAATTCATGACGCTGTGATTGCTTACCCTGGTCCTGCGACTGGTGCGTTTTCTTTGTAATCTGTTGTTTGAGGTTGTATGCCTGTTTACGATTTCTAGGCACATCAGCCACTGCTTCAATACCAGAGCTTCCTCCACCCTCTTCAAAGCATTCTTCTACGGCCTTTCGACAAGTCTCAGTGGAGCATTTTTTCTTTAGCTTGTGAAGAACCGGACGCGATGTGCGCATGTAAGGCGAAGCATTTTTATCTTTTGCATTCCCATGCTTTGCTAGCTTCACGGGTACTTCGATGCCTCCTTCGAAATAGTATTGGACAACTGCCAACGGCATTACTTTACCTTCACAATCTCGCACTGTTGCAATCATCTTGTCATAAACTGCGACTTTTCGTAATTGAATTGATTCGTTTATTCCTATATTCGTCCCTATATACACAATTTCGTCTCGTAACTTCGTATATCTCGATCTCGCACGTCTCGATTCGAAAAATGGACAGATCAAAGTCTAAAGTACATACCACTTATCACAAGGTTCACGTGTCAATCACTTATAACTGTACAAACAAAACAAGTACATGTATCTCGTTACACAGATTGCGAAACTGTTCACCATGGGGTGTTTACGACGAATTTAACACTCCCCAAAGTTTATTCACATCGTGAGAAACTTTCAAACTTCGCTTAAAGAAAATAAATCAAAAAATGTCCAAGTGTTCATGCACTGTTCAACTGTCTGTTGATTTCTCCAACAATCGCCGCGGTTCGTCGGGGTCTCGCAGTATCATTCGTTACTCTCGTTTCATCTGCCTGAGTTCCTTCGGGCTGTACAAGTGCTGGAACCTTGACTTCAATCGGTATCAACTGCTGTAAGGGTCTTCTCAAGAGTGCAGGTCGTTTCGAACTGTTTCCAACCTTTACAACAGCTGCTCTCACTTCGCCGTCTTTTCCTGGAATAAGTTCCTCCACCTTTCCTATCTTCCAAAATACTCTACTTGTGGAGTCGTTCTTGAGCAACACGATGTCTCCAATCTCAATCGGTTTCTTGTCGCTACCCCTAGACACGGCTTGCGCTCTCTCCTTTAAACTTGTTAGGTACTCCTTTCGCCATTGCGTGGTCAACTGACGGAGCACATGCTTGTGGTGACGTGCTTTCCTAGTAAGCGATTGATTTGTGCTCACGATTTCGTAATGAGACGCGTTCGGGGTACAGGTTATGCGCCGCCCATAGATTAAATCTGAAGGAGTTAACGGGTAAGAGATCGATTCTTCGTCATCATATACATAGGTAATTGGCCTTGAATTGATCACTGCTTCAATCTCGACTAGAATAGTGTTCAACTCGTCGAATCCAAGTGTAGCGCGTCCAAGAACTTTCTTTAGCGGCCTCTTGATACTTCGCACCAGACGCTCCCAGTATCCTCCCCACCACGGAGCCTTTTCGATGATGAAATTCCACTGGATCTGTTTATTCGTCAGGTAACGCCACACCTCCTCTGATCGGATAATCCTTTGTACCTCGCGTGATGACGACTTGAAGGTCTTAGCGTTGTCTGAATGCAAAGTAGCTGGCACTCCTTTTCGTCCCGTGAATCTTCGAAAAGCCAACAGAAATGCTTCAACATTTAGTCCTGACGTAAGTTCCAAGTGTATTGCTCGAGTCGACGCGCATGTAAACAGGCAAATATAGACTTTCTTCGACTCGTTCTCGGCACCTTCAGAATTCTTGGTTGAGATAAACAAAGGACCTGCAAAGTCGAGACCTACATGGGTAAACGGTGGATCTTCGGAAACTCTGTCGCTTGGCAAATCGGCTTGGGGAGGAGAACTGTAAGGTGTCCCCTCGAATTTCCGACAAATGACACATTTTCGAATGAAATTCTTCACTGATTCACGTCCACGGAGCACCCAGAAACGTTCTCGTAGTGTTGTCAGAGTGTCTCGTATCCCATTGTGTTTAACTGATTCGTGTGACTGCTTGATCAGAAGCTGAACAAAGCTACGTTTCGCGGGTAATAAGACTGGATTCCGAGTGTTAGCAGGTAACGACGAATTGTTCAGTCTTCCTTTGCATTTGACGACACCATCTTGAAGGAATAAACCAAACTGTGACACGTAGATTGGCGGGATAGACTTCTGATCTTTGCGCGTAAGAAATTCAATCTCTTTGGAGAATGACGTTGCTTGTACCGATTTGATCCAAAGGGTTTCTGCTTTCTTTAGGTCTGCGGCGCTTAATCGTGTTTCTTCTTTCTCGTTTCGAGCTCGATTCTTGAATCTCTTTGCAGCTTTGATAACCAGGGCTGTTACACGCAGCAGACTCGTGACGTCGTGAAATCGCTTGATATCAACTAGCTGGTCGATCCTTTCTAGCATGGTGGCTGATGTGTTCACAAGCGAGTGAACAGTAGCTACTGGAGTCTTGACAATTTCCAATAGCGCAACTTCATCTTCAGCATTTGTCGGTTCACTTACGGGCCATTCCGACTCCGCCTTGTAAAGAAATTCTGGACCGTTCCACCAAATTGCATTGGTCGACAACTCTTTCGCGCTTAAACCCCGTGACGGCAAATCCGCTGGGTTCTGTTTACCCGGGCAATGTCGCCAGTCGTCCTTTGAAGACAAATTACGAATTTCGTCTACACGATGTCGGACGTACTGTTTCCAAATTCGTTCGTTTTTTATCCAACAGAGTGTAGTCATCGAATCAGTCCAATTGATTGTTTTCAATTGTTTTCCAGCCGAATTGAATTTGTGAACCAGTCGTGCGAGAAGAACCGCTCCCAATAACTCCAGGCGGGGAATTGACTGCTTCTTTAAAGGTGCGACTCTGGACTTCGACGCAACCAAACGAACATCAACTCGGCCATCTTGATAGAGAGAACGCATGTAAATCACTGCGGCGTACGCGCGATTAGAGGCGTCGCTGAAACCATGAAGCTCGATTTCGATTGGACTTGACCGGAAATAACAGCGCGGGATTCGTACATTGTAGAGGCATTTCAATTCTTCAAGTAAAGTGTTCCAAGTGAGAAGCAAAGTTCCTTGTAATTCGCTATCCCAGTTGATTTTATCCAGGCAAAGTTCTTGAAACAAGATTTTCATTTCAACAGTGAAAGGTGTTAGAAATCCAATAGGGTCAAAGATCTTTGCTGTCAGCTTAAGGATTGAGCGCTTCGTCGGCGGAAGTGAGCTGCCAAATTTGTACAGTTCCTTGAGATCGAAGAAAAATTCGTCAGAAACAGTGTCCCAGTTCAGTCCTAGAATTTTGACAATCGTTTCGTTCTTCGCTTCGGAGCTTCCAGGAGTGGTCGAAGATTTGGCGTACGACTCGTCATCTTCTGTATGTCGGTTCTTGGTTCGATTTGCTTTCACCGCGTGGATTTTCGCAACTCTCGATCGCTCTTAATAGGGAACGCGAATTAGAGTTCCATTTCCGGAGATTAAAGCCGCCTTCGGCTATAATTTGCTTGGTTTTCTTGTAAATGACCAGGCCTTTGTCATCGTTGTCGTCTCCAGTGAGCAAATCGTCCACGTACAGGGATTTCTCGAGTAACTCGGCCATCTCGGGCTCGCTCTGCTTGTACAGACTCAAGTGGTGTGAAATTGTCGCACCCAGAATTGAAGGCGAAGGTCTCAAACCGAAAACAAGCCGGTTGAAACGATACTCGGCGATTTCTGGTTTAGCGGCGAACGGATCATCGTACCATAGGAAACGGAGCATGTCACGATCTTCTTGCTTGATGCCAACCATTAGAAATGCCTTCTCGATGTCTGCGGTGAGAGCGACTGCGTTCCAACGAAACTTGGCCAGCATATCGAAAATATGCGGAATGTAATTCTCGCCAACTTCAAGGCAGTCATTAAGCGATCGTTCCTCCTTCGAAGATTTAGCAGATCCATCGTAAACAACGCGTACCTTTGTTGTTTCGCGATCTCGCCGGACCACTGCATGGTGAGGTGAGTAATGAACGCTCGTTACGTTCAGTTGGTTTGCGCAATTAGATTTCGGCACCCTTCGACAATTCCGGCTTCGCATTGCTGTTGAATAATCTTGTCGTAATCGCTCAGTAAATTCGGTTCGTTCCTTAGTTTATGATGCAGGGATCGTAGTCTTGACACACACATACCATAGTTGTTCGAGGTCGGCGCACCGTCTTCTTTCCAGGGCAATCTTGTCTCGTAGTGGCGACCATTGAAGGAGATATCGGTTTGCTTTGCGATATCGGGTACCTGTCGTTCGATCTTGGAGTCGTCTAAAATTCCAGAACTCTCGGTTTCCCAGAATGTTTTCAACATGTCTACAATTTCGTCTTTGTCGTTACCCTCGTAAAAACATGGACCGCCAGAAATAATTAAATTTGAGACGGCATTTGACTCGTTTGGAGAACAGGAAACGTTAGTCGGACCTGAGAGGAGCCAGCCAAACTTGCTGTTTATTGCCGTTGGCCCAGAATGCCCACGAATTGTTTCACCAGTGACAATATCCCAATAGTGATCCGAGCCGATGAGAATGTCAATACTGCATTGACTGTCGGAACTGTCCGCTAGCTCTAAACCTTGTAAGTGAGGATAGTCGTTGATGTCCACACGTTTCGGTAGTGGCGAACAGATAACAGGGAAATTGAGCGCTGTGATCTCCAGATATTCGTTCTGCTTGTTGCGAAGGGGCAAGGTAACAACTTGACATCTCTGCTTTCGGTAGACGTTTTCTCCAAATGTATTTAAGTGGAGAGTCTCAGATGACATTGGCTTCAAACAAAGCTTCGACTTGAGGTTGTCGGTTACATAGGATCGCTGGCTACCATTGTCGAATAAAATTCTCACGGGTAATGATCGGGAACCATCTTCGTTTGTGGCAATCGCGGTAGCAGTTTGTAGCAAAATGCTCCCCTTGGCCTTGGTACTCGAAATTGCTGTAATCGTGCCTCCCGAAGCGCCACGCTCTTCTTTGTTGATTTGCCCGAGTTCGTTCGGTGGTGGGCGTGGTGGTTGTACATGCTGAATTGTTCCAAAACAAATTGATTGATGATGCCGACCTCCACAATGTCGACAGGCCTTAGAACTTCTACAATCTTTCACATGATGATCGGGATACAGGCACTTGAAACAACGTTTCGCTTCGATTAGGATGTTTCTTCGATCCTTTGGATCAATGACTTTAGTACAAGATGCTGAATAATGCAGGTCGTCGCAGTAAACACAACGCGTTTGTGAGGTGTTGTTCATTTGATCTCGCTTGCCAATGAAGAATGAACTCGTGGTTGGATGCTTGGGATGCCTGGGTTGTTGAAACATGATTTGCTTTCTTTCTTCCTGCGCTTTAACTCCCTCGCTCATTTCTCTCGCTTCGACTTCTTGTTTAATGATCTCTAGAATTCCATCCATTTTCCAAACGGAACTTTTCGTTTCCCTTGCGATGCGCACGCGAATTTCGCTCGGGAGCTTAGCCATTATTACCGGAATCAATAAACCGCCATACTCATCAGAAGCGACACCCAGGGAAGACAATCCACGAACATGCACGCTGATCTGGTCGTAAACGAACCTTAAGGATGTTGAACGTTCAGTTCCTGAACAGTTAGGAATCTTTAGCAATTCATCCATGTGCGCCGAGATAATCTGTTGAGGCCTGCCGAACCTCTCTTGTAAAATTTCGACAGCAGACTTGTAATTGGCGTCGGTCAATGATAATCCTTGGATTGCTCGCGATGCTGGGCCTTCGAGAAGGGAATTCAAATAATTGAACTTATCTACCGGTGAAATCGCTTTATTTTCGTGGACGGCCGATTTAAACGAGTCCCAGAAACTGATCCACTTTGTGATATCCCCGCGGAATTTCGGCAAAATCAACTTTGGCAATTTAGCCTTGACTTGATTTGTAGGAAGCGCTGGTTGAGCAGTTCCAGGTAGCGCTTGAATTAACTCTGCGAGTGGGTTACTTTCTTGTGGCTCTACAGTGGTCTTCCGAGAAACATCGCTTATTTTCTTCTGGCAGTTGATAGCCTTCTCCACATACTTCTCCGATTCCTCGATCTCCTGTGTAATTTCTTCTAGGATGCACAAGGATAGAACTTGTTGATCGATTTCCTCGAGAGTCTTCAGTTTTGCTTCCAGCAATCGACTTATGACCTCCAATTGTTGAACTTGTTCGCTAGAGATATATGCTTGAGCTGCTTCATCTCCAAAAATGGCGTTGGCTTTGTTTACGTTTTTAGTTACAATGCCACGTTGCGCTCCCCGGATCGATCGTAATCGCTCCAATTTTTCCTTTGCTTCTTCGCTCGCCATACTTGTACTCGTTAAGAGGCTCGTTGCCCCACGTTGGGCGCCATGTCATAAACTGCGACTTTTCGTAATTGAATTGATTCGTTTATTCCTATATTCGTCCCTATATACACAATTTCGTCTCGTAACTTCGTATATCTCGATCTCGCACGTCTCGATTCGAAAAATGGACAGATCAAAGTCTAAAGTACATACCACTTATCACAAGGTTCACGTGTCAATCACTTATAACTGTACAAACAAAACAAGTACATGTATCTCGTTACACAGATTGCGAAACTGTTCACCATGGGGTGTTTACGACGAATTTAACACATCTTTCTAAACTCTGGGGTGTGAGCGTGGCGAAAATAGTTACGACACAAGGTGTAGATGTTGTTGTCCAAGTGCTGGATGTCTCCTAGCTCACCTTGATACTCCTCGGCTGTCAACATACCAGTGTCATCTTCAACTTCAATGCAGTATTTTCGTCTTGGTTTGCTGTGGCCAGTCCAGCTACCATTATCATCTCCATAGCTGACAATGTCTGCTTCCAAAGACGTAGTGTCAACAACAAATGCCGCATGATGTCGAACTCCCCGTGGCACACGTTTGCAGACTTTTTCATCGGGCGTATCTTCTCCCACAATAATGCCAAGCAGGCGCTCTGCAGTAAAGCCTTTCACAGCCCTTTCCAACATCGGCTGGGAACTAGGATCATCATTTTCCTTTTCATCTTTTTGGCAAGACGACCTCCCCACTGTATCACTAGTTATCATACGTTCTTCATACGCTTCTGTTTTGACGGCATCATCAACTTTACTTACTCTCTTGTGCTGTCCAATAACACTTGCTTTGTCGGTATCATCTAATTCACTCAATCCACCAGTATCATCAGCGCCTGTTAAGCTGTCATTATCTGAGCTGGAGTCCACATATACTGGTTCTGCTTTACTCCCCTACAAGAGTGAGCCATATTTATAATTAGAATTAAACTTTCTTTGGAGAAAAACTGAAGATTGGCTGAATAACGTATTGGTTACACTGTACTTTTCTATCTGCCAATTGCCAACTTACTATCCATTTAGGTGTTGTTTGGGCAAAGAGAAGGGAGCGTTAAGTAATAACATTGTTATGATGTCACTAATCTATTTTATAACAAAACTAGTTAAGAGTACTTACACCTGGTGTTCCTCCAAAGTGTGAATTTTCTAACTTAGGAAATTTCGCGTCAACACCTTGAACACTGCAAAACAAAATCCTTATTTTCAGAGATCATTTATTTTAAAGGGGAATGGGGGAGGGGAGGGGCTGGTAGACTATGATTGATAATTCCTGTGATATAGGCAGGAATTTAGTTTAGCTTGGGTCATTTTTCGTGTAGTTTGCTTTCATATCATAATAGTTTTAATTCTTATATTTGTTAATAGACTACCATGGATAAATAAAGTCATCCATCTATCTATCTAACCCCTTCTTCATCAGAACTGTTTACCTGGCCCCTTTTGCATCACTTGTCCAGTCATAACAATTAAGCCCAAAAAATAGCTGACATTTTATCTATTAACCAAGTTGACTATATTTGCAACCATTAGTTAATGGTGTTTGGTACCTAACAAGATTGGGAGGGGGGGGGTATGATTTCTTTGAAAAAATTAGATAAGATAAGATAAGATAAACTTTCAGAACCTCAGGAATGCTATTTCAAGCATTCCTGCAGAATTTTTCTTTAACCACAGGTATTATAGATGCCATCATTAAGGGGAATCATTTCGAGTGACCCCCTGAACACATCATATAATTTTTCTGTCACCCCTCATTTGAAAGCCATAGTGTTTGATATGGCTCACCTTCAAATCCCAGCACCCCCCAACCCAACCCAACCATGTACAAAAATTAATTATGGTCCCTCAATGGTCTGAAAATAATGTGGTATGCTGATAACCGTAATTAATTGATGAGTCAGCAGTAAAAAGGAATATGTTCAATAACAAATATCCAAAAATAGACAGAACACTTAATGGGCACATCATGTCATTGACATCAGTATTTTCATAAAATTCAAACCTTTTTCTCTTCTTCTCAAGTTCTTTTAACAACTTCTTTGTTTCACAAATCTGAAAGATTATTGCATGGGAGTGTCACCAATAGCAAACAATTTTATTGACCAAGGAAAATGCCTCCCATTTATTAGTAGAACAATACTTATTTAAATTAGTGTGACTTCTTGTGATTGTTAGATGTGTTTAAGGGAAAAGAGGGGTTCGGGGTTGATGAATTTTATTTTATTGTATACATAAATGGCACAAAATAGTCTCTCATTTTACTAAAACCTGCCCAGAATGCCCCTAAAGTTGCGAAATGAGTGATGAATCGCGTGACGTGTTTGGTCACGCAATATGACCTTATACATTTACTGCTCGTATCATTGACAGTGATTTTGCAAAGCCACTCAGTTTAGTAGAAAGCCTGGGTAGAAAGTAATTTTCCTGCAAGCAGCATTTGGAATAGATGTCATGTTAAAGTACCGTAAAATACATTGAGAAGCTGGTTGTTGGCTAGTGACATCGAGTATTAAAGAAATTACCAACTATCAAGTCAGTCACTAAGCTTATATATTATAAAACTTGACATTACTTTCATCCTCAGTTATGGTACGCAACAATTATGCCTTTTACCTCTTTCATAATCTAAAAGTATCAACGATTTCCATGTAAGCGTACTTTATAGGTAAGTCCTAGGTATTAGGAGTGACAAAATGCAAGTAAGCTTGTTTTTATCCGTCCATGAACATGAACAACGATGATCGGCGGAAAGAATCTGAAAGAATCTACGACTTCTGCTCGTCACACTATCAATAACTCCATTTCTGTTGTTGTAGACATTAAACTAAGTATTGTGTCTTGCCTACCATTCGAAAACTAAGAAAAAACACCCACCTTTTTTTCGATATCGTTCTTGCCCGAATTGCCCTCTCGTTCAGCCATGTTACACTGATGTTACACTTGGGTTTTGGCGCGAATTTGTGACGTCACAAACCCGATCTGCTAACCTGTTCCCAGGACTCCTGCTCCACAACCTCCGTTTGACTGTTCCGGCTGTTTCGCTTTCCGTTTCGTTTCGGTTGTTTCGGTGGTTTCGTTTCGGCCGTTTCGCTGGTTTCGTTTCGGCCGTTTCGCTGGTTTCGGCCGTTTCGTTTCGGTCGTTTCGGTGGTTTCGGTGGTTTCGGCGGTTTCGTTTCGGCGGTTTCGTTTCGTTGTTTCGGGTTTTAGTACATGCCCACTGCTAATGGGTTGTACTCCTTTTAGAATGAGTAACAGTTGTTCGGCTCAAGACCTGATACATTGATTACTCCCATTTGGCACAGGGCCATTCTAGAAGCAGAATGAGTTGATATTATGGTAGCAACAGGGAGGCTACTAGTGCCGTGTTGGCAGAGACTGCTGTTAATGAGTTATGCCACCTCGTTACGTAAACAAGCAGTTTGTCTCGTTTAAAACCTGGCATTCCTGTTTGGCATAGTGCCATCTTGGGAACAGGCAATGAGTTGATATTATGGTAGCAGCAGGGAGGCTACTAGTGCTGTGTTGGTAGAGACCGCTGTTAATGAGTTATGCCACCTGGTTATGTAAACAAGTAGTTCGTCTCATTCAAAACCTGGCATTCCTGTTTGGCGCAGTGCCATCTTGGGAACTTGGGAACAGGCAATGAGTTGATATTGTGGTAGCAGAGGGGAGGCTTCCATTGCATTAAATTTTGTGGGTACTTTTAATCAATCTCATACATAGAATTGGCAGACCCCTTGGTCAGTAATGTACAAGATTAAGTTTTAGTATGAACGTGTTATTAGTACTACTCTGGTTCAAGACCAATTTATTTCCATTTGGTATTGTCATCTATTGAAAATTAGTCAGTTTTGGTAGTAGCACTAAAACTTTTGATGTTTCTGATACTGATGATATGCTATACTGCCCAGTGAGTAGTGACTTGTCTGTTTCAATACCCACTACTTGCATTTGGCACAGTGCTGTAACATTTTGTGATTGTGTTATGGGAAGGCAGCTTGGCCAAGTGGTTAGGGTGCTGGACTTTTAATCCAGAGGTCCTGGGTTCAAGTCTTCCTCTCTAAACAGCTGGATTTGTTTCACGGTAGTCCCGTGTTCAAATCCTTGGCCACCCTTTGTAAATAGCCATCTGGTAAGTCTCCCACCAGTTGGGGTTTTTAAAAATGTTTACATTCAGTTTATAATGTTTCTTTCAGAGATTTACAGTGTCCGCAATTAGCAATACAGTGCTAAATACTTTGACACTTGAATGAAGTGATCTATGTGTACAGTACTGTAATGCATAAAAGCTACTGAGCAGTACTTTCAGGTGGTGCTGGTTGCTTTGTATTAATAATATTTCAAACAAGAATTTATCTGAAATGTAAATTTGTATTTTGTCACTCATAGAGGCTAAAGAGGGTAAATGCAAAATGACCTTAGGCAACTTAAAACATGCTAGAATGATACACTTGTAATATTAATAAATAATAAATAATAATAAATAAATATTTTCTGCAGTGTAAAGGTAAAATAATATTATAAGACAGTTATGACTGAATTGCACAACCAGCCATTAATGAAATGCATGCTTTATGAATAAGCTCATTTCATGGCAGACAAAGCAAAAGATATTTTCATACATGCCAAGTTTATTTTACAGAAATTAAATATAAATTATATTTAAACAATTACGAAAATATTGAAGTAAATGATATTTTATCTCAAAAGCACCACTATGTTTCCTTTATAGAATGTCACGAACTTTCCATTAAGTGTCATTATTGTAATAAAATTTTGTACATCAGCATCAACAATGCGGTGACTTATACTGACAGGTGCTTAGTCAAATTTGTTGAACATGTGATTGTGTTATTCAACTGCTGGTAAGTATCTAAGCTAGCTAGGAATAATAATTTGCACTGATTTCCTATTTGAAATTGTACAATGTTTTGTCAGGATTTTGAAATAAGAAAATGAGAAAAAGTTGGGAGGGAGCTTCTATACTACCTAGTAAATATTCAGAAATTGTCAACCTCTAGTGTTGCATTGGGCACTTTCTATAATGAAATAAGTAATTGTATAATTTCCCTATTTATATAAATATCGTTCTCTAACTGTTCTCTTAACTACTTTCGTTCGGTATGTTATTATTTTTGTATAACTTAAATAGCTTAATAATAAATTATTGTTGAAGGAGTTCAACCAATGCAACCTTACTTATACAGTGGGGTTTCTATAAAGCTTAAAGCAGAAATACCATACTACACGATGCAAGCATCTAGTTATTTTATTCATTACTAAATTGTTTTTTGTTGTTTAAATACACAATTGTTTTTGCACAAGGTTTTGTAAAAACAATGCCAAACAAATGTCTTTTGAGAAGTTCAGCTGTTATACTGAGCAATATTATTACAATGTATAATGTTTTGAATTATTGAATTTTTTAATAAAATTAATGAACAAATAAACATGTATGGAATTGTCTGTTGTTACCACTATGCTATGCCAATCATTTTATTTATTTATTCTCCAAGAGTGATCAGCCCCTAATTTCTGGTGAGCACTTTTACTTGACATCTGTCACTTTTAAGCTACCTATCAAATGAGAGCTCATACCCTAGGAAATGTAGACAATCGGAGGATGATGGGGTCACTTGGCTATTTTCGTGCAAATAATTCGTCTTCTATTTCCTCTATAGGTAGTAAGGCCCTCTTTCCACGGAGGGAGGGTGACTCTAGTACCAGGGTCTTTCTCCTAGGCAGCTAAAACATAGCCCACCTTTATATGTAAAATTTCTTTGCCTTCTGCCTGGGTTATCACAGAGTCGTTGAAGTGTGTTGTAGCATGGAATACTCCAAACGTCCTATCTGCCCACAAGACTAGCCTGCATAGCAGGCGTAAACGGGGAAGGGGAGAAAATGGGGGTCTGGGGCCTCCAGTCCCCCATTTTCTCGGTCCCCTTCTCCTTTCCTGATTACACCTGCTACGCAGGCTATCAGAAGACAATATAATTATTTAAATGGATAAATTCATATAAATTTACTGGATGCAGTTTTCTAAGGTTTTTGTCAATCTTTGGCTGCTAAAAAAAAAATCCTTTTCAAGTTCTCTGGCCAGTAACCTTTCAGTGGAAGCCATCTTGGAATAAAAGTCTTTGGAAAAGACATTATCCGATGACTAATGCAAAACTAATTTCCTGAAATGGGATTGTTTGGGGTCAGAACTATCAATTTTGTGCTTGTCACCTTGTCGTGGTGGTGAAGCTTGCGCATCTCAATGATCCCAAGAGCTATGCTGACTGGGGCTCTGGCCCCTGGTAGGTTCAACCATACCGGATTGATCAAAGGGGAGGGACCTAACAAAGGACAGCCCCTGGCCCTCCAAGTTGGAGGTTGGGCATGGGGCTAATCACACCACTCCATAAAAAACTCAGTGATTACAGAAACCCCTGGGGCCTTATGCCCCACATGGCATAAAGAGGCCTAAGTAAGTACTTGACGCATAAGTTAAACAGGTGGAAACTGAACACGGCTAGCAGGCTGACCCTAGCGCGACCATTGACAAGCAGATAGCCCACCTACAAGGAAGTCTCTAGCAAGCAGACAAGGTGACCCTGATAGGAGGATGACCCTGTCTAAGATGTAAACACTTCTCAATCAGTGTACTTTGTTAAGAAATGTATGAAAAGTTAGCCCTCCATCAATATCAACGGGCCCTCACCCAGTGATGACAGTTTCCAGATTCATACAGTAACAAAAATGGAAAGAGAAACTGCCATGTGTCTTTGAATAATGGCCGTTCCTTACATGATGAAAGTTTGATTTTCTTATTACTGGACTGCAGCACCTCTGTTAGGAAGTTACTTTTGTGTCAAAAAAATTTGTGGTTTGGAGTCTCCCCCGTAGGTGCACTTCATGTAGAGGGCACTGGGCATAGCAATTGAGTACAAAATGTTGTTTTTACAGTCTTGAGTCATACAGCTGTAGGGGCAATTATTTTGAAAAGTTACTTAAAGGAGGGGGGGGGGTGACTATGTAAGGAACGGCCATTATTCAAAGACACATGGCAGTTTCTCTTTCCATTTTTGTTACCGTATGAATCTGGAAACTGTCATCACTGGGTGAGGGCCCGTTGATATTGATGGAGGGCTAACTTTTCATACATTTCTTAACAAGCTTTCAATCTTTGCACCACACTTTCTTACTCAAATAAATGATAAACTGCAACACTGAATATCCAAGCCACTGGAAAAATTCAGTGGCTTGGATAGGACTCAACCCACGACCTTCCCTTCAGGTTACTCACCCAGGTGTATAAATAAGTACAGAGAACCAAATTCTGAGACTCCTTATTTGCTTTTCCAGCTCAGGAAATGGAATGAAAATTATCATTTGGGCCATCATATTTGTTGTTTGTTTTTTTTCTTTTCTTCTTTGAACCTTGGCAAGAAGAGGGTCAAAGTTAGGGGCACTTTGCAAATCGACCAGGGAGGTGTGGCAACTCATGGTTAATATAATGCTACAGAAAACAGATTTGTTGACAAATTTACCCCACAGGGGGTGGGCGTGCTCCCTTGTGTAGCCCCTATGGAGATGTGCTGCTGGACAAAGTATGGTTTTTGGCCTCTGTCCTGAAAAGGGTATAAACAAGGTCTGAACTTGTCCTACACAGGGTATGGTTGCACATCTGTCATCGTTAAATATGGTTTATACTTTAAGGAATCCTAGATTGGAGATGTTTGCCGGTATTTGACAGTTGTCCTAAACAAGGACCTATAATGGAAAGTGTTGTCCTACATAGGGTTGGTACTTTAGAGCATTTCTGTCCTACACAGGGTTGGTACTTATGAGCATTTCTGTCCTACACAGGGTTGGTACTTATGAGCATTTCTGTCCTACACAGGGTTGGTACTTATGAGCATTTCTGTCCTACACAGGGTTGGTACTTATGAGCATTTCTGTCCTACACAGGGTTGGTACTTATGAGCATTTCTGTCCTACACAGGGTTGGTACTTTAGAGCATTTGTGTCCTAAACAGGGTCAGGGTTTCAGACCTGCAGCAACAACCAAACATGGGTCTCCCCCCACTCCCCAGGGAATGTTACTTGCTTGTAAAGAGTTTTCCCTTTCAATGTTGGTGGTGATAGTGAGTCACAAAGGTGAGCATCTAAAAGTTGCTGAAAGTTTTTTCACTGGTCTACCTGCTGCAATTTGTTGGCCCAACATTATCGCAATGTTGGCCCAATTTGATAAAAGTCTGTTGCACTCGAACACAGTTTCTGAATGGGAAAATTTCAATTTTCAGCTGCCATAATGCACATAGTACTGATAAGCTGACAAGTTGAAGTGTGTCAAGTGTAAACCAGGTCTCAACCTTGCTACTTAAAGGGGTGATGTCACAAGGATTCAGGGCTCGAGACTAACGGTAGCCAACTAGTCACAGACTAGTAGAAATCCCGTTTTGGCTAGTAAAAAAGTTCTGCGCTTTCACTAGCCATTTTGGCTAGTAGAAATTTCAAAGCACTAGAGCACAGGATGGAAACCAAACTAAATATTGCTTCTGAAGATCTGATCCCAAAAGCAAATTGAGTGAGCAGAAACTTAAACTTATTCCGTAGAAGGATATAATGTTTGTATGATACTTGTTTTGTCCTCTCAACGTTTTTCCCTACTAATTCTTGTCTCAGATGGCAACGTTTTCTCCGTCATTTCTACGTTCGAACGAAATTAGCCGTCTTCAGAACGTTTCACCATACGTTTCCTTGAAAGGTCCGTTAGTGTGTTCATATGATATTTTCCTACACGTTAGTAGGTTCACACAATTCTTTAGTCTTCTGTTATCGACTTTTTGCCATTAATTGCTGCGTTCGTAAAATAGTTTCTCTTTCCAGGGTTTCTCACTACGTAACGTCTTCACAACGTTTCTCCCTACGTAAGTAGGTTCGTCGATTTATTAGTCTAGCCTTCTCAACGTTTCTTTGTACGTTAGCACGTTCGCACGACATTGTTCTGCTCTTCCTAAGGTCTTCAGTGTGTTAGTACATTCGTAAGATATGTCGACACTGTAGTATCTTCATACGGTATTAGTCTTGCCTTCTCAACGTTTATCCGTACGTTAGTGCGATTTTAGTTGTCTCATTTACGTTTCTCCGTAATTTATTGTCCCACTGTAATAGTTCAGTTTGTCCATTCGGCGTTCTTTCGTACGTCACACACGTTCTTACGGAATTAGTTTTGTTCAATAACGTTTCTCCGTAAGTTAGTAGTTGCGTATTTTATTAGTCTCTGTATCTTGGTACGTTGGCAGCTTTTCTCCCTACTGTAGTGCATTCGCAACCAACGTGTTTGATTTGACTTCTCAACGTTTCTCCGTACCTTAGTAAGTTCGAACCTTATTAGTTTTTTCTGCTCATTTACTAGTCTTCTCTTGTAGACGTTTTTCCGTACGTGAGTTGAGTGCTGTATCAGTCTTGTCTTTTGACGTTTCTCCGTACCTTACAACGTTTGTACAATGCCAGTCTTCTCTTCCCAACGTTTCTCCGTACGAAGTACATGCTCATAGAAGGTTAACTGTTCGAGTTATTTGTCATGATTTGACCGAAATGGAAAAGAGAGGCGTGATCTACAATATACATCGCGCCAGGGAATTTGCCCTGAAGGCACATATTACTTTATATTCCGCTGGTGATGATCTTTAACCGTTGGAAAGAACAGTCAACATTCAAGTTCTTCACTCTTGAGATTACAGAGAGGCATGTTTACAGTATTTAATATGGCTAAAAATTACACATATTGAACACAATACAAGATTATGCAAAAAAAGTCTGGCTAGTGAAAATTTATTTTGGCTAGTGAAATCAAACCTCTCACTAGCCACTAGGCTACTAAGCTGAAAAGTTAGTCTCGAGCCCTGCAGGATATTGCTATGTTAGGTCAATTCCCTGCTAAAATCATAACTTAGTGCCTTTACTCATACACAAAATGCTCCTGAAAAACTATGAGGAAGATATCATAACTATTATTTTTTGGGTGATTTTTGAGAACATAGCATCAAAACTTGAAAAAATTGCTTCAATCCGTTTCCATCCTTGCCATTGGTAGTAACAGACAACAGGAAACAGTTTCAGTGCCGTAAGATAGTCTTTCACAACAAAGCTAGTCCATTATTTTTGGAATTCAATAATTATTGATACCAAAACACTTTAAGGCTTTCTAAAAAGATGCTAAAATAGCATGACAAAGCCCCTTTAAATGTACAAGAAAGTCAAACCTCATGGCACAAAGCACACAAACATGGTGTGCATGTAATTAAGATCACCCATAGAATACAGATCAATTCAGTTGTTTTATTGGGAAGAATAATTTAAGGATGTAACTAAATTATTATAATTGATAGAATCAACCTTTCACCTTAATTCTAGTTTCATGTTACACTCTAATCATGAAATCTTGGCCATTGTTTGGAAAATAAAATGTGACACTGTAAAATGAAATGGTATATTAAGCAAGACCTAATGAATTATTGACTCATTTGTTGATGTTCCACTCGTTCAACTGCAATGTAAAACCTTGTCTTGTCCGTTATGTCGTGCCACCCGATTGGTCCTCGCTCACAATCAGCGCAAGCCAAATATTTGATAGACTCTACTGTCATTGAAAACCCAACATTTTCAAAAGCGTACATGTCAGGGACTAGCCAATGTCTTTTGAGGGTTTCCCCTTCTTGATGCTCTGCAGTAAAATTTTCCTTTTTCTGCATGAAGGGCAAGAAGAGCTACATGAAAAAGAAAAAAGGAAGTAAGAAATAAAATAGTATGTCGATTGTGTCAAATTCAACTTGCTTCCTACCTGCTTTGTTACCTTACGAAGAGTGGGGTGCTGGTACTGTTCTTTACAGTCAATCTATGTTGTGCATGACCAGTGTTGAATGGAGTTTCCAAACTTTCATATCAGTTTGAATGAAGAATTTAACTGTACATTAGCCTGAAATTATGCTTCAGCATTTGATGTACAGCTGTAAACTCAAGGAATTTTGGAATCTTGCAACCAATGCTCAATTCTTGTTTGCAATACTGAATCATTTGTTTCTGACTGATGTGTAAATATGAAATAGGGGTCACAAATGATGTAGATTGACTGTAACAAGAAAAACTTGTTGTTAAGGCCACGGGTGAGAAACTAAGTCATCAGTATTTAATTATTTAAAGCGTATGCACGAAGTGCGACGAATGGTAGCGACATGGTACGAAATATTCATGAATAGGCCCTTCAGTAAAACTTTCAGTTTCTGAATCAATAATTGCACGTGTGTAAATTGTGTGCTACAGAGTTGTGACTTTTAAGCATTTTTACTATAAAAAATTGTCAAGGTCCGGCTTTTTTTTAAAGTTCAAACGTTAAAGGAACCATGTCACAGCGTTTTCATTCATTTTTCTGATCTGACAAAATTATTTTCTCATTAACGGAAACCTCAAAATAATAGTTTCCTAAGGTAGAAAAACACCAAAGAAGTAATAATTAACCAAAACCAAACAAGGATGGTTACGACTGAGGGAGATTAAGACGGATTACGAATGACAAACTTGAAAAAACTTGCCAGCTTTTTCAAGTTGCGTTATCCATGACGTAGCTCCTTTAATAGAAGCTTTTTTAGAAGTTTTCCAACAAAACAAAAATTATAGCTATCCAATCCAAATATTTGCGATCTCTAAATTGCAACGTATTGTTCTTTTCTGGACAGTGAACAATAGCTGCTAGAATTTAGTTTCCATTATTAACATAATGTTACCTTAAACATTCGTTTTTATTCGGTGAGCCTTCGAAAGCCCTAAAACCACCAATTTTGTGTCCAAGAATAGTCGAGCACGGATATAGAATTTCCTCAACTGACACAACAGGCAGGCAAACAAGGTGTATTGTAGATTGTCACAACAGAAGCAATTTTTTTCAAACAAGCTTTTCAACAAAATATTGAAGGCTTCAAATTTACACAAGGATGATTTCACTCACTTAAAAGCTTACAACTTTCACTGGAACTCGAAATCCTATAATCGGCTTCTGTTGTGACACAACAGAGGTTTTAACTGATCAGTGAGTGGTAAAATCAAGAAGTGTTGTCTTCTCCATGAGGAGAAAACTTGGACACGGAGTCGCGTTTTACAAACCCTTACCTTTGGGAACTCATAGCATCGCAAAGAGGCGCAATCTGTCAAGCCAAAACAATCTCGTTGCACTTCCACCATTGCCCAAGCTCCCTGTTAAGTTTCAACGGAATCGACTCCCAAACGTTCAAGATATGACGTTTTTTATCGTAAGACCTCCACCAAAATTTTGCCTTATACATTTATTCATGAGCATCTTGTCACCCGTGTCCTTAAAACTGACAGACCTGTGGCCCTTGGTGCCTGGAACAACTTGGGATTTGGAGATGTTGGTTTCTATTCAGTAAGCAGCCCACATGCAAGCAGACATGGAATGAGCATAAACTTATGTGGCTTTAAATGAGAATATAATAATATTATTATGGATGTAACTGATTGAGTGGTTGGTCTTGTGTGACTTGTCAATTTGCCGTCTTGCATGACTAGTTAAAACATGTAGCAAAGTTCTTCCCTTTTTAGCTAAATACATATGGCGTCAAATTACATCCTGATTTTGGCCTTCAATAATATGAATGATAAGTGCTGCGTTAGCACTGGTATTTATTTTTACTGCGGCTTCTTTACTTTATTACACTTCTGTACATTTGTAGCATGTATTTTGGAGAAAATGTGACCAGAAACCACTTTCTATTTGTTGCCTTAGAAAATCCAATCTGTGTGACAAACCTGATTGTGGAAAATATCACAAAACTTAAAGGTTTTTGCGTGCCTTGTACAATACTGCATGTCTTGTTACTAATGCTATCATGCATAACGAATGTGGCAAACCCGTATCCAGACAAATAAATAAATAAATAAATAAATATAGGAACTCAAAATGCCGTTGCTGACAAAGGAATGAACGCATTCATTCCAAAAACTCCAAAACCCAGAGCAACCTAGTTCCCAGGGGCTTTCATCCCCCCACCCCAGAGAAAGCCTGGGAGATGAAAGACCTTGGGAACAAGGTTGAACCAGGAGAACAACCCTTGAAGCAAGGATGAGGACCAACAACAGACTTAACACAAATTATGATGCCAAGTCTAAGATTTGACATTGAATCACACAGGTGGAATGAAAGTGGTCACAAGACTGTGTCTTCCCTGCTCTTTAAATAATTCTGAATGGAACTTCTGTTGCACTAGGCCTGCAAAACCTTAAAACTACCATCTTACTAGAGACAAAGAAGACCAATTCAACTAGATGAAAAGTTAAAATCACCTATGATCAGACTTGATCTTATTACAAATACCGGGGACATGGGTACAGGTAGGATATGCATTGTTAGTTACAGTCGACAACATACCTCTCTTTCTTCATATCTAGCAGTACTCGGTCTCAGCACCTTTGACTGGCAAAACTTGCACACTACCCACTTGCTGTTCTTTCCATTCTCAATCAGTTCATCCATCTGTGGCAACTGGCACTCTTTCCAAGAAGTAATTTCTTTCAAAGTTGCTATCCAATATGGCCTTTGACCAGATCTAGAACAGTCAGGCGGCTTTTATCAGACCGCGTTTGACTGGGGGTTAAAACTGTGACGTCATTTTTGGCGGCTTACGGTAAAAGCAAAACAAAGCAAAAACAAAAACAAAACGAAAACATATTGTTCATAAAATCGAAAAAAAAAAACTGACGAAAGTTATAACCAGGATTGAGCTTGCACGTCAAGATTTCAAGTTGAAATGTAGTTCATGAATGCAGAAAAAAACATCACTTATACTATAAAAAACGTTGTAAAAAGGTAAAAGACCACCACATTTACAGTATTATTTCAAATCTTAAACCATCAGTTTGTTTGTTTGTTTGTTTGTTTCACTGTATGTTTTTTTTTTGCTTTTTTTTTTTGCTTTTTTTGCAAGATATTTGTCAAAGAAAGCATTGCGAAATAGCATTACGTATTTTGACATTTTTAGACCAAATTGCTTAGTCACCCCAAGGCCACACAAAACAAATTTTACACGACGTAAAAGACCAGTCAGCCAATCAGAGACCTTTCTTTCCCTTACGTCATTCAATATTTACTCGTCTGCATGACGCAAACGATCGAAGGACCGGCTAGTGATAAATACATTTGCAAAGCTGGTGGAGAAGTAAGGCTCCAAATTGGGAAAGATCACTTAAGCTAACGATGGCTACAACTTTAACACAGGGTTTCCCAGAAAACACTGATCAAAGGTAGAGGAAGTCAGGTATTTTATGAGGGAAGAAACTGGTGGTTTTGCTAATTTCTTTTCGTAATATTTTACATAGTATACCCACACCGTCAGAACTAGCAGTCGTCGAAGAGTCGAGAGGGTGGTGTAGGAAAAGATGTTCGTGGCGACCAACTTCAGAGAGATTGCTGGAGGCTGCAGAAGCGCGAATTTTGCAATGTGAGTTGTTCTTAGAGACTAATCGTTGTGCTTAACCTAAAAATGGTTTAGAAACATTGCAAACTCGTCGGCTAATCGCCTTGATCTTTGTTAACGCTTGTTTTATCTTAATAATCTTCTGTTGGTTCGATAGCTAGATTTGTGCTGTTTTCTTGTAGAACAACCTCTGCAAAAGCAATTTACAAAGGTCACTAAGGTTGATTTTCTTTCTGAAAAGAAGAACAAATATAATTTAACTGATTGTAAGCGAGCTGCTGTTTTCAATTCTTCTGGAGAAAGTTTTTAACTAAAATAACATAATGATCGGCTCAAAAACCTTGGCAGAGGCTTAAATACAAGGGGGCAGAGGACAGGCCATCTAGGTCCACTGCCATCTCGCACCCTGCCACATTGCCCTGTAGCTGGAGTTCCCATTGTTACTCTGCAAGCACACTGTATGGAGCTGGTATTGATCAAGTCTTATTAGTTAAATTCTTCCCAAACAAGTTGCCACATCCCCTAACTAAAAACCAACCAAAAATTCAAACGAGCACCCCCACTATTGAGAGATCAAAGGTACCGACATAGCTAGCCCCTCAGAAATGACTTTTAAAACCCCCTCCCTCCCCCTAGGATTTTCCTGACCCTCAATTGGGGGGGGGGGGGTGCAGACATTCAATGGAATGGCCCAATCCAAAAGCTTATGTTTTGAGCATCACCCTTCATCAGAGTGAAGGGATAACATAACACTCTGACAAGGTACAACATCTAAACAGGGTAAAGCAGAACATTCAGGGCACTGTTAAATATTATATATTTTGTCCATAGTGTTCTTTGAATCAAGCTCATGATTGATGTATACTTTTGTCTTTCCTTGACAGTTATCAAGACTTGTTATGAAAGTAAATATGTACCTTTGAAAGACAATAATAAAATATGGACAGTAAAATTCAACCCTCATGCAACTAAAGTACCACTGGTAATGGTTCATGGCTTCGGTGGGGGTGTAGGTCTCTGGGCCATGAACATTGATGCCCTTGCCAAGGACAGGACTGTCTACGCATTTGATGTCTTGGGATTTGGACGCAGCTCACGTCCTCAGCTAAGCACAGACCCAGAAGAGGCTGAAGTGCAATTTGTTGACTCCATCGAGCAATGGCGTGACCAGATGGGCCTAGAAAAATTTGTTCTCCTGGGACACAGTTTTGGTGGCTATATGGCAAGTTCCTATGCCCTCAAACATCCCTCCAGAGTTCAGCATCTAGTCCTGGTGGATTCCTGGGGTTTTCCAGAGAAGCCATCTGAGTTTGAGTTTCCTATTCCGTTGTGGCTGAAAGCAGTAGTAGCTGTTGCAAGCCAATTTAACCCACTGGCGGGATTGAGAGCTGCTGGTCCTTGGGGTGAGTAGACAAGCTACGCCATAATATTCATACGATGTAGAAGTCCTAAAGCCTTGCTTAGCTTGGTGGAGGGGGAGATTTCCATATGAAAGGGAGACCATTTTGCCATGCCAGTTTTGTTGTAGTAAATCAGAAATGACCATAATAATATTGTATTTAGGTACTACTTGCAATGATTTTATTGTTTCAATGTCCACAAAGCAAAGTACTGGAAAGGTGTAACTGGTATTCTGTATAGTCAAAAATATTGTGACTCAGATCCTTCATAGCAGTTTACGAAGTGGTCTAAATTCATTTCTCTCTGACAGTAATGAGTAGACATATTTGCCATCTACATATTCATTCATAAAGTTATGAATTGTTTGTAATTGCAGGTCCATCACTGGTGCAGAAATTCAGACCCGACTTTCAGGGGAGGTTCTCACGTCTCCTCTCAGATGACACTATTTTCAATTACATTTACCACTGCAATGCTCAGAAACCAAGGTACTGTCATGTGACTATTAAACTAAGTGGTGACACTGTTACCGAGTAGAAGATAGTTGTTACAGAGAAAATAATACATGCTTGAGATCGACAAGAAATTACTGTTAGTGGCTGCATGAGCATAAGTCGTGCATTTCATCAGTTCCATTTAGATCAAAAGTGTATCTGCTTATTTACTTGTTTATTTATTTTAATAAATTTTCTTTTATAGCATTGAAAACCACATCATTAATTTAATTAGAACCTGGTGTAAACTGCATAAGTTGCGTTAATAACTGCGAGGATCTTCTTTACATTTATTTCTTCATTCCGCAGTTCAAATATATGGATTTCATATATTCATAATTTCATCTTCATCTTTCCCGGGTACATCACGAACCAATTTAATGACCAGCTCCCAGTTGGCCTGTTAGCTCAATTGGTTAGAGCGCTGCACCGGTATCGCAGAAGTCAGGGTTCGAATCCCGGCAAGCCTGATTTTTTCAGGCTTTCTTTTCGCAACTGCATAAGTTGCATTAATAACTGCGACGATCTTCATCAATTTATTTCTCCATTCCGCAGTTCAAATATATGAATTTCATATATTCATAATTTCAAATGTATATTTGTTCTGCAGTTTTTTTTTTTGGGGGGGGGGGGCAGGGGTTAAAGTAATTGTTATTACTTTAATCCACATGGTTGAGTTAGAAAACTTCAAAGTTGCTACAAATTCATTTCTGGGTTATCTTAACCCTGCTTTGAGAATCTGCATTCTGGTATATAAATGGGTCCCAGTGAACTGTGGTTAGAACTGTGTAGCGCAATCAGTGAGTCAGAGTCCAAATTTTGCAAAATGTTTAGTTATTATATGCGCTAAAAAAATAAAACAAATCCATACGTTTTGGAACTACTATCCCTTCATCAGTGGAATAGCCATTTAATTACAAAACATTTTGCGAAATTTGAACCAGTGAAGTGTATTGGTTTCCTAGCAAATTGCTGGGGGTGGGGTAACCTTGCAGTCAAGTAGCATCCCAGGGGAAAGGAGTAATTAGTAATAGTTCTAGGTGCCAAACAGCTGGAGACGGGCACTTATGATATACTGCTTATTGTATTTGCTAATCAGTAAGATTGGAGCCTGAACATTGTGAACACACAACCAAATTGATCAACTAATGATTCAGAGACTTTTTTGGAGATGTACTACCCTCTGACATTTCAAACACATCTCATATGCTCACGCTCAGGACAACTAAATATTCATCTTTCTCAACATCTCATTTGTTAATCAAACTTTTCTTTCCTTTTCAGTGGAGAAATAGCTTTCAAGAATATGAATGTTTCATTTGGCTGGGCCAAGTTTCCTATGATTCACAGAATTGCTAACCTTGATAAGAATGTTCCCATGACAATGATCCATGGTGAGGATTCTTGGATTGGCTCTGATTCCAGCTACGAGACTAAATACTTGCGGAGTGGTAGTCATGTTCACATTGAAATCATCCCAGATGCTGGACACCATGTGTATGCTGACAACCCTGATGATTTTAACGTGGCTGTGGGTAAAATTTGTTGGAGAGAGGATGAAAGGATTGATGTGGCTGTCATTTGATCCCCAGAAAAGAATGTCTGGTTTTCACTCAGTCTACGGAACATGGCAGAACTCCACGAGATCTTGAGTGTGCAGGGACATACTTCACAGTGTGCAATACAGGACTTGTTTAGTGGTACAAGTCTTGGACATAGGATTTGTCTCGGTGTAAAAGCTCACAATTTTTTCTTTGTTTTTATAAACCATTGGTCTCCTTGTTTCATATCATCCATGGATCCCAAAGGTTTTAAACACCACGATTGACTCTAACTATTTTCCACATAAATTTGCAATGCTGTCTTCAAGGTTGTATTGCAAGTTTCCATGTAACAGTGCCTGTAAGCACGTGAAGAGAAAGCCTACTTATAAATAGGATCATTTCATTTATTTACTCACAAAAAAAACAAAACAAATGGTGTGCAAGTTGGTAGTCATTCTTTAAAGGGTCACCTTCAGTTTGTATGCATACTGAACCTGTTTTTTTTAGTTGAAAACCTTCAATTTTGTAAATAATATTTATACTAAATATCATTTTATTCTTGTTTACTCTTATTTAACTTAGAAACTTTTCAATCTATGGAGGTTCAACATTGTACAGATAAGCTACAATTAAAAGAAATTAAAATAGGGACTACAAGTGTGGATACCTAAGAAAAGCTTCCCATGTAATCAGCCCACCCTAAAACAAGCAGCCTAAGTGACAAGACTACCAGGTCTCAAGGGATTATAATTATGACCACTTGGTACATATGTAGAGTACCAATATTTAGGCCACTGCACCTCCTGAAAGGGAGATTAAAGGTAAAAATATATGAAAATTTTAAGATGTGCTTCAACGAGGAAAGATAGATACACGCACCTCAATCCTCGAAAAGATAAAAAAAGATAATAAAAAAGCCAGAAACTGAAAAAGATAAACGCAGCTTTCAGACGTAACGTAATCAGCATCATCAGTCCTTGTAAGTGCCATGGGACGTACCCTTGAAGGAGAGGTATCGTTAGAATTTTGGGTTGGTCTGCGTGTCCCAGAAGTCAGACGGGGGGCGGAAAAATCTACGTCGTCCAGGTATTCCAGACTACTGGTTCGCTTTATATACCTTGTTTCGGACCGCGATGGCTTAAATACGCTAAGGGAGTACCCCCAAGGGCTACACAACGGCCTCTCGGCTCAAAGTGCCGGGTTTTTCAGGGCTCCTCTCAGGTACAAATGTTACGTTAAGGGTTCCTTGCACATCACCACGACAGGCAATCCCCCACTCTACTGTTGCCGACGTCCCATTAACATGAAGATTAGAGGTTAGACTCTAAGGTAAGACTTGTAAGAGCATCAAAAGCAGAATGGAAAGAAATTTTCTGAAATTTCCCTTAGTTGGAAAAAAGTACAACCAGCATAGCGCGACTCTCGAAGGGGGTGGTTTTAGGAACGCGCATGGAGTAGGTACTCCACCCACGACCCTCCATGAAAACACGTGCGTAATACACGGGCTAAAAGAACGGAATACCACAATTCTTGATGTTTGCCCTAAAAGGAAAAGGTCTTGGGAAAGGGTATTCCGGCTAAGGATGTACTCGTTCTCTAGGGATCAATGCTATTTTCAAAGAAAGCAATATATCAGTTGTGGTATATCGTTCATTACAACAGGAAAACCAAAGACGGTAGAGAGGTCCCTTTCTTATTCAGGAATGTGTCCAAAAGAAATTGCCCTATGAGGTACCCTGCGCGTACCCTCAGCTTGAGTAAAAGCGCGTGAAGGAGTCTCACTTTTTTACTGTGTTCCATCAGTTCGCGATTTTGTTGTTGCTGTTGATGTGTTTTTTTTAAGGTTTGTGGGAGTGTTACTTGATTACACTGATGACGTCGACGTTATTGCCACTTTGTACCAAAAGAAAAAATCTCTTTTGTAAGTTTATATGAACGGCAGTGATGTGTCGCCTTTGTCACCGCCGGCAAATAACGCAGTTCTTGGGTTTTCCTAGTTATGGTCATTATCGACTGCTAGAAAAAGGAGTTGCTAACGGTTGAAATAACATGTAGCAAAACGGTTGAGTGACTTGATCAGTGGGAGACTTCGTCTGAATTCACCCCCGAACCTCCCTACGGGTCTGGGAGAATAATAATTTCGAGGAGATATGATGTGTTTACTTTACTAATACGCCGGACACCTACCAAAGAGAGAAGAAAACAAATTAAATCGAGCCACCAACGGTTGTTATTCAATTCAACAAAAATACCGCGGTCACTTGAACTTGAACGGATGAAACTGAAACACCAACCGCAAATCATATCGCAAAACCAAAACATTTTTTCTTTACAACACGTTTCAGCTTTGGAAAATTGCTCAACTGGGTGGGGCAAGATTGCTTCATAAAACTGGCCAAAATTGTCTTTCCACCCGCGATAACGGATATGCAAAATGCACAAAACGCGAAGTGATCATTGGTTTACAGAACCTAATGTCCTTTTCGCTGCGCGAATATTTTGGAAGGCTAGTGCCGCGGGATAATTTGCACGATTTTGGTTTCTTGATATATGACTCGGTTGCAGGAGATATCCGCTTCATTAGACGTGCGCAGGGCTTGTCTTACCACGCATCCCTGCAAAACTTTTCAAGTTCTTATAGCTACAAAGTGGAAAATATATAATAGAAGAGTAAAAACAGTGTGAAAAAGCATCAAGGACGTTATCAAAACAACGAACAATCAATATCGGCACTTTCGGAAAGGCCAGCATAATTGTGGCCACAAACCCAAAATTATGCCGACCTTTCAGTTTGGACCAAAGATGAAGATAAACAAAAACCTTGCCTTCTTTTTTGAAATTTTTATTTCTAATTTCTCTTTTCATTTGACTGCCTACGTTACCTGGACAATTTATTTTAGCGCCAACTTCTCTATTTATTCAGGCGCGAAGATGTCATGAACACTGGCGTTTTTGCGGGGAAAACCTTAGAGAAGAGATCGGTAGCTCTCATACGGGTTTTTTTGACTCAGATAGCAGACAAAATTTTGGAATTTTTTTTCACGGAAGCAAAAGTTAGAACCTCCAAAAGCACGTCAGCATGATCAAAGTATTTAATCACAAGGCGCCAGAAAGTCGGTACAGCGTATATAGTTCCCTTTCCTGACCGGGAATGTGTCCAGAAGAACGTGCCCTGTGATATATACATTATTTACTTCTTATTAACCGAGTGCGAGGGCCGAACTGGGAGAATATATTGCCCGAGGTCTTTCTTGTACGGTCCGAGCGAAGCGATTCGTTTGGTCCGTGACAAGAAAGACTGAGGGCGATATTCTGCCAGTACGGTCCCGAGCAGCAGCTAGTGAGAAATAGTAAGAAGTTTATCAAATGGCTGTGCCTAACACTTTACTACTTAAAAAGTGAGCCGTGCTTCAAATCATTCTAACTTTTTAAATCAAATGTACTTTCACATTTTCTATATTCCCGCTTTACCAGCCATCGCTCATAATGCCCGTGGGCATTACGGGAAAATCCGATCCCCGAGTATTGGCCAATCACAGCTCGCGTTATATATGTTTACAAACTCGAGACATATAATAAAACTGAGTACAAGCGCGTGAAGGAGTTTCCCTATTTCACTGTGTTAGGACAATTAAAAGTATTTGCCTTTTTTTCAAACGGCTATTCTGGGACCCGCACAGCTGCTGTAGTTTAGCCTGCTCCAGTATCAGATAGTGAGAACCAGGGAAAAAAGAATAAAAAATACTGAACACGAACTGAAAATGCAAAGCGTGGAGACTGAATAAGAAAGGAGGCGGGGTTTATGATGCCCATGCGTCTGATTTTTGTGCTGGATTCTATCACCTTCTATCACCTTCATAACAACGAAGGATTTTGACTCCCCTTCAAACTTACAGACCTAAAGCAGGCGGAGCGGACGGGTTACTGAGGGAGTCGGAAAAAACGGTGTTTATCCAAGTATGAATGACATATTTTAACAAAGATCAATTACTAAAGAGCAGAAAACAAATGAAATCGAGCCACCAACGCTGTTATTTTATTACTTTTAGCAACAAGAAATACCGTAAACTGTCGCTTATAAGCCCCCCCCCCCCCGCGTCTATAGGCCCATCTACCGGTAAACAAAAGAATACATCCGGTTATAAGCACCCCCAGGTATAAGCCCCCCCTCTAGTTTTCCTTGTTTCCTTTAAGCACTCTCACAGTGGACTGCGAAGATGAACTCTGAGCTTCTGTTTGGTTACCTTCCAGTTACGTTTGTGTTGTTACAGTTTTGATTTTGTTGTTAAAATTGAAATGAATTCGATTTCTTATGACGTTTCAAAGGTTAATTAAAAACTGGTAATTAAAACCGTATTTCAATCAATACTGCTGTGGCTCATTTCGAAACGGTTTTTTTTATTCCACTTATAAGCCCCCCCCCCCCCCCCTGGATATAAGCCCCTCCGTTTATAAGCCCACCCAAAACCCCTCACGAAGTTGTATAAGCCCAGGGCTTATAAGCGGCAGTTTACAGTACATGCTGCCTCTCGGAACTTGAATGGAAGAAATTAAAAAGCACCAATGCATGCAACCGCAAATGATTACCTCCAAAGACAAAACATTTTTTTTACAACTCTTCTCAGCTCTAATATAATGAATGTATGAAAGACAAAAATGCTGCTTTCCATCTTGGCCAACTGGGTGGGGAATGAGCATTTTTACACGCCTTAAAGTTCAAATAAAAAAAGACCGCTTTTATATTAGCGGTAACTGGTACAGGATGCACAAGAAGGAAGACGTGTTCCACAAATATTTTAGCTTGCAGAAAAATAAGTGTTGCAGGATAAGGGCCATGCTTTTGCCCTCCTGCTATGTAACTAGGACCTCCTGCTATGTAACTAGGAAACCCTAGTAGAACACGTCTTGCATAAAAATTTCGAGCCAAGTTACATGAATGCATTTTAGAGACGCAAATGACTGCTTGTCAACTACCAATTGCTACATGATGATATAACTACAAATTTAAAAATATTCAAGTGGAAGACTGAAGAATGGAGTAAGGACGGATCAAGATATCCATAATATCGGCACTTTCAGAGGTTTAAAGTGCAACATAATTTTGGCAGCCAAAATCCGTAAAAACCTGCCAACCTCAGATAGTGGGAAAATAAACAGAATCCTTGCCTCTTTTAATTTGACTGCCTATGCTTTTCTTAATTAAATTGACGTGATTTTTATTCAATCCTTTTTTTGCGTGGTCCTCGGATAATTGTGTTATTTTTTCTGATGCTTTGTCGTGATGGGAGACCTCCGTCTTGGCTGACAATGTTCTTAGCAACTTCTTGATACCGTTTCTTCTGGCAGGACTCGCGGACGAAATGATCTTTCGGTTAATCCAAAGAATCTCTCTGGTTAATTGAATGCATTTTATGAGATGCGAATGATTGCTTGTTTACTTCCAACTGTTACATGATGATATGGCTACAAATTTAAAAAAATTCAAGGGGAAAACCGAAGAATAAAGCAAGCAAGTGATCAAGACATCCACGAACCAATATCTGCACTTTTTAACTGGCACGAATTCAGCAAGAAACGCGAAGAAATTACGCTTAAAACGATCAAAACAAGGAAGAGAGTCATTTCCAGGAAAACAATCACACCAAAACAAGCAAATTGATGTACTGTACCGAGAAAACAAGTAAATTTTTCTTAGTTAAGGAGTTTGAAAACTCCTGGCAATGAATATTTATGAGTCTCCCCCTCTTCAGACGCAGGTTGAACTTCTCTTCATTCTGCCACATGTACATTGTTGTCACCATGAATAAGAAAACGAGTGTTAAATTTTTCGTCCTACTAGTTTCACTAACAATGATCTGTTTTACAGCGCTCTATAGGTATAAATTGACGTGCGCCCCAAACACTGTTCCGGTAAATGGTCCAACCCAAAAAGATTCGCTAAGCATCGCAAACAACACCGAACACGTTGAACATAAAAGTGGTCAAGTTTACGCCTGCGTTTTTACTGGTCGGTGGATGTTTCTTCGAGTCCTGCTTCCTTACCTCTACAGAGAGCTTCGACAAAACGGCGGTGTGGTTGACAGAGTGTTATTTGCTATGTTAGGATACACCAACGACACGCAAGTCAAGCTACAGCATTTCTCGACCGCTGCCAACAGTATTTTACAAGATGAAGTCTTTCAGTTTGTCTATTTAAGGAAAGATCCTACCGAAACACACGACCAACTGAAATTGGCCCCATTCTACACAGAGTTTTACTATGTAGTCCTTCAACGTCTTCTGCAAAATCCAAATGATGTCTACTTCAAGATGGACGATGAGATGGTTTACCTCCACCCAAACGTTTTTGGCAGCATGCTAAAGAACAAAAACACGAGCGATTGCTTTATACACTTCGGCAACATCGTGACCAACTGGAGATGCAACTGGTTTCACCAAGAGATTGGGGTTTTTGACAAGAAAGTGAACCCGAAAGGATTGAAAATTGAGTACAACCCTTTTGGAGAATGCGGGTGGAAAAACGCGGAATGTACTGAAATGGTATTACGCGCCTTCCTGCATCACTACCACAAGAAACAGTTGAGTAAATATCTGGTTCCTGGGAGGAGTCTAACTACGAAAGGACACCGCTTCAGCATTAATTTTTTTCTTCTTGATGTAGACATCGTGAATATCAAGCAAATGATGGAGCTCGGTCCAATCCGTGATGACGAACTTTGGTGGTCATCAAAATATTCAGGCAAGGCTTCACAACCTAATTGCATTGTCGGCGAAGCTTTGATGGTTCACTTTTCTTACTCTACTACAGTGAAGCAAATGCTGGAGTTGGGTTTTTTAAAAGAGTTTGAGAACATTGTTCTTATGGAACTTGGTGAGGCCTTGCCTAGAGAACTGTGGAATGCTACGGATTTTTTTTGAAACCTTTGTGTTTGTATATGACCACAGTACGGACATGCCCGCCAAAAGAAAATTAGTACTGTTCGAAACGAGTTGCTAGACATCAGGGCAGGGGCGTAGGTACCTGTACGCACGGACGCACGTGCGTACCTGAAAATAAAAAATAAAGTAAAATAGAATTTAAAAAAAGGAATAAAAAAAGAAAATAAATAAAAGATAATTATTTTAAAAAGCACAATTTGCCTCAAGTCATTTTTCACCTCTTGTTTCAGGAGGGAGGGGATGACTCTATTGTTTTCAATTTATTGTTTTCCTTGGAGACGCCCCCTCGCTCCTGTCTTGTTGCTTTGAAATGTTGTTTATGAAACAACAGACGGCGTTTTTCCACACGCGAATGTCGGTTTCCAAGGAGAAGCGACGTGATTCATTGTTGGACCGAATGGTCCAAAAAAGGCGTGAGAATAGCGAGCAGAAAGCAAGTGGGATGGTAAAGAGTGAACGCGTTGTGGTCGCCTCGTTTTATTGCCTTGGATCGGCCTGTCTTCACATCGGACTCTTGATTTGCTGGCTTACCATGGCCAAAAAAACCAATTACAAACTATTACTTTGCCATCAGCACTGACAGAATGACAGAGCAGCATGAAGAAACCGAAGAGACATGTGAGTTCAAATTCTGTGTTATGATTACACTTTGACATGCGTTTCTGGATGATAATTAGAATTTCAAGATGCTCATTTCTGATATTTAGCTCGCTGAATTGGATCTAACCAGGGGCCAAGGAAGCAAAAGTCTGTTCATCTGTCCTTCAGGCGGGGACGGGAATGACGATTCTGTCTGGGATGCGCTGCTAGACATAGCAACGGACATTGCTGCTTTATACAACATAAATCCGAGCATCCCTCCAGCAATAACACCGTGAAAACGTTCGAGGCAGATATTCCTTCCGCCTATTGGAAGAGGGCAGTTTACCTTCCATTTCTGGATCACCTTGTATCGGAAGTCAACAAGCTGTCAGTGAAACCCTTACCGGGCTTGCAGGCACAGCACCTAATACCAGGTACTTGCTTGTTCTCGTGATGATACCGTTACATTTCCATTTTATATTTGTGTTACATTTATTTTAAATTTCGAGTCAAATTCAAATTTCAGGAACTATGATGAAGACATGCATATGTCCCTTGACGAATTTAAACGTGAAGTGACTAGTTGGCGTCAATTAAAGTTGGCCGTTGGTTGAAGATGGCATTCCCCAGAACTTGGTGGAAACGCTGGACTTTGCCAACCCAGAACTTTACACTGGAATTTGTGTAGCCGTCAAGAGGCTTTTCAAGTATCCTGTGTCAACGTTTGTTGGAAAGCGAAGCTTCAATAGCATGAGGAGGCTCAAGACGCCACTTCGGAGCGCTATGTCCGATGTGCAGTTGAAGGAAATAGACTCAGTAATACTAGTAATAAATGATGTCATTTCTGAGTTTTCTGGGAAGAAAGACAGATTAGCCCTGTGCTTGTAACGGAAACCATTATACCTTCTTAGATGTAAGAAAGCTATCCACTGTTACATTAATTTTACATAGCCTCAGGATTTCGGTTGGGTTGTTGTTGTTGTTGTTTTTTTTTTGTAGATTCGTAAGCGTGGACCAAAATGAAACTTAAGCGGGCAATTACGTCTATGTAGGTGCTTTTACAAGGCAAAAAATACCGGTCAAAAACAACGTGGCACACAGCGTTAAAAAATCTCTCATTTGTGAATAAAACTCTACCGCCAACGTGTTCGCTTTATTAATGATAATCGATCGGAACGCTTCAATAATCCCAAAAAAGCAACGTACAAAGAATTTTGCGACTTAGTTGTCATCTCATATCAAGTAAGAACGCTTACGCTTAAAATGCAACTTCGCTATAGTGGTGAAAAGAAAATTTAATCAAGGCTGGTGAAAAAAGTTAGGACTTGCAAAATTTTTCTTGTTCTTATAGCTACAAACTGGAAAATATTTAAGAGAAGAGAAGAAACTGTGCGAAAAAGCATCAAGGACGTTATCAAAACATCGAACAATCAATATCGGCACTTTCGGAAAGGGCAGCATAGTTGTGGCCACAAACCAAAACTATGCCGACCTCTAAGTTTGGACCAAAGAGGAAGGTAAACACAAGCATTGCCTCATTTTTTGAAACTTTTATGTCTAATTTTTCTCTTCATCTGACTGCCTATATTTCCTGGACAATCTATTTCAGCTCCACTTCTCTATTTATTCGCGTGAGGGTGCGAAGATGTCACGAATACTGACGGAATGCTGTCAAGCGTTTCCAATGAATTTTTTTTTTGGAAAACAAAACCTTCGAGGAGAGATCGGTACCTTTCATACGGTCACTTGTTGCCAGGATATTATTGATACAGGTAGCGGACAGACTTTTGGATTTTTTTTTCACGAAGCAAAAGTTAAAACCACCAAATAAGGCATAAAACATAATCACAGAAAAGTGCAGCTCAATAGCATTATTTCATTTTCCATTAGACCATCGGTAGTCTCTAATTTTGGCGATAGCAATCGTGGGGCGGGCGAAAATACACACAAACGCGCGCGAAATTCCGGGGAGACGGGATTTCGCGCGCGCGCGCGCGTGTGTTTATTTTCGCCCGCCCCACGATCGCTATCGCCAAAATTAGAGACTACTCGCAGTCTACTTTCCATGCACACGTCAGCATGATCAAAGTATTTGGTCACGGCCAGAAAGCTGAAACGGTATATAGATCCCTTTCCTGATCTGGAATGTGCCCAGAAGAACGTGCCCTGAGATATACATTATCGAGCTGAGTAAAAGCGCGTGAAGGAGTTTCCCTATTTTATTGTGCTAGGACAATTAGACGTATTTGCAGTTATGCGCCGATCAATTCGAAAGTTCAACATCCCCCCCCGCGGGCAACCCCCCGGGCATTTGAACTTTCTGAAGATTGGCTTGTTCAAATTCCCTCCCCTCGGGGCAAAAAGGCTGTTCAAATGCCCCACCAATTAGTACTGAACTGCCTCTCCTCAAAGACAAATTTGGTCTTTAATCAAACACTTTACATGCCTTTCAGAGAGGGATATGCCGTAATGACACCTTCAATCTACTTTTAAAGACCCTTTTCAAAGAGTTATTCACTAACAAAGGCGAAATTCTATCTTGCAAATCCGTCAGACCCCGCAGAAACCAAAAAATTTCACGGGCCTATTACGTCAAAACAAGAGATAAATACGGTTCAAATTCCCCACCCTTCCAACGCAACGTTCAAATTCCCCCCTCCCCGGGCACGATGCACAGTCAAATGCCCTGGGTATGCCCGGGGGGATGTTGAAGTTTCGAATTGATCGGCGCATTATTTTAAAATGCTATTTTCACTGATAGATTGAGAGAGTCGAGAATATCAAGCATCAAGAATAACAGTCAGGGTTGGCCAGGGGGGATAGGGATCTATCATGTGAGCTATTTTGATAAATCACTATCCCCCCCGGCCAAACCTGACTGTTATTCTTGATTCTTGATATTCTCGACTCTCTAAGAATGAAGACGAACTGCTAAGACAAAACGTGGAGACTGAATAAGCAAGGAGGCGGGGTTTATGATGCCCAGCGAGTTTTAATTTTGTGCTCGTTTTTATCGCTTCACATAACAACGAAGGGTTTTGACTCCCTTTCAAGCTTACAGACCCAAAGCGGGTAAACGTGGATTCCTGAAGGTGTCGGGAAAAAAGGTGTTTATCCAAGTATGAATGACATCTGATTGACATAGATCGATTTCTAGAGAGCAGAAAACAAATAAATCAAGCCACCAACGCTGTTATTTTATTACTTTTAGCGAACAGAAATACATGCTTCCTCCGTGAACTTGAATGAAAGAAAAAGCACCAATGCATGCAACCGCAAATGATTACCTCCATAACCGAGAACAAAACATTTCTTTTTACAACCCTTCTCAGCTCTAACATAACGAATGTATGAAAGACAATAAATGCTGCTTTCTACCTTAGCCAGCTGGGTGGGGCATGGACATTTTTGCAAAATTGCTCTGTAAAAATTCCAAATGAAAAAATATCGCTTTTATACTAGCGGCAATGGGCACAGGACGCACAAGAAGGAACAGGTGTGCCGCAAATATTTTAGCTTGTAGAAAACTGAAGTGTTGCAGGATGAGGGTCATGTTTTTGGTCTCTTGGTATGTAACTAGATAACCCTTGTGCAACACGCTTGGCATTAAAATTTCGAGCAAAGTTACACGAATGCATTTTACTGACATGTGGATGATTGCTTGTGTACTACCAACTGTTACGTGATGGCATAGCTACAAATTTAAAAATATTCAAGTGGAAAACTGAAGAATGGAACAAGGATGTGATCAAGACATCCAGGAATAAATATCGGCACTTATAGAGGTTCAAAGGGCAAAATAGTTTTGGCAGCCCAAGTCCACCAAAACCTGCCAACTCACAGTGAGAAAATAAACAGAATCCTTGCCCCTTTTGATTGGACTGTCTACACGCTTTTGTTTGATGTGGGTTTTATTCAAACCTGTTTTTGCTTAGTGCTCGGATAAATGTCTAATTTTTTCTGATCTTTCGTCGCAATGAAAAACCTACAACTTGGCTGACAATCTTCTTAGCAACTTGTTGATACTTTCTTCTGGCAAGACTCGAGAACAAAATAATCTTCCCGTTAATCCAAAGAACCTCTCTGGTTGAGGACTAAACAGTCTCATTGCTTCTTGAAACCTCGCTACTTGAAGGGTAAACAACCTTATTGCAAAAAATATAAAACAAACCCCTTGCTGTTTCCACAGGACAGTAGGTGGAGTCTGAAGTCACTGCTAATCACGTGACCAGCAATAAAAGTTATTTTTAATCCCTTTGAGGACAGATTTGTAACTTAATGGTCACTTAACTACCTTGTACATTATACACAGCACCATAGAAGAGATCTGCTCAATAGCTTTCTATTTAATGGACACATTTTTCGGTTTTATACACAGTGGGAGAAGTAAGATTATCTTGTACAGGGACATAAACAGCACCACAGGAAAGTCAGCTGAGTCAGTACTTCTCAGTTGCTGTAGTGATGAATGGACACACGTTTGGATTTGTACCTTGCAGAAAGGATAACAAATAGCGTCACAGGCAGAACGACCCTACCCGTGGTCTCCTATTTTTGTTCAATGAAAATAACGATCAATTCTTCTTCTGCTTCAACCGCCTCTGACAACCATAGCAGAGGCAAGGCCAAAACCGCTGACCAAATCAGCAATAACTGTCGGTATTAACTTTGAAGTGTTTTGGAGGAGTCAGCAAGGACAAAATAAACCAAATCACCGAATAACATCGTATAGCAACGAAGCCCTGTTGTGTTAGGATCGTCGTGTTCACAAGCCTGGCTGTTCTTGTAAATTAACCAGGAAATGACATTTTCAGGTATTCTTATTTTGCTTAAAATGTCCACAGCTTTTTGCATTGCACATGGATCGAGTGCATGTTATTCAAACTGCATTGAACCTTGTGGTTATTCAGGACGCGAAAATACGCGTCTTTTTTATCATTTCTTTAGAAAACTCGTGACACAGGTCGTGTAGTTTGTTTTGAGTACTAGTTTGGAAGCGTCTACCAATTGCAACGACCAGGGGGGCAAACCACTTCCAGGAAGCATTTTTTTTGGTACATCAGTGTATGGGAAAAAAGTCTGAGTATTATCACAGAGCCTAAAGTAGTGGAGTTTAGAACAAACAATAGTTGACCTTTGGACTGAGCCTCAGTTCTCTTTTATTACCGTACCCTAATGGTGAATTAGCCAATCAGAAGCCTTGTTTACTGTCATGATTTTCTACGATATCAAGTCACTGACCTGATTTCCTACGATATCATGGACAGTTTCTACAACTCGAACTTTTTTGCAGACTTTAGAGATGAAAATTACAACAGAAATACAACGAAACGTAAAACCTATCACATTTGTTAAACGAAAAAGTAATTGGTTTAACGCTAACAGAGAGAAAAAAAAATAGAATTTCGCCCCAAAATTGGACGCGGCTACACTGGCGGGCGCTCGCGTGTACGAAAAGATAACGCCGGGTTTTAGGACGAATTTGGGTACGGTAAATAACTAATCGCACCTTTTTTTAGTACGCTTCGACAGCATATCAGGCTCGTTTGGTCTCGCCATGGGCATTTTGGTTCGACTGCGTCTCGCCAAAATACGAACCATGGCTCGACCAAACTCCCCTGATATGCTGCCGAAGCGTACCAAAAAAGGACGATTAGGACTGGCAGACTGCAGGCGAAGAGCCAACAAGAAGCTAAAACATCAATATCTCCACGCAGGCACGAGAAGTCGCACACGAGTGCTTTTGCTGCCAGTGAAAATGACCTTTTATCATGTCTGCAATCGAGATGAAAATGCATAATCGTTTGGTTACAAGAACCAAAGAGAAGCTCGCTCAAGGCGGCTTTTTGTTCTCGTAGCGAGTGCTTCCGTGTATTTCGCGCTTGTTCACGCAAAGCGGGCTGCCCTCGCGCGCTTCCAGACTATAGCATGCGAGAGCACTTGGGCTCTCCTCAAGTCAATACGAGTTGATACGTGTAATTCTATTATATTCTTGTTTTATACAGTAATTTTAACAGTTCAAGTGATCTTTTCGCGCCTTTTCTTGTCAAACTTGAGTTAGCCCTCAGGGTCATTCAAGGAGGGCGCATGTGTTGTGAACGTCGCGTGACGTAGCAGCAAAACAATTTACACGCATTGCGTGGCTTATGCAGGCCGTAAACAACCAAGATGGAGGGGAGATGACACGGAATTCAACCGAAACTATGCAGGGAACGGAAGACCAAGGGTATGTCGACGATCAAATGTGTACATCTTTTTACTTTGGCGAATACGTTGGCGATTTTCTTCGAAGTCTTTGTTGGCGCGAGTTCAAAATTTGCTTTGCTTTTCTTTCCCATTCTCATGATCATTCTCGCAGTTCTGATGGTGCCAGCAATCAAGAGAATGCGACTTGGTTTTCCGGCTGGTTTAGTTGGTGTCCAACGTCAGAAAGATTACTGGAAATCGCAGAATCGCAAATTTTAGAAAGTAAGACTGAAATTTTACTGTCATGTTTGTGTAGTGTACACTTGTGTTAGCCTCCAGTCAGCTTACGTAATGTTCACCAGTTTACCGGCGTCAAGCAATCGATGTAAACATTGCTATTTACGACTTTGTTAATCTTAAGTTAAGGCTTATTTCCGTTCAGGCTCGGTTGTTTCTCGTAGTTTTTTTACGATTACGTGGATTGCATCCTTTAAAAAAGATCGTGCTACTAGTAAGGTCTTACTTTAGGAGTCAAAATGGTCACGGTCTAAAGTTCACTTTTACCCTCAGAACGGCAGCCATTATTGTTAAGCTTATTTTCTTTGTTTATCATTATCCCTTTATTTTCTTTGTTATACTCCACTCTGGTTACTTCTTCTAAGTTGAGTTAAATTACATGGGATTTGTATCAACATTTATTAAAACCACGGCCAAGAACATCTAGTTAAAAATAAAAATAAAAATAAAAATAGAAAACTTCACTGCAAGTCTCCCGTGGCGTTTATGAGGGACTATGAATGACCATGAAGATGCATTCATCTCAACAGCTAATTACAGAGATGTCTAGAGAGGGTTATATCCATTTTTAGATATCTTCTAGTTTTTTCTTTTTCAGAAATCCGATGCTATTACGAAAGCGAATTTGTGCCTGTGGAGAACGGGCAGAGGATATGGACATTAAAATTCAACTCGAGCGCTAAAACGACACCTCTTGTGTTGCTTCATGGCTTTGGAGGGGGTGTGGGTCTATGGGCAATGAATGTGGACTCCCTAGCTAAGAACAGGAGGGTGTATGCATTTGACATGCTAGGGTTTGGACGGAGCTCACGGCCACAGTTAAGTGTTGACCCAGGAGAAGCTGAGGAGCAATTTGTGGACTCCATTGAACAGTGGCGAGAAAAGATCGGCTTGGAAAAGTTTGTTCTTTTAGGCCACAGTCTAGGGGGTTTCTTAGCAAGTTCCTATGCCATCAAGTACCCCTCCAGAGTGCAGCATCTAATTCTTGCAGATCCATGGGGATTCCCAGTGAAACCTACAGAGGATAACATCAATAGACATATCCCAAAGTGGGTAAAATTCTTAGGAGCTGTTCTAAGTCCTTTTAATCCCTTGGCAGGATTGCGTGCAGCTGGGCCATGGGGTATGTATGAAAATGTTTTGCTGTATATGTGAGCAGAACTTTCTTTACCTCCCATGTATTACACTAACTACATGACATTCTTTGACAGGGAATTAAGAAGGTTGAATTTACATTTGGGAGGGGTAGGGTGTGTGAGCTATTCCTGGGTTTTCTTCTAGTCACTACTTATGGTGAGGAGAAGTGCAAAGTTTTTTTGGAGGGGGCTGGGGAGGGGCTTAAAATTACAATTTTATTTTATTTGGGTTAAAAAATTTGCTCAAAATTTTTTTACGGGGTGGGGGGGGACTTAGCATAAATATTCAGTAGGCATTTTTTGGATGTGAAAAAGGCCATCACTGGTATTTTTTGCAACTCGCTGTAACTTTTAGAACAGATGTGAATCCTCCCTTTAAGGGTCAAGAGAAACCAAACTCGTTGTTCCCTGAGTGACCAGTTCTTTTAATGTGGTGTCTTGTTTAAGTCAGGGTTCATTGGGTTTACAGTTCTACGGCCCCGCCCTACGTGTTAAAATTACAGGGCTCCAACACAGAAAAAATTGGGGCTCTAAGGCTTCATCACTTTACTCCAGGGCTTCATTTAACCAGAATCATTATTTTTGCCTGGACTTCAAGTAAAGAAAAGCTTTTGGCTCCAGGTTCCACTGCAGAAATTTTGGGACCCTAAGGCTCTAAGAACATTTTTACAGGGTTCGTACAGGTCACGGAAAACCTGGAAAGTCGTAGAATTTTAGAATTTCATTTTCCAGGCCTGGAAAGTAATGGAAAATGAAGTACATTATACAAAATAAATTTAGCAGGTGTTTTTCTGTGAATGCAAATCACTGGAAGAGAAAATGAATGGGTCATGAACTGGATCGACTTCACCTTTTTTATGAACAAAAGGCTAAATTCAGGTCATGGGAAATGTTAAAAGGTCCTGGAAAAGGAAATTTCAAAATCTTAAAAGGGTACGAACCCTGCTTTAGGAGCCAACCCTGCAGGGTGTCTTGTGAATACACCTCCATGACGACACCATTCAGCTGTAATGAACCATAAATATTTGTCAGAGACTGAAGGTACTGATGATGAGCACATCTCTACGAGTGATCTGTTTGTCCAGAGGGTCATATGCAGTCTCGCTGCACCACAGGACACATTCTCCAGGGTTTTCAATAGAAATCTGAGTAGGTGGCAAAATTTTAGGAGTAGGCAGAGAATGAACTACCAAAGGTGCGAGATTCTAGGGGGGTCCAGGGGCATTCTCCTCCAGAAAATTTTGAAAATTTGGGCCTCTTAGAATGCATTTCCTGCATTCTTAAGCAAGAATTAGGGTATTTGAACAGAGCAGAAAACACAAATTGCCGCTGAAATTACTCAGAATTCAGGCAAGATTCTTTTGTTTTTTATGAATAAATCTTGGCCGATCCAATGCTTGTGTTTTGTGGCAAATCTTTCTCATGTTAGTTGTAATATGAGGTAGTTTCTCAATCAAATAGGCGGCGAGTTCATATGAAATAGACGGTGAGTTTCGCCGGCTGCCGGCCCTTATTGAAAACCCTGATTCTCATCCAAGTAAAAAAAGGCATTTGATTTGCAACATAGCGTAACATAGATCAGTGTTTGAATATAGTTATGTAATACCTTCCTTATCAACAGGCCCGTCACTGGTTCGGCGATTCAGACCTGACTTCCAAAGGAAGTTCTCTAGCATTCTGTCAGATGACACCATTTTCAACTACATTTATCACTGCAATGCCCAAGAACCTAGGTAAGCAAAATTTCTTTACACTGAATGTCAAAGCAAACTTTAATTTATATGATCTGATAAACCAACCGCAATTTAAGATGCAGCCTAGGCTAGTTGGTGAATACATTCAATAGACTCTGACTTGAGTACAAGTGAATAAGGTTCGATAGTTTTCATAAAACTCAGGGCTGGCCTCGGAAACTGATTTCCAGATGGCATATTTCGTATGGTCTAATTTTCAATCCTGATCGATGGTGCTCATAGATGTACAGACCATGGAAGAATTGGCCAGCTGCCTGACTGTGTGGTGTGTCAGTATGACCCCTCCGCCCAACAAGGATCAATTTCGAACTCTTTTCTAGAGAAGCATCCCAGGCCCTCTAGAGGTCTGTACAAATACTTTTCAAATATAATTATTATATGACACACTGCGATCAAACACCAACTCTGTTGCTCTTTGAGAATGTGCCTGTACTTGAAAACCCTACCAAAAACCCTGATTAACATGTAGTTTCATAATTTGGTAGGCAAATGAATTTGAATATTTTTAAGACTTTTCTTTCGGGAGTTTTTTACATAGGGCCAACCTCTTAAACTCCCTTTTCAAAGCATTCTTTGTACTTTCACCTCTGTTTTTTTTTTGATGCTTTGAATAAATGTGTGTATGTATGTATATGTATGTAAGTGTTTACAAACCAATTTTTTTTGTTTAGTGGGGAAACTGCCTTCAAGAATATGACCATTCCATATGGCTGGGCAAGACACCCAATGATTTACAGAATTGGAAGCATGGACAGAAACATTCCCATTACTATGATTTATGGATCAAGATCCTGGATTGATAGCAGCTCTGGCAAAGAGACCAAAGAAAGACGCAGTGGATGTTACGTCGATGTTCAAGTTATAACAGGCGCAGGGCACCATGTTTATGTAGACAAACCTGACAAATTCAATGAGGTAGTCGAGAAAGTGTGTCAAAGTGAGGATGAGGGTGGTGTGGAATTTATTGCTGAATCAGAGACTGGTAACTAGACATATTTTAGTACTGGTAATTTTAATTTTTAATATTTTTATCCAGTTGGTGGACTAGTTAAACCTGTAAGCAACACTGCATGAAGACAGGCCACATGTAATGTGCAGGCAGATGTCATAGTTGTGGCAATAATTACTAGTTATTAAAATAGTGTACCATTTTTAAATGAAATGTTAACTAAAACATGAGCTGATAAAATAACTTAGACATATTTGAGGTAGTCCCAGTAGGTTGTCAATGAACAAATTACAGTCTGTGTTAAATTTCTCCACCCAGCCACAAATATTGTGCATATGAACATGATGTACAATAAGTATTGTGTACTAACAAACAAATGAATATTTTAGTCATGTTCCAATTCATTGGTCTCAAATCGTTGCAAATAAGCTATAACCATGCCTATACTCCAGTTTGAGCAGACCTGTTATTTAACTCACATGGGTGCTTATTCATTCCCCCAAACCACCTTTAATAAGTGGTTGAAATTGTCCTTTGAATACAGGTCTGTCAACTGTGCTGCTCAAGCATGTTTACAATGAATAAGGGTGGTAAGAAAGTGGGAGGAGGGGAGGTGACAGGCCCTGTGCGTTTACCATTTGCAAGAAAAAGAAAAGAAAAGAAAAAAGGTTTGAATGGAATGCCCCCACACCCTTTTGGTACTGGTTTGCCATTAAAGCACATGAATACACACTGGGGCAAGCATGGCTTTGACAGATGATACAGAAATTTTCTGGTCATTTCAGTTGTAAGGGAAAAGGGCAATACATCAGAGTATTTCCATCAGTGGAATGAACTGTACCTTTCAAATTTCCAACCAAAAATTCCGGTTTCTGTTGACAAATGGTAAACCGCCCCCACATCACATATAACTGGAAAAGGTCCTTACCCAAAAGCCACTCTTCATGATCATTTTGAATGGAAGCTTCAACATCACTTTTTAAGACAAAACTAAATGAAGCCTTGGCAAAAAAGAGTGCAAGTGACAATTTTGCTTCAAAAACTAAAATTGCTCAAAAACTGGCCAGCTTTTGCACACAGGCTTGCTTTGGTATGATAGACGTTGTTCAATGTTTATTTTCTCACCTGAAGACTTAATTTCAAACAATTTTGACAGTATGTTTTTTTCCCATCAACTGACTCAAGCAAAATGTACATTATTTCTTTTATTTGCACTTGGCAAACAAGAAGAAATCAACAAAGTATTCCTCTTCTGGTTTTAGAAATTCAATTCCCATTTTACAGACTGATAATGATTATAGAAAATCATCCCCTAGATAGCACATGATGTTATTAAAGACAAAAAAATCAGTTTATATTTTTGACATCAACAAAATGTGGCATTGGCCTGGCTAACAAAAATAGCTTGTTCATTTGAAATTATGTTTGCAAGATGCTTTTCAGTTTTGTAGACTAGCAGCATATCAGTTTTGATAACAGTAAATCAAGAAAGGGATATTAAACTAAGCAAGATTTTGGATGTGTTTTAAAAAGCAATTAAAAGCATGTTTGTTCAATAACAAAATCATGCCAAATTATGAGTCTACTTGTTTTTGTTTTGTTTTGTTCATTTGTTGTTGTTGTTTTTTTTTGCATAATTTTGTTTTCTGAAATGTCAGCCATCTTTTCACCCTTCACTCCAGCAGGTGCAGGCACTCTAACCATACCTGCAACAGACATTAATTTCTGAGACTAAATATCCATTGTCATTATGGCCACATTGCTTATTATCCCAATTGCAAGTAGTTTTAAAAAAGAAAATTCATCCTCAAGAGAGAAAAAGAGGCTTGTTATTGTAAATTTCAAGTTAGCTGTTACTTGGCCAAATTAAGCTGTATATATTAAGGTAAAATTAATTTTTTAATTGAAATAACATTCTCCAGTTTGCTTTCTAGTAATGTAAAAACTATGTAAAAATCATGAGTTCAAAATTAAGGGCAATTACTCAATTATTTATACAGTATATGTTATGGTCTCAGCAATGCACAAATGCAGTTTGGGTTACTCTCTAAAGTGCACACTAAATTGTCTTATTATGTAACATAGTTTTTTTTTAAGTTATAGCAAGGTTAACTGTATTGAGTTTTAACTTGTCTTTAGTAGATAAATTCTGTTTATCAATAATTAACAAATGTGTTGCAAAATTCACGACAGGTATAATACTTTAGGATGCTCACATATAAATCCTTGATGTCAGTCATTAAAACTTAGCCCACATTATAATATAGACAGCATCATTCAGGATTTTCAAGTGTGTGATGATGTTTACACTAGATTATATGCTAATTTTTGAAGAAGCCCTCTCAAAATAAGCTGTGAGCCAGCAATTCTTTCCCTGGCAGAAAATTCTTGCTGTATACATGTACTTCACATTGAGCTCCAGCCCAAGCACGCAAAGGAACACAGCTCTCGCTGCTTACTATCCCTCTTTATATTTAATTATGTTGGGCCTACTACGGCAAAAAAAATTTTGAGAGTGTTGTGACGCTTGTTTTGATGACAGAAGCACAATTGCACAGAAAGGTGTACAATAAATTGAGCTTTGAGTTTGCAAGCATACAGCTATTGCAATTAATGTTGTCGGAAAGCCTATGCGACAAGACTACGAGGTGATATGGGTAATTTATTAACAAATTTACCAAACTTGGCTATGGCTCATCCCTACAGAAAAGAAATCACATAGAAAAATGTTAGTGGTACTTTCACCCACCCTATGGCAGTATAATTCCAGCCAAATCACAAAATTAAAGACATTCGGCCACCCATGCTACCTTTTAGTCTTGTCGCATAAGCTCAATCAAAGCTTAAAAATCAGACACGATTACGGTAGTTGAAATAGCTGTATTCGAGGTTTCCAAGACTGTTATTCCAAAGGGATATTAACTTTCTTTTATATTTTTTCAGTATCGAGCAATATAGTTTTAAAAATTAACAAAGGAGTTGAGGAGGACAAAAACTATTTCGTTTGACCAATCTTGTATGTCAAGTCTTTCCTTCTTGCTACACAAGCTTGCGCAATTTCCAACTGCCAGTCGAGGGGAACAACATGCATATTGTAGAGATAGTAACTTTGAATAAGTCATTGTAGTTACTCATCAACCCTTTCAAGAATTATGGGTTTATTTCATTTTATCTTCTTAGTCATCATGCTGCCACCCATTCACCAACATGCTGAGTTACACGTCAAACACATTGTAAAAATAAAATTTGATCTGTGATGGTAATGCAATATTTTAGGTTTACAATAAATTCTGAAAGTTATTAATCTTTCCTGAGTAGTGATCGACACTCTAAGAACACTTAAGGACACTTCTCTTCTACTGTTAAAGAAGAATAATGTTAACTAAAGGTTAACTGAAAGTTTCTTGGAGTAGTGATGCTCTCTTCAGAACATCTTATGAGTGCTTAACTCTTATGCTTTACATTTGGTTCTTTAGCATGTGAATTTAATAGTAACTGAGAATTGAGCATTTGCACTGGTATCAGAGGAGCTCTAGTCAAAAAATGATATAATCGCAAAAAGTAATTAATTGCACTGCAGTATACATTTTTTATTCCAAGTCTTTGGTAATAATTATTTAAATTGTAACATTACAAAACCTTCACTAAGAAGAATAAAAATTATTTCTTACTAATAAATAACTGGTACATATGTAAGATAGCCTAAAATGATAGCCTTATGCACCTATCAATGTAAACCCCGTGGGGGGGGGGAGTGCTGGCAAGGGGTGGGGATTTGACGGTGAAGTTGATCCCCTCAGTGGGAGGTTTGATCGAGTACCTTTGCTTGGGGGTTGAGACATTTGATTTTTTCAACAGAGAAACTGGGACCAAGATTAAGCGTGGTTACCAGGCATCTTTCTTGGCTTTGAAAAGTCCAGTTGTCTCTTGAAATCAAGTTTGAAAGATTCATAGTCCCGAGTCGAGAGCACTTTTTATAAGGATAGTGATCTATCTATAATCACATGGTTTTAAAAGTTCCAGTTTCATTGTCACTCTTACAGGCATGATGTTGTAGATCACACGTCATGTTTTCAGATAAGGAAGATAGGTTAAATCAAGTTTTTGAGTTTCATACCAAGTTGAAGTCTCGAATGTAAGAGCACCTTTTGTAAGGATAGTGATCTATCATCACATTAAAAGTTCCATTAAAAGTTCCAGTTTAAATTCGTTTTCATTGTCTATTAAATACTCTTACAGGCATGATAATGTATATCACACATCATGTCTTCTCGTAAGGGAAATAGGTTAAATCAAGTTTGTGAGATTCATACCAAGTTTAAGTCACCAGTTATTAAAGGTATGAGCACAGCTTGTCTTTTATTTGGTATTTTGCCCCTTAGTGGGGATTTTTAACTACATTTGGTATGCTTCCCTACCCTTGGGCAATCGACCAACTTCTTGGTCAAATCCCCACCCCTTGCCTACACTCCCCCCCCACAAGGTTTACATTGATATGTGCATTTCAAACATGCTCTGCATGCATGCCCTAATACATGTAATATGTGTAACCAATTTAAATTGTTTTAAGAAGTTAATAAGGCAGCAGAATCTCTCAACCTTACAGTAGTAACAAACGTGGATCTGACCATTTTCTTTGTAGATCATAGATATAGTATTTTAATAGAATATCATTAGCAATTTTGTTATGTTATTGGATACACAAGTATGATTTGTATTTAATTACTTACTTCTTGTTTGTGTCTCCAATTAGTATGTAACTATGCTAATGTATTTTGACACTTTAATAAAGTTGTTGTTATTGTTATTATGTAATATGCCTTGTTCTGATACAAGAAAACAAAAAAGCCCTTGAGGCTTGGGGCATTAAATTAACCTGGCTGTGATATCCCACCTGATCCCCCAGGGTAAAAAAATATAAGTAACAATCAAGAGCGAAAAGTGGAAGTTAAGGGTGAGAGTTTGTTTGGCCATGCAAAAACTGGAAGCCCAGGGTGAGCTGCACATTAAAAAAGTACAAAAAAAGAGGGAGAGAAAAGAAAAAAGGATAAGACTGGTTGTTGCCATATCGGTGATGGCCTGTAAAAAGAAACAGTTTTTGTTTCATTTGCAACATGTTAGATGAACACATATCAACTAAAATTGTCCTACCAACACCAATGTCTGTCCAATGACTTCCACCAAACCAACAAAATGTAAATTAATTTAATAAATGGGAAAAACCTGCAGGCAACTAACAAACAACAACTTCATGTACTTGGACCTTTAAAACTTGTATTCATGACGTCCTCCAGTAGAGGACATAAGCCTTCAGACTAGACACGGTGATAGATCAAAACTGATAATGACTGAGTTGACCAATCAGAACAATAACAGGAGACTTATCCCCAACTAAAAGTCCTCACTCCATGCCTGTCATCAAAGGTCATGTAACCCATAACACCTGTTGTGGCTGATATATTACAGGACGGTGAAATTGCCTCTTGCTGGTATTATTTACTCACAAAGCAACGCATTTGTTACAGGTGTGAAGATCAAAGCAGCAGGTGACCCAAAACGTAATGACAGTCCCGTCACTCAACTCTGCAGATGACTTTCTGAAGGTGTTGAATGCGGTCAGCAACACGTCCTTTTTACCACTTACCCTTGCCCAGATAAAACATCAGAGAAAATATTAAATTACACTAAAATACAGTGTAGTTAAAATGCTTCTTTCAACATCAGACATCAATTAATATATTCTAATCACTATCCAGAAACATGGACACCATCCTACGCTGGTAGCTGTTGTGGTAAAATGTTCTTTGCTTTGTAATAGTCTGTCAGTTGCTTGGGTATCTCTGCCAATACTTCTTTAGCTAATGCAGCAGATGAAACCTACATGTAGATATAAAATGCACCGTGAAATCACTGGAAGTACAATTCTTCAAGGAAAACAATACAAACAATAGGTGGTAGGTCAAAGGAAGGGGCTTGCCATACCTTTTGGCCCTTTTTACCAAAAAATCAAGACCGGGGGGACTGAAAATTTTTAAAATTCTGATTATGCTTTCACTCCAGGTCTGCCTTCCTTTGTTTCCTGCTGGCACCCATGTTACACAAAGTCCTGGAACCAGCGCTGCTCAATTAGCCTGTAAACACAGGTGCAGAGAGGAACGGCCACTGGAAATGCAGCTGTGTTCACAGGCTGCTAGTCAATTATGGTACAGTCAAACCTCTTCTTACAGACACCTCCCTATTTTAATTTAATGCAGACTATCTCCTACTGTATGTACTGACAAAAATCTCAAATCTGATTTTCTTTTAAAAAGCCCTCTATAATACGTACCCTCTCTAATATGGACAATGGACACTTAAATCTCAGCCCCAGAGAGCAAATTCATATAAACTTACATCACCATGCATGGTGACCTCTATAAAACAGACACCTCTCTAATATGGAGATGTTGCTCTGTCCCTTTGGTGTCCGTATTAGAGAGGTTCAACTGTATTTTTGGTAAATTTTTGACATGGAACTTACAGAGCTTACATGTTTGAACTTCCTGTAGGGCACAAATTGAACAATATCCCTTTGAGCAGCTCTGCCACCTGACATTAACCTAAAGATGATTAGAAAATAATTAAAAGGTTTAGTTATTATCATTCACGACAATACTTACAGATAAGGGGCAATCACTCTGGGTAGTTGCAGCAGACACATAAGATCACAAAGAAAACAAAGCAAATACATGTAACAGATGTCAAGAGTGGGAAAATCCATGCAGCAAATTACGATTCGAATTGGGTTTCACTAGTTTAATTGGTCGGGAAAATCTTAGGGGGTGAAACTTCAGTATAAAAAAGAAGGAGGTGTGAGGATTTAATTGGGTTCGAGGTTCACAGTTTTTACATACCTTTTGGGTTTAAGATTTTGCCCAATATTTTTCCGGTAGAAAAATTCTTGCAGGTATTTTTTAGGGTTTCAAATAAAGAAGAAATGGGTCTCGATAAAGTATGCAATACCCCTTTCACAATGAACCAAGTAAACTACACCCAGGTCGCCATGAGTTTCAGAGGATCTGACTGGTGCATCGGGAATCATTTTTTTTCTTTGTCCCACGGTCATGAATACATGTACTAGATGTCACATCCTTCTTCTGAACTGGGTATCGTTTGGATATGAAAAAGGAATGGCATTTGTGGAGGTGCATATCACTGTCACTAAATAGGGGACTACCCCCACTGTAGAGAAAGTCACGTTTCACAAGTTTGTTTTTTTCAACCATGCAATCGCAGAGTGGAACCAACCTAGCGAGCAAAATGTGGATTACTTTGGCTACGCATCTGAAAACTGCTCTGAAACAAAACTATAACTACAATATTATTAACGATTACAATTATGTTTATTGCCATTCACTTACACTCCTTCATCAGCGTCAAGTTCCTCCATCATTGTGAAGTCAGCACCTCCAACTCCGACAATAATGATTGACATTGGAAGCCCTGATGCCGCCACAACAGCATGCTTGGTTTGGTCCATGTCTGTAATTACTCCGTCAGTCAACAGGAGAAGTATGAAGTAGTTCTAACAGGAAAAGTGAGTGAATATTCATGCCTTAGTTTTCAATGATTCCTAGCACAAATAATCAACGTAACGTAACGTAACGTAACGTAACATAACATAACATAATTATTCTATAAGGGCATGCTGGGAGTTGAAACGAATCAAGTTTGTAATCTGTTCCCTTTGCACAACGGAGCCATCATGTGCCCGTTAGACTGAACTGAAGACAGAATTTGAACTTAATTTTTTATGCAGCTCAAAAACAAGATTACTGTAGTGAGGAACATTAGAATTCACCATTTTAGTTTGCTAAATGCAAAGCAAAAAGCACACTTGTTCTCACTTTAGAGGTTGCGGATGGAGTGATAAAACCAACACTCCAACAACTGGGAAAGCAATTCAACTCCTTTTACATGGCATCTGCTTTCTATCTGAACATTTGGAGCTGTTGGAAAACAGGGCTACAACAAGTGCAGGTAAATCAGTTTCAATTTTGCATTAGTTTTAGCCAAAAAAGATATCGCCCTTCCCTCCTTCTTGGTAGTTTGTTCAGTCCTTGTTTAGAAATTGCTTCAAGATTTTTGTTACTGGATCCAAGGAAAATTGCATAGATTGTTACAATGTATGACAAATAAGAATACTCTGTGGTATTAGTAGGTTTCAGGCAAATAATTAGAGGAAACTCATTTTTGAAAAGATGGGTTATTCAAACTTTAGTTCTGCACTGTTGTTGCCATTTCTGTAAATCTTAATATGAAGTCTTGCTAGTGGCTTCTTATATCTTTTTTTTTTTTACTTACAGTAGCAGTCGGAGTTTGAACTGCTTGCTGCGCAAAGTGTGCAACATGGTTGATGATGGGCGAGATGTTTGTTGGACCATAAAGCTGTACACTTTGAATAGAGGTTTGATAGGCTTGGACCAAACTAGGAAGACCTAAAACAAATGAAAAGATCAACAGTAATACAGGGTTTACACATAAACTGGGAAAAAAAATTCGACAACTTTTCCACGACTTTTAATCCAATTCCATGACCTCAAAATTGACAGGAGGGCTGGTGAAAACAATGAGTGAAATTTATGCTGCACTGGCTGAACATTTTGCTGCTGGACACAAAGTGTCTTAATAAATTTCTTTAGTTTTCAACCATCAGCTAAAAACAATTTTGCGACAAATTTCAAATTCCATGACTGTGTGAACCCTGTGTTATTGGACGGTATAAGGCCATTTCTGAGTGATGGCACCCACATGAGGTTCCCTTTCTCAAAAACAGGCATAGTGTGATCTTTTCAATATTATACCAAATGAGTTTTATTTGGTATAAAACTTTCAGTCTCTTATTAAAGTTTACACCATACTTCACCTATAATGAGCTATGGACAGTGTGAACTGTGAAAATGTCTATTAAACAACAAGTTTTCTCATGATCAACCAAACTTCACTTATAAGGACAGTGCCACCTAATTCAGAGGTAGTAACGAAACTTCTAAAAAGCCTTAAGTTTATACAATGGATATTTTCTTCTTAAATTTAAGCTCAGTTTGAAAAAATGTGTGGCTTCCCCCCAATTTTTTGGGGGGTTTCCAAAACCCCTTGCTAAGATCTACTTTTTCTGCAATAGTTATAAACTGCACAAAAATACCATTGTTAGTATTAGTAGATACTTTACTGTCCTTAAGAAATCCGAGTATCTCAGACCACCTGAGATGGGCAGAATGTAATAATATGTGTAGTAACAAAAGGAGGCACCGTCCTTAACAGTTACAAGAACACATCATACAAATTACAACGTTACTATAAACTACCACTGGTCACAATTAATATAGAAAATACTAGCTTAACACCTAATGTGCCCAAGAGAATTCCACTGTAACACATTAGCTTTTATTTTACAAATTGTATGGGCTTTTTTAACAGGCAATGTACAGAGAAGATTAGTTTTAGAAGACAGAAACAAAGAAGACATGTGCATTCAGTCTTCTCTCTAAATGCCTGGGTTTAAAGAGCAACCAAAACGTACTTGAAATGCGATCTTTATCTATAGATTTACCTGCACAGTATGGATTGTTGGGGTTAAAGTTCAATGGAAACTGATGAGAAACCTACAAAAAGAAAAAAAAAATGAATTGCTGTGATGCCACATGTACACTCCACACCAGCACTGGCAAACAAAATGACATGACTGGGTTCACAGTGTAATGCTGATGGGATAGCTAGCTAGGGGAATTTTTACAGATGACAGAACTTTTTACTAATTTATTTTATCTCACCTGATTTGTGGGTGGAATTCTAGCTCCAAAGCCAAAGGCAGGAAACAGTTTGTCACTGTGGAGGGCAAGAACACACAAAATAATATTGATTATTGAAAATGCTTGAAATTTCCGATGTCTTTGAAATAACCCCTGAAAATAGCACAGTCATAATCTAGGCATATGATGCAAATTTTTTGACATGTTGAACCCTTGGATGAAACTTTTCTACAATTTAATGCACTATCATTAATTAATCACCATGTCAAGCTCAAAGGCTGGAATGCCTTGACATTTGTACACTTTTGCATCCAAGTTTTTTTCCTTTACCAACATGAGATATAGCAAAAGATCACACAGATTTGGAGAGGGGGATGGTTGATATTGAAATGTCTTTTCTGAAGGGGAGGGGGAGTAGAATAACTAGATCCTGTCCCATCATGTGCCTAGGATGGCCACCATTGGTACACTGCAAGTGTTTATAGAATAACATCTTGTATATAAAGTCATAAATGTTTCAAATATTATTTTGATGTGACCATGTTACCTGTCATAATCCTGGATAATTTCTCCCACAGCAGTCAGAGCCTGCATGTACTCGTTTGGTGCGTAGGGGTTGATGTAGTGAAGAGAAGTGGCTTGGCTAGGATCACCATTGGAAGCTGTGAAGTCTATACCAACCTGATGGTTAGAGTAATAAAAGATGATCACTAAAATTTTTAACACATAAATCTATGAACAATTTGTACAATACTAAAGTACAGTGGAAGGCCATTATTATATGTATAATTATGACTAGTGACAGGCTGTACTATGTGATTGTCTTGACTGTCAGATTAACAGGGTTTTCACAAAGAAAATTTATTGACTACAATGAGCTCTTGTTAATTTGGGCCATAAACAAGAGGTCTTCATATTGATGACGTGTTTGTATTTAACAAGGTGGTCCTAAGACAGAATTCTGTTGAAATGTTATGTTAACCCTTTCATGCCATTACTTATTTGGTCCAAACTGAAACAATTAAAGAGACATGACCATCATCACATGAAACCCATAATAATCTGATCACTATGATCTTGATTTAATGGCGTTTAATAATATAATTAACAGAACCCTAGACCAGAAATTTTAGCAGTATTAAACTCACAGTAAAGTTTAGTTGGCAGCCACCTTGGACGTAGTCTAGAAAAGATGATACTTTGACAATCTGCAATAAAATAGGTCCAGGAAAAAAAGAATAAAAGTAATAATTAATAATTAAAACAAAATATAACAGCTGTAACATTTGTAAGGCACAGATATATGGGGTATATTTAATTGGCTTTTTGCCATAACACATAAGAATAGCAAATAAAATATTTATATTGACAAAACCCATAAATCAGGAAATAAGAGCCATCTCAATAGACAACAAATACAATCTGAAGGTTTCAAATTTCAAGTGAATAACAACTTACCTCACATCTTGTAAGACAAACTAATCCAGAATTCTTGTACCCTTTCTTCTTCTTCTGTTTCTTTTCATTTATACATGGCCATTGAATCTGAAAATCAACCGGATAATGTATTCCAAATGTCAACATAGTCCAAGAGCAAGAACAAGTTACAGCCGCTATGACAATGACATATACTGAGTGACTGACAGCTCTGCAACTAGTTCAATCCCCGGGGGGGGGGGGGTACTCCCATATATAAGCTATATGTGCTTCAGAATAGAGTATGGTTTTTGAGGTTCCCAGGCCTTAAATAGGGTGTCCATTTTGCCCTTTTTTGGAATTGTGATCCCAATGAGATCCTTAGATAGGGTACCTATATTTGTATTACCTAAAATTGCAGTAATATGTAAAGCATGGAATGGCATATTATTTAACTAGCCCTTGTCTAGTATTCTTTCAGAAAAGAAATAAAAATGACCTGATCACACAATTTTTAGTGGTCGTTTTTCCCTTGAATGGGGTGTCATTTTTTCGGGTTTGGGCCTTAAAAAGGATATCAATTTTCGATTTTCTATGGGGTCATGGTTTAAGGGCCTCTACGGCACACACCTCTCCTTATTATTTTGATGGGTGTACCTGCTGGGATTCAATCCCCCACCCCTCCACCCACATTCTGCAGGCTCTCTGGGAGCTGATGGTCACTTAGTGAGATGCTGGGATAATCACACAAATTAACAATTTTTTTATTTTCATTGATCAGTTTATTTCAAAGAAGCAGCCAGTTGCCATTATCTTATTGCCATTTCATTTTGCTCATGTCACTGTTTCAACTCTGTGTCACTTGCCAGAATATTCCCTTAAAATAATTAAGCCACCCTTCACTGTTGCTGAAAATTATTAATACTAACTTATAAGGGCTGATTTTACAGACAGTGCAATTTTTGCTTACAACTGTTGTATGCAACTTGCTCACTATCATGTCTGCGACATGAATCATGTCATCTAAATCAGGCGTACAACAATTTCATAACAGTTGCACACAACATGAAAAATGGCATAGGATTCTGGAACATGATTTAAAGCCCTATGACAGTCATAGTCACAAAAATGTTAGAATGACGACTTGTTTAATATGTTCTTTGCCTGACACAAGCAGTGCACGCTACAAAAGTCTCATAAAGCAGTCGTAAGTAAAATTCAGTTGTACATGTACCATGTGGTGTTCCAGAAAATATTCATACTCCCCTCATGAAGGGTTTTTTTTGGTTTGAACCCCCCACCCCCACCCCTCTGGAAATTCATACTTTTCTTTAAAAATTTTGGCCTTTAAGACCCCCCCTACCCCTCAGAATTTCCAATGACCCTCAGTGGTGGGGGTATGGATATTTTCTGGAACCACACCATCTAAATCGGCCCTAAGACAAATATTCATTTATTAATTAGATTTTCGGCACATGCTGGTAATCTGTCTACCGTGAGTTGACTTATGGGATATCTCAAACAAATAATTTTTTTCTGGTACAAAGATTTAAGCAGTTAACATGTGATAGCACTTTTATGTCACTCAGCAGCATAAGGGTCATGTGACCTCTGTACCTCTCTGGGCTGTTGAATAGAACACATCTCTCTGAGGTTTGTGGTAAATGAACCAATGAAGTCATGTGATCCATCAGAGTCCCAGTCATAACATGAAATCTGAAAGAACATAAAACATTGAATGTTTTAATTACAATTGTCACAGACTATTAGACCACTTATGTTTGTGAAGTAAATGAGGTTAAATCTAATGTAACCAAGTTAACCAACAATGAGCATGTGGTTCAAGCGTTTGTGGTCAGCGGTAGTTCAGGTGCTGTCAGGCTCAGTTGGTGTAGTTTTACAGCAGTGGCAGGCCGTGACTACTTGTACATGTAGTGTCTAGGTATTTTTGTGGCATTTGGCTTGTTTTCTCTACCCCATCCCTCCCTCCCTCTTACTTTTTAATTTAATAGTTATTATTATTATTTTTTTCTCTCCACTGACTAAGACAGTGTGACGGGTGCCAGGGCATGTGGGGCTCATGGCTGGGTTCCAGGGATTTGCCAGCAATGGAGTAGTCCATCTGGGGGCCAGCTGACCACAGTGGAGGCCCCTGGATATCCTGGGCACCCAACCTCCATTGTGGTATACAAGGCAGCTGGTTAACTGTTGAAAGTTCCATGAGGGACATTACCCACAAGCTCAGGAACTAGGGGTCAAGTTCAAGAATAACAGGGATTAAATTATCTTTTCTTAACTACCTTACTTTGAATAATTCAGCCACTCATTGATATGAGAACTTGTCAACAATTGGTGTATGGCTCATTGGTGATAATATAAATAGGGTTTCACTTAAGGGCTCGAAATTTACGGTCGCAAATGTGCAATTTGCAACTGGTTTGAGGACATTTGCTCCTAAAAAGGTAACTCAAGAGCAAATTTGCTCCCTTCAACTTTTGGCTTAGAATTGGTGATACTTGTTAGACCAAATTTACTCCTAAAATTTTGGACCTAGGAGCAGAACTGCTCCTGTGAAAAAGTTTTTGAGGCCTGCTTATTTTGATACTATGAAAAAGGCAATGAACAAGGAAGTTGACTGAATGTAGACTGACAACTGAAGGGCCCGGTGGAAAAAGGGCATAAGTGACGATTGAGGTTAAAATTGAAATTGCTCCTATTTAGCTGAACATTGGCACACAGGCTGGTTTTCATGTGAGGAACGCTGTTGTGCACTTATTTCTTGACCTGAGATCTAAAATTTGAAGAATTAGCGTATTACTTTTGCTTAAAACTGACACAAAGAAAACAACAGGACCACGGATTCTAGGTTGAATTCCTTTGTTTTAGTTCAGGCAGAGAACAAAAGAAATCTTTCACGCATCACTTGAGCGAGTTCAGTTCAACAAAACTTTTCACGCAAAAGTAATACGCTAATTCTTCAAATTTTAGATCTCAGGTCAAGAAATAAGTGCACAACCGCATTCCTCACATGAAAACCAGCCTGTGTGCCAATGTTCAGCTAAATAGGAGCAATTTCGATTTTAACCTCAAATCGTCACTTATGCCCTTTTTCCACCGGGCCCTTCAACTACTGACATGTATTTCCTGAGAGATGTCTCGACATTACAATTATGTAAGAATATTTATTTTCAGATTTGTTCATTCCTTCATGTACATCACTCATCTGTCACGTACTTTATGTTAGATTTTAAAATCAGGTTCTTTCATGGAGATGGTACCTTGAAGGAGATGACTCTCTACAAGAGTATGTCGAGTAATACATTTAGAGGCAAAACACTGACAGTCATATGTTGCTTACTTGAATGGTCCTGTCATAATCTCCATTACAAATCTGCTGAACAGGAATTTGAAATGGTTTCCACCTGGGATTTAAATTGTTTTGAATAACCTGTAAATGGCGAGAAGATAAACAAAATGTGAGCACTGGTAGTTTGACCCTGCATTATGTTTATTAATGAATGAAAGATGTCCTTAGACAAGAAACTTTACCCCACATTGTCTCTCTCCACCCAGGTGTACAAAATGGGTAGTGGCGACACATTCCTGGGGGTTACCCTGCATGTATATCCAGGGGGTGTAGCAATACTCTCAGTTCCTTCATGCTACAGAAACCAGGATAAGCTTGGCCGTGTGGGCCTCCTTGGCTCGTGTGCCGCGACTTTACCTCTTTTACATACAGTCAAACCTCCCTGCATAAGCAAGAGTCAGATTCAAGTGATTGCTTAGAAAAGGTGTCAATTATGAAGGCAGTGTTTGCATTAATAACTGGGATAAATTATTTCAACTGAGTGTCAATTAAGGAGAGATGTCCACCAACAGGAGATGTCTATTAGTATCTTGTTTTTCAAAACTAATATTTAGATTAAGGGATCTTGAAGCCTGTACCATGACCAAAGAATTTAAGCTTACCTCAGTTCTATGCACCACAACAAAAGTTCCATCTTCTCTTGACCTTGAAAGCTCCAAATAAGGATCACTCTTTCCAAGAAAATCCTGTGTTCAATTAAAAGAAAAAATAATGATCAAAACTGGTCTTTTCATTTTACTGTTGGAATTTTAACAAGCCATGTCCTGAAATCCAATCTAAAATAGAACTTTACAAAAATGGCTTCCAATAAAATCTTCCTAAATATGTATACAAAAAACATTGCATTCAAATTAACTTTGTATCCTCATTCGAATTCAACCTCGTAACATACAAAAGAAATCTAACTTTTTTTATCAGTAGCCATTTTTAGAAAGGGATTATTGCCTTTAACTTACAGCTACGTGGCTACCAAGGCAGGGTGACTTACTTTTGCCTACAGAAGCCTACATAAAAATAAACAATCATACATGTACAACATTTAAGGTGGTTCCCAACAGTTTTATGACTGTGTGTGCACTAATGACATGAGCTTTGGTAACCTGAGCATGCCAGCTAATGCGACTAAATGCAAAAAAGGAAAAAAAAACACGTCCCAAAGTTGAGTACTAGAGCATCTATCATCAAGCAGTTCAAAGAAAGAATTCCTTCTTGACAATTTTTCAAGCCCAAATATTGCTTTATGAACTTTGTAATGTGACAAGCTATGCGCCAAATGCCCATTAATTTAAAGAAACCCAATTGACCTCAATGTTATGCATGCTCAAAAAGCAATCTTGGCAAGATCCTATTGTATGGTATAGTGCAGTTGTCAGGCGAAAAAGAAAACCTTCTTCTGGATTTTCGCAATTTTCCTTAGGTGAATTTCCATGAAATTTGGCAGAGAGATTAGAAACATTTTGCTTAACTTAGGGCTTCACTGTCAAGAAAATTCATGAGACCAATTTCTATGCAGAAGCAAAAAGTACGAAATTGCCAAAAGTGAAGAGCCTGCCTTTGTTACCCCTCCTTTTTTGGCCTTAAAAGTTTCTTCTGGCCAAATTGTATAGACAGAAAAATCAGGAAGAATTTACCAAAGGAAATTGAAGAAAGTAAAAATTATAAAAGTCATATACACACTGACAAATGCCCCAGTTTGAGTGCTTTTAGTTCAGTACTAAAAGCCATTATTTAAACTGTGATGGTTGTTGACGATATTTTGGCTCTTGGTTATCAGATTTTGGTAGTTTTGAGTGAACTAGTGGAAAGAAAGATGACAAAATTAAGTACCTAATCATGTAAAACACTGGCGCATGCCACGCCATCAATGATAACCCTATGGAGCCACCTTAAAGGTCCTGACAATGAACTTTTCTTACCTTCTTGTCTAATTTTTCAGCCCTAAACTGTAAATGCACTTCATCACTTCCACCTGCAACTTCTTCTGCTACCACCTAGTGATGAAATAGCTTCTGGTAACTAACACGCAAAGATATTTATGAAAGTGAAAAGACCATGTACATCAGGTTTAATTTGTTATGATCAGAGTTTCTGTGTCACTGAAAGGGACACTAACAATGATTTTATTTGGTAACAGGACTGAGTGGAATCCATTCGACACGTAGCCTGTATCATATCCATACGGGTATCTCAATTGAGTTCTTTCTTCTGTTTTACTTGGGAGTTAGGTGTCAAGCACAACAAAAGATCTTTTCCTTTCGCCTAATGCTTTCTTGCTTAATTGCACTTACATTGCTATCATCAATTCACTTATAATCATGATTTACATTTGTGGCAACTCATTTCATAAATACATAAATGATAAATAATTAAATGATTACAGCACAACATTCAGTTGAGGATTAGGTGAGACTCCTCAAAGGATGAACAAAACATGAAAAACCCACCATTTTTGTTATTTGCTAGTCCCAAAGACATACAAGGTTTGCTGAAGCTGGAGTAAACATTTCCAAAGAAATACGTTTCAACTTAACCACACTCAGTTGATTTGTAGGTTATTAATTTTTTAAATGTCAGATTGGAGTCATTTAATTTTCTCTATGCATATTGCTTTAATGCGGCAGATGGGTTTCATCTTAGCCCTTGGAAGATCTGTGGCTCAGCTCAGGCATAACAAATTAGTTAGTTTATGATAAGATGTGCAAGCCTGAGACTCGCTTAATTACTACTCAAAAGAAATGACAGGTATTAAAACATGAATATTATATTTCAGAGCTATGAAAAAAAAAAGAACAAAAATTCATTTTCAATTAGTCTACTGTGTTATTACAACATTCACACTGTCTGATTACAAAGACATTATTCTAATAAATAATTATTTCATGATAACTCACAGTTATGGTACCAGCTTGTCCTTGATGTGTACCCTTTAACACTAGTGGTTTTGTGTATGTTCCAGATGATACAAGCTAGTAAATAGAGTAAACAAATACAGGTAAAGAACAGGTCATTTAAATGCCATACAACCTATCTCGCTTCAATAGTGCCTGAAGTTACTAAACCTGCATCAATCCAAGAGGCTTTTGCATAGTTTATCTACTTGAAATTATATTAAATTGATAATTTAAAACAAAACTGTTTCCCTTACAAGAATAATATTATTTGGAAACTTGCTTATTACGTAAGTTAGTCCTCACCAACTGTGGCTCACAAACATATAAACTTTTTAATTTTTCCAAACTACATCTTACTTTTAAACCAGGGTATTATATATGTTGTAGTTCAATTTTATCCTTGGCTCAATTTTTATTTTCCTTTGTTCCTTTTTCTGTTAATATATGATAATGAATATAAAAAAAATAAAATAAATAAATAAAAATTGAACCAAGGATAAATAATTTGAACTACAACATATACATTGCATAAGAATGTGCATAATTCTCCATTCCTTGAAAAGTCTGAGGACAAAACACCTTGTCACAATCAGTTTTGACAAGTTTATACAAATCGGTGTTAAACATTGTTAATAAATCTTATGCCTGGTAAATTTTACTGTCATTTTTTTTAGTTTCACTGCAAACATTTCATAAATTTTACCTGACCCAATGTACTTTCCATTTCTCCTAAAAAATCAGCAGACTTCAGGTTGCTAGAAGGACTATCAATGTCATAGATGAAGAACTTTAGCTTCTGAAGCTCTTCAAAAAAGTAGTCCACAATAACAGCTTTTGAAAACTTTGGATTTAGTGTGTTATCCAATCTTTCAGTTCGGCCAACCTACAAAAAATAACACACTCCCAGGTGAAAAAATGTAACCATTGTGGATTACAGTCAACTCTCTCTTCACGGACTCCTCTATAAGACAGTTGGTCCCTTCCTTTTTTGTCATTTTACTGTAACTAAACTCTCTATGATGGAAACCTCTCTAAGACAGACAAAAGACACTTTGAAACTGTCAACGAACATTAATTGAGAAGTGCTTTTTTGAGTGAAAAATACTTAAAAACAGAAAATATGTAGGTGCTGAATTTGACAGTAAATTGCGACATGGGGCAGCAAAATTCATATTACATAACTCCTTGTTTGAAAGCAGATGTTTATTTGAAAGCTCTTATCTTGTCGGGTTAACACACATTATAAAATAAAAAATTATCAGTCTTGACTATCATCCTTGCTTTCAAAATGCATTCATTTAGCTACTTCACTGCTAGCGTCAGTTCCCTTCAAATACATATTGGTGACCTTCACACCAGACTATGAGTACAAGATTGAGCACGAGTACGACTTTTCAATTCCTGGTCGGGGGTTTAAGATTGTGATCTGTCCCACCAATATCGTTATAATAGTATCTTTTTCCACTGGTCAGCAGCAGGGAGGAACAAGGGCTCTGAGAACGTAGCTGTTTTGAAATTCGAAAGTCGTACTCAATCTTGTGCTCATAGTCCGATCTGAAGGTCGCCATTGGCAAGGCACTTCAAGACCATATCCCAGGGACCACATCCACCATCTTGATTTACTGGCCTCTTTCCAGTCACCTTGCACATACGGTACTTGAATGGATTTGCAAAAATTGGCTGATCATGATACATGTACTGCTAACTTTTCAGAAGAGGTAAAACATTGATTTTAATGAACAAACGAATCCACTCTTCTAATATTTTTGATTTTGCTAAGTAAACAACTTTAAACAGACTTAAAACAGACGTGCATTCATTGTGCATAGGTTCAGCTTTATTATCTCAGAATGACATGTACTGGTGTCACGTTACCTCGGCTCTCTATAAGCCAGACACCTCTCTAAGACGGACAGTTGGAGCCAGTCCTGACGTTGTCCATGTTAGAGAAAGTTGGGGTTTACCTCGGTGTAAGAACCTGACAAGATTTTCTTTGTTTGTTGGCTTTTGTTTTGCTGTACGGTATTGTTTAAAATGTTTTTGTTTCCTTTGTTTTACGTCATCCGTGAGTTTCACAGGTTCTTACACCGAGGTAAAGCCGAAAGTTGACTGTACACCAAAAATATAGGTAATGAAATTTATTTTAGTGAAGTTAATATTTACAAACGTACATGTGCACAGATGAATGAATAAACAACAAACAATCAGTAATAAGCAATTACCTGTTTGCCAACACATTCAACCACATTCAACCACATTCAATAGCTTATATATCACATTCAATAGCTTATAAATCACATTCCATACACATTCAATAGCTTATAGGTAACCACATTCAATAGCTTATAAATCCGTGAACACACACCAAGTGAACTAATGAACAGTCTAACCGAAGCAGCTAAACTTGCTGAATGGGAAGCAAAGAGAATTTTAACAAAACACTTTAAGCCATTTTACCTCGACCCAGTTGCCATTCTTAAACATCATAACAACTGCCATTGGATCAGACTTGGACATTACATCTTTATCTGTCAGATTTCTACAGGAAATGTTCAGCTGGACGCGAGTAACGCACTGAGCCATGTTTGGAGCTGAAGGAGCTGGTGGGTAGGGCGCCTGCATTGTGGCACGCACACGAGTTCAACTTCCTTTTCAAGGTTGACCCTCTACAAGAAGCAAGCTCTTCAACTCGTCAACGCATTATATTGTAGTTATCAAAAGTCTGATACTCAACTTCACCAGATACGTTGAATCAAAATGATTCGTCGTTGTCAAGTGAGTGAATCAAAAAGCAAAAGGTTTGTTAGCCCGGGGGCAAGCAAATTTTTACCGTGGGGTACTGGGACTAGGTTTGGACACTTGGTTTGCCTTACATGAGGGGAAGTGAGCAAATCCATCATGGCGCAGTTTGTGGGGACAGTCATTGGAACTAAAATGGATAAAACGGCCAAAGTTTTGGTTACTAGAATGGTCCTTTACCGAAAACTGAGGAAGGTGAGAAAATTTTTTCTTTATCACTGGTTTTTGGTCTGATCTAGGTCGTCAAAGTGTTATTAAAAAAGACAAAGTACAGTCTTTTGTAGGTCGGTAAATTGTGATCGTCCGGGTGAGTGCAGTCCTGAGAAGGACTGTTTGTGATGACATTGACTGACGTTTCGACAACCTGAGAGGAAGTCATCATCAGAGTCAAGTGGACTATGAATCGTCATTAGATGATGCATAGTCCACTTGACTCTGATGATGACTTCCTCTCAGGTTGTCGAAACGTCAGTCAATGTCATCACAAACAGTCAGTCCTTCTCAGGACTGCACTCACCTTGACGATCATAATTTACCGACCTATGATATGACTCCTGGGTTCAAACCATTTACAGTTTTACAGTCTTTTATAGTCAAAGCCGGCCAGGCGTTCCCGTCGTTAACGGACTAATGAATTCATTAATGAAGAATTGATTCCGTTCGTTGATTGAATAATCCATTCGAGAAATGAATAATCCAATATTCAAATTGTGCCTCGGTTCAATAATCGAATGTTGATTTGATTAATGAAAAAATGCCTTACCATATATTTCTCCTGAAATGCCAAATTTCAAGTTTATTTTTAGTATAAAGTGCATGATGAGATTGCAAAATAACGCAAAGGTTGCATGTCACAGCAGACAACAAAGATCAATCGATCAATCAAACTGGTAAGCTTTTGTGTTCACAAGTATTCTTTAACCAAAATGGCAAATATCAAAAGGGAGAATTAATCGTATATACCAATGCCCCTAGAAAAAGTAACAACGTTCGATGTTAATGGCATGTTTATGCAAAAATTAGGATACTAAAATAACTTACCTGTTCTTCATTCAAATCCACCACGTTTGCTGGTCGCACTTCCTTCCATATTATGGTATAGTTTTTGTTCATTAATCCAGTCAACATTCGATTATTGAATTGAGGCTCAATTTGAATATTGGATTATTCATTCCACGAATGGATTATTCAATCAATGAACAGAGTCAATATTTCATTAAAGTGCCACTGAGACGAAAATTCATAGGTTTATTTCCGCCAAATTCTGTTGCAGAATATCGCATTTTGTTCATATTTCCCCAGAAAACTGAACAACAAACCTTCCATCCTAATATTTTTTAGCTCCAAAGTCGCGTAAAATGTGTCCGCCATTACTGAAAACGTGTTCCTGGGTGATTGCGCAATTTAATAGCTTGTGACGTCAGAGGCTCACCTCAGTCGCGTTTCCTTGTGTTTTGACTAAAGATGTCTACCGTCGACTGCGAAACCTCCGAAGAGTATTTCTACGATTCGGAACAGTCTTTAACTTCCAAAGCCTCTGAGGATTCGTTTCATTCGGCAAATGAAGAATTTTTCTCACCGCACGATGTAAGAACTGATGTGAGGTTTCAACTAATAATCTTGTAAACCGGTTTGTTGACAATATTATTTGAGTTATTTGGCGGGAGTTCAAAACATAAGCGAAATATGCTTAGACAATGATTGTAGTTCAGGCCCCAGTTGCTCAAAAAGTGGATAACTCTTTTTCAACGGATAAGTCGCTGTCCGGTGGATAAAATTTATTGCTTCATCTCGGTTGTTCAAAGCTTGGATAGCGCTCTCCAGCCAGCTGTTAAGCCGCTATACAGCGATCATAAAGTTGTCCATTCCAAGGTAGGTTGTGTAACTTTTATCCACTGTAAACCTGTGGCAAAATAGACATGGCTATTCGAAGAATTGATCTTTTAAGCTGTGGAAATTTAGACAAAACACCTATGAAAACTTTAGACTTTGATGCTCGCGAATTCTCAACCTTGGGTCGATCGATGTTACTGTTGGTGTGGGAGAAAATAAAAGAAGCGATACCTTGTCTGCCGTTGTTTATGTTCATTACATATTATAAAAAAAGCATTGAGATTTTTGGCCATTCTTGGCATAGTCTGGGAATCTTTCTTGAAAAACCGTTATTGCTGTAGTCAGCTGCCAGGCAGCTTATCGTGTGTATCATAGTACAGTGGTCACTCAACACATTGAAACACAAGTGCTTGGCGCTGCTAAATATTTTAAACAGTTTTCAGAGAATTCTATTTCTGAGCCGAAAGAAGTGAAATAAATCAAAACGTTTTTTTTCAAGAACTGGAGGCCTTGTGTGACCGGAATCTAAACATTTGTAGTCAAAATTAAAAGCGCACAAGGAAAGTTTTCCGCTGCTCAACAACAACATGCGGACCGCTGAGGAAACGAAGCTTTCGCTTGCCTTATTCGCTGCGGAAAATAATAACTTGATATTTAATCATTTTTCTTAGTAGTTCATTTACTAAGATTGCTATGACAGGTAAAAGAAATAACATTGTTAAAACCTTAGGCAAATAGTGGCGTGTGATATTTGACTCATATTTTTTCCCAACTTCAATTTCCACGGACCAACGATCCGATCTATTAAAGCCTTTATCTCGAACAACAACAACAACATTTTATTTGCATTCCCAATTACAAATGCCATTGCACATAGAAAAGAGAAAGAAAAAATGTTGCAAAATCGATTAATTTACAATTTCTGTGTCTATTGATCCATTTCTTAATACAAAAGCTTCGTAAATGAAGTAACCTAATTTTTAACAAGTGAAAGCGTCAATGCTATTTAAGAGAAATACAATTTTAAGAATCGAAATCGGAATATTTACTAATAATATCGTCCATTAAAGATTTTCTAATTGGATCATATCTATTGCAAGATAAGAGGAAGTGTACCTCGTTTTCAACTTCATTTGAGGTGCAGCATTGACAAATTCTCAGATGCTCAGGGATTTTAGGGGTGGAATATCTTCCATTTTCAATTCTTATAAGTTGTAACAATACCTAACCTAAGTTTTGCTACTGCCTGAACAATAATGTCAATCGACTGTTCACCGACAGGGAATAAAGAGAGAAAAGTTTCTCCACATTCAGGATGGTATGTTATAAAATAAATGTCCATGCTTCTAAGCGATTACTGCTCTGAAATTAACACATGCGGAATTAAAAAAAGGAAAAGATAAGCAGTACAAACTATATCAGCTTAATCACGGCGGTCAGGATTGCATTCGCCGAGGATCTTCCCGCTAGCAGACGGCAGAACTGAAAGGGTTTTCCTCGACGATAATAAATTTCAAAATACGTTAAAAGAAAATCAGTTTTGCACAATGGTGGATGCGTTGAAAAAGAAACAAACTATCACTTCAACTGCGTTATAAGATTAGGTAAATTACCTTTCGTCTTGTTCGCGCAGATAATGTTTTTTTCCGGTTCTTGTTTCCATATAGTTGGAATGGGCAATGGAAAGATCGACCTCTGGGATCTTGCGACATGAACAGCCCTCTGGAAAAACTCGTCCGTGAAATGATCAAAATGCCTCTCGGGTTGAAATTCGCACTGTGTGTGAGTGCGAACATTGTCCTTTTTTCCATTGCGGGTCCGTTCGCAGGGCTTCAATGAAGCAAAATACCAGCTCGGTGGTTGGATTTATTGTTGTAGCATTGTACAACACAAGTGCTACCTGTCATTACTGGTGCAGCAAGGAAGATTTCAAAGTCGAGCAACAAACACTTGGCAAGAAATCTTTCCTCGAGGACAATTTACTTTCCCGTGGCAAGTAACCATGTGAAGGCACTAGGTTTGAGGTGAGCCTCTGACGTCACTTCCGCTCATTCGCTAGCAAGCTTCCGGAACAAGGGCCAGTAATGGCGGACGCAAAATCTCGACAAAAACCGTCCGAAAAAAGCGACTTCTAGTCGTCGTAATAAGTTGAAATTTGGCATGGTAACTAAGAACCACAAACTATGTTCAAAAATGTAAAAATATGGAATACCAGAATTCTGGTCCATTAACGATGAGCACGCCTGACCGGCCTTGACTGTAATTACCAATTTGCCCTTTTGCCGTTTCTCACATGTAACCTATACCAGCCTATACAGGCTGTCAAAGATGCAAACCAGCTACAGTGAGGATGAAAGGAAATGATCGTTCTCGAACGAACCCCTTCTTCATTGGAAATTCGAGCAACTAACATTAATCAGTGAAACCCCAAAATAGCCGATTTTCTTTTATCATCGTACTTATTACACTGATAATGTACACCAACTTTGGTTCATAAAGTTCATTCAGAATGACAGCTATATAGAGTAAAAGCAGCAAGACAAGCAGTTGCAAACTTGTTAAGACATTCTCCTAAAAAAATGGAGTCCATTGAAAAAAAAAATGGAAAACTTCAATACATTTCTGACCCCCCCTTCCCCTTTCAATGTTGTTGCTTGTTACTATGAGCGTCATCACTAAATCCATAACAACATTGATAAGGGGTGGGGGGAATGTGTATTGACTATGAGAAATTATGTCAGAAAAGATCAGAAATATAGCGAGTGTCTCAACAATTTTGCAACAGCTTGTAGAGGTAACCCTGCGGTGGACATCCCATCCAGGGTAGAGAGGCAATACTTTCACTTTCTTTGTACTACAGAAACTAGGTTAAGCTCAAATGCGGCTGTGTGGCCTACCTGTGCTTGTGTGCGCTTTTACCTTCCCCAAGACATCCACAACTGCAGGATTGTGGACAGCAGTCAGTGACACTTGTTTTGTTGGTGGTTTGCAACCAATCCCTACATTCAAATGACTGTAGCATTGCAGCCATGTTGGTGTACCCCCAGGGGAGGTAATCCAGATTTCAAGTGTCAGGAAGGATCGAAGAGTTTTTGGGAGGTTCGAAAATTTTGATTCCGGGATTTTTTTGGGTAGGAAAATTTGGCAAGTATTTTTTTGGGTGGCTTGATTTAAGTAGGGAATCTGAAGATTCGTGGTAGTGCCTGCGTAACCTGGCCGTGTAGTTCTGCGAATAAAGTACAACCAAACTTTTTTTGTGGTTGTTTTAATATTTAATGATGGTGTCATATTACATTGCATCTGTTTCATAAAATATTATATAAATTAGTATTTTATCAGTCATTTCTCCTTGTCATTAAACTTTTGTTACTTGTTACTATATTGTTAGGCGCATTTGATCATATCCACATGTTAATTTGCACCTTATAAGTAATAAATTATTATACTATAGTCCGCAAAGTGTCATGGGGTGTATCCAACAAGGCTTCAATTCATTCAATTGATTTCTCATCCATTGTGTTTATATCACTTGATCCTTTCTGGAAACTTTTAAGGCTCAGAAATTCGGCATGGGATTTTTTGGGGGTAAATTTTGGTCCAGGGATTTTTTTGGATTTTGTTGGAAGCCCTAGGGATTATTTGGGGCTTGATTTTTGCCCCCATCCGATCATCCCCGACACTTGAAATCTGGAGTATCCCCTGGGGGTGTACCATAACAAAAGGAGCTCATGAGAAACCTTTTGTTAATGGTACACCAACATGGTGGTGATGCCACAACATGAAAACCAAGAATTTTTGTTTATCCAATGCAGACAGTGAACCTTGGACTGTAGTACTGTACAATCTCCTGTAGTACCTTACATTCTAGGCTTTTACTTGGAGAGGAGATTTATCAAAGGCTCTGCTTTTTTGTTTGTTTACTTGTCTTTATTTCTTATACACCATGTCCTTACATGTAAAAGATCTATTTCTCTCTGAATTTCAGTACTTCAATGAAAGAAAAGTGTACTTTGCCCATGATGGAAATAATGAGTGTACCAGAGGTGATCTTGTTATCATTAAGGAATGCCGAAAACTCAGCAAGAAAAAAGCTTTCACAGTGTCAGAGATAGTAGACAGAGCACCAAAAGTTGTTGACCCTGAAACAGGACAGATTCACATACAGGATACAAGAGAATGATATTGGCTGCTGTGTCAGTTGTTCTTGTAATAAACTGCTTTGAAATGAACAGTGCAAAGTGGAATGACTTTGGATGGGGATAAGATAGACATTTTCCTACCTTGGTCAGTAGATGACATCAAGAGAGAATCAAGTATGAAGGCAGGCTTGTTTTCTGCTGCTCTAGCCCCCAGTCCCCCATTTTCTCCTGTATTCTCTTTCTCCTGCATTCTCAACTGATGTCTCCTTCCCCTTCCCTGTTTACACCAACTACACAGGCTAGCTGCTCTCGGCAATCGGGTCGACTGGAAATGAAGTGTAGTACTTAACCTGAACTGTCAAGAGAACAACGATGCATCATTGCAAAGTGAAGTATATTGTACTGTTTCCACTTTTCCTATCAATGTTATAAACATCAAGCAATAAAGAGAAAAAATGTAAATGTACATGTAATAAGCTGTGTCATGAATTGACTATGAAGAAAAACTTCTCAGTGCACAACAAGAGGCATTGGCTTCTGGCCCCAACTTTTCTTTGTAGTTCCATGCTTGGTAGGACAACAGTTCCTACCTCCCCCCCCCCTCTCCTCGCGGGACTGTAGCTTGATGCAAAGCTCCCTCCACCTGTCTCCACATCTCCTTGTATCATCCCATTAATATTTTCCTCGCCTAAGTCCATCGCATGGTACCCTGCAAACATAGACAGCAGAGGTCTCTTAGTTTTCCTAGATAGATAGATAGCTTTATTAGGAAGTAAAATCATTGCAGGCCCCGGCCCGGCTGAAATGTGACCTACTTTACAGTGTAAATATTAAAAATATAAATATGAATATATGATAACTACTATAAAAGGGTAAAATATAACCTATAATATAATACAAAAAGGGAAACATCAATACTAATTATACTAATAATTAAAATTACTACTAATAATTAAAAATGTTTTCCATAATAAAAGTGTTTTTAAACCTAGTTGTCTTACAAATCGGTAGTTTGAAGTATCCCTGGCTTCGGGTGCAATAGGTGGACCCGTTGTGTGGCGGCAGCAGTTCATGAAGCTTGTGGCTTTGATCCCTTACGATTTGGTCGAATAGAGCTTTACTCAAGGCCTGCCTCCTCTCATACAGTGACGTGATGCCTAGAGCTACAAGAGCCTCAGCATAGGATAAGTCGGGTTGTATTATCAGCAGCGCGTGCTTTTGCAACCTTTCCAGGCTATGTGGCCTTGACACATTAATAAAGTTTATCATCATCATCATCATTTCATTAGACAGGTACTGCGGCAGAGAATAATGGAAAACTGGGCAACTCCTATTGCAAATAACTCCACTACAGAGATACCAAGAAGGTAAACATCCATGGTGGCTTGTGGAATAGCCGGTAATGACATTGTACAGGTGTTGGCCAATCCACTTGCACTTGGAAACCTTCACAATATGGGACATTGTCCCGACTTCCGAGGCACCAGATTTGACTGAAGAAAGACTTCACACTTGCGGCAGACTGCAGCAACGTTGTTTTCGTGCAAAGGAATATTTGGTCTGAAACTGACGCTCGCCGATTCTTGGTTTGAATTCTGTTTCAGAGTCCCCATCTGCCACCGTACTGTGTGGTGCAGTAGTTTTTCGCTGTTGTTCCGAGCTCTATCAAACTTTCATGAACTAGTGTGTTTCCATAACTCCAGAAACCATTTCCGTAGTGTTCTACGCTCAAAATAATTTTATATCGCTTTGCATGGTCACCCAAGGTCCAGTAAATCTCTGTTAAAAGTCGATAACAAAGCCTCCCAGAAAATATGTTGAAGACTGAAGTAAAAGTTGGCCGGGTTGCCACCTACCGGCGTTCACCGGCGTTTGTTTTAGATCTTTAATACGCTGTACCAAGTAGATTTTTATTGTAGGCATGAGTGCTATCGAGGAACAAACACATTCTATAACAAAAGCCCCTAGAATTTAGCCAGCTATCAGGTCCTATCGAATTTTATTTCTTATTCCAGTGTACACTTGTATTTGACATATGGAGACAATTTCAACGGTCCCCACCCCAGTGAAAACACAACGTGGGCAACGTGTGGACGCGGGAAGCGGGCGCGTCGCTTTTCCCGCCAATTTTTGACTTGCAGCCAAAGCGCAGCCAAAGCAAGTTCGACAGTGATTCAGTTTTGTTTCCACTTTGCTCTTTTTAAACAGTGGCTCTTTATTTCCAAAGGAAAAGTACCTATTGTTACTTTCAGCAGTTCTTATGCTGTAGAAGGTACACTGACCAAAAGGTTGTTGTGTCGTCGGTGAAAAAAGCAGGAACTGCTACGGGTTGATCGCCGAAAGGGCTTTTTAATGTTTTCATCAGTGCATTTTCTTGGTTCCCCAAGGAGTAAAATTGACCTCTTCTACATTAGAAAGTTAACTGCAGATATAAAGATTTACCACGAATGAACAACACCGTACGTCTCAACGACTGCAATACTGCAACGTTTAATAGTCAAGCACTTGTGAAAATCGTCGGCTCAGAAAGATCATTGTTTACAACCTAAAAGGTCAACTAGTATCGGTTCTTTAGCATTGCCTTTTGTGGGATGACAGATTGGGTCCATTGCAACAGCTGCTTCGTTCGACCTGGAAGTGGAAAGAGATTTTCTCTTACGAACTGTGGCCATATATATTGTGACGAATGCTTACGAGGTGAGAAATGCTGGAAGAGTATTTCGGAGTGCTTTGATTCCAATTTCGAAAACAAAATAGATTACAAAATAGATTGTTTTTTTTAATATAACAATTTTAAAAAACTGTCGGTTGATGACGCTGATCTAATTTTTGATCCACAGCAAACCCAGACCATTGCACATTGTGTAGAAAAACATGTAACTCAATCGTTTTATCGTCCCAGGTAAGCTACATATTTTTCGGCTTTGATGTTTTGGACTGTCGCATTACACTTAGAAAATAAATGCAAAGTAAATCAAGTCTACTACTTCTCTATTTACGGTAGATGAAACCCGAAGTTGAGATGTACTTTACGGACCCTGCCGATTTGTCCAAGAAATACCACTCTCAATTGTCACAGGTCAGTAACTGATGTTTTGAAAAAAAAACCCCTCAAATTCTGGGTAATAAAGTGTCTTTTATTTTCACTATAGAGTATTGATGAATTTACTTGTGTGTGCTTAAAACTTTTAACATGCTGTTACAAAAGGTCATGGAGTTTCAGAAGAGCCACAGACAGCGGTTAGCGGCAGCTAACGAGAAAAAGGTATCGCATTTAGTTATTTGAGTTTGTGCTGCTCTCTCATGTTTTATGACAATCATTGTGCACCATCATCATAATACTTGCGGTAACACTATTATCACTACCACCACCACCACTATCATCATCGTCATCATCATCATCATCATCATCATCATCATCACCATCATCATCATCATCATGAGTGTCATCATAATATATCACTAAATCTTGCAAAAGGTGTTAAAGCGTGAAGTGAAAGTTTCCTTTCTTAAATTAAGTTAATTACATTTACTGTTATGTTTATGTTTCTTTATTCGTAATTGTTTCTCTCCAAATTTTGTCGTTTTTTACGCTTACATATAAACAATATTCACAGACGGCTAATAAGTACTTTGTAATATAAAGGTCTTGGTAGCAGAAAGACTCCACCAGCAGATGTCAAGATTACAAGAACTTGAAAGGTACTGATTGTCTTTGAATTTGTCACTGGCTTCAGTTTCTTTTTCTTTTTAGAAAACATGCAAACTAGACAATAAGCGTTTAGCAGTGAAATAAGAGGCTAGAAAATGTCTAAAAGAGTATGTAGAACCAAGCAGTCAATCTAATTAACCTTGTATTCAAAAGTGTTCAATCCAGGGGTAAAAGAGAGCAAAATAATTGAGGGCTAAGGAGAGGTCCTAAACTCTAACAGAGAACATCGGAATAAATGACAGAGTTCGCGTTAGGCCCCAGACAACGCGAAAACTGTATTTTGGATTTAACATTTCCATTCAGCACTGTCAGTTGTTCAACTCGACAAGTTAAACACGTTTGGTCACACTGTTGAATGGTGGTAGATGATTCTAAAGGGTGGTAAATGATGTTGAATGGTATTGAATGGCCCTGGGCCCGCGGGCTTAAGGTTGCTGTTTCTCTTATTTTAAAAGAGGTTGCTAAGTTTCTTATTTTAAAATAGTTTTTACAGGAGATTATACGTGATTCAACCAGAGTCAAAATGTAGGGCAGAAACATTTACAGGAATTCGTATCGTTTCGCTATAAGGCGGAATTAAAAATTGATGCTAATCCTGTTATGAAAAACTGGTCCCCAAGTTTGATTGCCTTCAAAAATTCGTGCAACAAAGTTGTATTCAGCAACGGTGGATGGTGTTGAGTCTGACCGTCTGACCAAGGCCTTACGAAATGACAGTTCTGCTGACAAAATTTTGCCATTCCAAAATTGAATTCTTCATTCAATGAGAGCTCGTAACTTCAATAAAACAATATTCACTAGATTTGTTTTGACACTTTTAACGCAAACATACGCGTTCACGGAATAGGGAAGTTGCTGCGTTACGTGAAGAAAACAGTCACCTGAAGAGACTACTTGCAAGCAGACCTGGTACTCCTCTTAACTATCGGAACTCTCCGGGATCAACGGCTATGAAAAGAGGTTGGCTATTACATATAGTCTTATGACATTTCTTCTCGAATTCTGTCATTTCTGATGTAAACAGTGTAAGTGTGTAAGTGTGTAAGTCTTCTGGTTTAGAAGGATACGTCAACACGCTGATACGTTTAACTCCAAAACTGGACTTAAAATGATTGGTTTAAAATGTCCCCTCTTTGGTGTTTATTAAAATTCCAAATCTGGTGGTTATTTAAAATGGTGGGTTTAAATAGCTCCATTCCTCAAATGGAGGTTTTAAAGTGTTAACTACACTCAACTACCACAATGGGCGATTATTTTAAAGGAGACCGGCTTTAACAATACGAGGATGTAAATGTCATTCACCATAAACAACTTCTAGAAGGCGTGTAACACAGGCCTCCAAAAAGCAAACTAGCAGCATAGACTGACCTTCGTATGATTAATTTAAGACCTACACACGTAGTTTAAAGGCTTTCAAAGCAGATGTACGGCCTAATCCCCGTTCAAAAAATCGGCCAAAAACGTTTAATGCCACCTTTACCGACAGGTCACACTCCATCCCCGACGAGCAGCCAGTATTCAGGTGCTTCACCTTACGGAAGGACTACACCAAACAGGTATTGGCCTCAATCTCGAACTGTTAGAAAGATGCCTTTGTTTAAAAGAGGACTTTGTTCGTGTTGTTAGCGGGACAGGGGAAGGGGAACCCCTGAACGTCCGCTCTTCGTAGCGCTCCTTACACCCGGTAACATCTCATCCTTAGCAGCGCCCGCTTCTTTTGTTGTTGCAAATTAATACTCAATATTAAAAAAATCTTCCCTAATTCACCCCTTTACCATCCTGGCATGACTCCTGGATTGTCTCACAAATTTCGTTCGTTTTAATTCCTACCGTCTATCTTCTCATGGTCAAGTCGTCGGCGCCCCCTCCCCCCCCCCTCCCCTCGCCTCCCTACAATGATTTTTAATTAATGGCATGGCTTTTGTTTTTCTTTTGAACAGCTCTCAAAAAGACAACAAAGGACCGCACCAGTGGCAGGTATAATGGAATAACTGGCTGCTTAAGTTGACTTTTGTGCTTATACCGCAGTTGAATATTACGGCTGTCTTTTCTTTTCAGAACCAAGTCCCCCGCACTCCAGCAGGCCCTCCAAGATTGTCAGTAAGGACTCCACCGTGTAACGGCTACATGGGTACATAATATCTCCAAATTGTTGATGAATATACTTGCGTTGCACTGTGTTAATAGACTGAGGGAAAACAAACTATATGTAAAAACGAATATTACTGAATTAACAACATATGACAGGGTGAGACAGTCCACTTCATCATCGAGAGAAGACGTCCATCTTTTCAGGCTGCCCTCTTTACTCGCCTTAAATTTCAACAAAGAATGTAAAGGAGGTACCTCTGTTGTCCACAAACAATTCAAGGCTGGCATTTTCTACTTCTAGGGACCGTAAAAGGAACACCGTCACCAAACAAGCAACTTTTATCACGTCCAGGCTCCGCAGGGGGAACACCCGGAACTGTTTTGAGGTAAATAAATAAATAAATAAATAAATCACTTTACTTAGATATCAAAGGATTGGTATGTTTTTGAAGGTCTCGAGATCAATTTAGACGGTATCAACTATGCATGTCAGAATTTAGTACAGTTAAGAAGTGCTTAACCTTTTAACGGAAGGATGAACGTAAAATAAGATCAGAGAGAAGATGCAGTAATCCCGCAATGCTTCACTCTAGAATGAACCCTGTTTTAAACGAACTTACTCGTGCTGTGTTTTGAAGGACGCATCTTCAGGGTGTGCACCTCACCAGGACAGCTAACACCCCTGGAAACTATGAAGCGACCACGCCCTCAGGCTTAGGAGCAACCGGAGCTTCATACTCTCCCATGAGCATGGGATCGCCTTCTCTGTCAACCAGGTAAGTTAACATTAGCGATTCCCGTTTGTTGTTCGTCTGAATACTAGAGAACGAACCCACTCAATTAATTGGATAAAAAGAAAACTAACTCGCATGTTTTTGTCACAAGCATTTTCTCGGGGTAAACTCTTTAAGTCTTAATATCAACATGGATGTTCTCCCCGCTATTCTCCATACATTTCACTGAGTACTAATTGGGAGAACTTGTTAAGTCATCAAGAGAATTCATCTTTGGTGATCATTTCCTCAATTCTCATGACCTTTGTGTGTTATGATGCACTGATATGATGAGGAGAAATTTGATGCTAATCACTATTGGGGCTTAAAGGGTTAACGCCTGTTACATCAGTGTGTTTCTTTTGAGTTCCGATTGGTTCATATAACATTGTTTGCGCCTTTCAAGATTAGTCAGATCGATTTCTTTTGTATGAGAACACTCAAAACTGGGTTATATACAAGACAGAATTACCTAATAATACTTTTAATAGCATTTAATAAGCAGCCACTTTTTTCAGTGCTAATATTGAGTCTGGGTGAGGGCTACCGTGCCGTTCAGTTTGTGTGTGACTCCATTAGTACGTGCCACACTATTGGAAAGGTAACCTTTTATACACCGCTTGGTTGAAAAGACTGGAGCTCAGCTTTCTCCAAAATGCTTACCGTATGTCCAAGCCTTTTCTTTGTTTGATTCGTACTCTCCTTCCAATAATGCTCATAAATTCTTCCACATTAAGATGTTAAGACGGAATCCATTAGGACATTGAGTAATTTCAATTTTCAGTGGACAAAAATCTTGTACCAGAATAATTTAAGATATATCGCATTCTTTTTTACATTTTTTGAGAGCTATGGATGTAATTTGTTATCTGTAATAACCCCAAATACAATTTCGTATGGGAGCCCGAGAAGATAAATTTCAAATTTCACAAAATGAAATCTTACGCATAAAAATTTACCAATTTTACCCGTGTTTACACAATTCCTATGAAATTTGAAAATTAATTTCAAGGGTTCCCATAAGAAATTGTCTTTGGTGTTATTACAGATAACTAATTACGTCTATAGCTCTTAAAAAGTGTAAAAAAGAATACGATAAACTTTAAATTATTCTGGTACAAGGTTTTTGTCCACTGATTACTCAATTTCCTGATGGATTCCGTCTTAATTCCTTACGCTTTCAGATCGTGCACATCAAGTAATAGTAGGCTGAGTAACAGATCCCAGTACACCACTCCATCATCTTCTCAAGGAGTTGCGACACAACTGAGTTCTACTCCTCACCACACAGACCGCTGTACCCGTACGTACAAATTTTGTTTGGCTTAAAACGTGATAACTCAAAGCTTGAAGTGAGCAATATCCCTAGCGGCATATACTATTACAGTGATTGTAGCCCCTGATATGTCAAACGTTCCTCTTGACGGTTGGTTGAGCGGGTTGCCTATAATTAACTGTATCCTATAAGGTTTACACCAAACAAACATGAGAGCGCAGTTAAAATGTTCAACTTGTAAACAACAACAACACGCAAGCAGAGAAAGGTTGCGCTTTACGATTCCATGCGATAGAAGGAATCAGCTAGTGACCCTATGCAGCCCCAGCCCCCTAAAAAAACACTTACAGAAAGGACTGCTGAAAAGCTTTTATTTGATGGTTACTCTAAATGTCTTATCCAGACTCAGAAAAGAAAGAACCAATCTATGCACCACAACTGAACAGCACAACAGAAAGAACTTCTGACAAGCTGGTATTAAATGCTTTAGGAGACCATACTTCTGATGGTTTAAGGACAGGAGGGTAAGGTTTAAACGGTTCAGTAAACCAACTTTTAATTTTCCCTACAGAGGAAGATGAAATGATGACGCCCTCAAGTCAACTGGACTCTTCTAGACGACAAATCCAGGTTTCACAGACTATCGTCTTCTGTCAGTTTCTCTTTTTTTTTTTTTCATTTTTTTAATTTGTTCTTTTGTCGGTACTCTGACTTGTAGTTTGTTTTGTTTAACAGCTTAGATACCAACCACGATCAGCGGTAATAAACAAGCAGCCATTCGTGTAAGTATTAATTTTAATTCGTTCTTTAGAAATTAAGCTGCCGGTCGGTTGGGTTTGTGGTTGGGGGAAGGGGTAGGGGGAGAGATCGTTACCTAATCAAAAAACAACATGATAAGGAGTTGTAACGTAGCAATCTCCAACAAAAAACGACGAATCGACTTTAACGATTTTTCGGACCAGATTTTGGCAATAAATGCTGCTTGTTTCTTCCATTGTTTTCCGATTTCCTTAATATGACCAATAACTTGGCGTTTTTCTGATATATTTTCTTGTCTCGGAAAAAGCATATTAACTATAGGTAATTCTGAAGAATTTATTAATTTGTTTGCTCAGGTGCAATCTCATAAAATCACCTGCATTATTTTCAGTATTTATTTTACAAAACATCTCCGTCTGGGCCTGTTTAAGTGTTTTTTTTTCGGCAATAAACTTGAACGGAACTAGGGTTTTTTAGATTTAATATCACCAAGTCCTTTTTCAAGTAAACGGAGGCAACACAAAATTCCCGCGCTTGAAAATAACTAAGTACGCCCACCAACCGAAATTACTCATTGGACTAAAAAAGACACCTGGATGTTCAGTTGAGAAATTAGAATGACGAAAATCTTGAAAATTTCATTACTACCGGGACATTGCCGCTTTATTTGCTTTAGTTATCAGTCATTTAAACACTTTGACAGCGGCGTCACTGGTTCGTTGCTCGCTCCTTAGTGAAACACTAGTAAATTAACAGAAAGACTTCTCATTTCCTCTAAATTGCATCAAACACTTGAGAATTATCGGCACCTCTTCAACAGTTCATCGTTTTAATAAGTCAGATTCATTTCCCTAAGCTTCAGACCAAGAAAGTAAGATCTCGGTGCAATGCTGTCAGAAATACATGATTACGGCTAAACATCATTTAAGGGAGCTCGAAATCAGGTGTGTGCAGCTGGAGCCAGGAATAAGGTTTCGTTCGTTTAAACTTGAATTTTTAACCGACTTCACAACACATCAGGAAGGAAATAAGATGTCCGATTGAGAATAATTTAAGGCAATAAACTTCTACGGACGGTTCAAAAGTAATAAGCTCCCAGTGCGAATTTATATTATTCTCTGACACCTGTCCTTCATCTTGATAAGGGTTGCGTTTCCCGGCGTAATTAAGCTGATAAAATCCCTAAACCCTCGCCTGGAGGTTTCATTATAGGTTGTGACCCTACAAGACAGTTAAAATACTTACCAGTGGAAAACAATGAAAACCCAAGAAGACTTAAACCATACATTGTCCATTGTAGAAGATGAGACGGAAAGTTCGACAGTGTATTCAGAGCCGGGTTATGTAACGGGAATCAAAGTGGCAGCGTACTGCATCATTATTGTAACTTCCTTGGTGGGTAATAGTCTTATTATAGCTATAGTGCACAAGAATTACAACCACCACATGAAGACACCAAACAACTTCTTCGTCGTGAACACAGCGGCTGCTGATATCCTAATCACCGTGTCCAGTGCATTAGAAGCCGTCATCACAGTGGCGTTGTCCAGCTGGCTGATCCAAGGGACGTTTGGACATGTTCTGTGCAAACTGAAATCAGTGATTATGGCACTGTCAGCACTAGTGTCCACACAAAGCTTGGCCACGATGGCGGTGGATCGATTCATTGTGGTGTTCTTTCCTCTCAAGAGGATCATCGGGCGTCACGGCGCCTACTGCATGATTGCAATCATATGGATCACATCCATTGCCTTCACAGGCCCCATGGTGTTCGTAGCAGACGTGCAAGACATAAGAGGCAGCAGCGTGTGTTTCCTGACTTTTTGGGCCTCAGAATCGATCGAGAAATACTTCGTGTCGATATTCGTGTTGTTCAAATGCGCCCCACTGGTGATTCAGGGAGTGCTGTACACTGCAGTAATTCTGAAACTGTGCCTCAGAGAAACACCAGGGAATGAGCTTCATATTCCGAATCACCATCACTATCATACTGAGAAAATGAACAGGAGAATCATAGGCATGCTCATTGCTATTGTGCTGCTCTTTGCAATTTGCTGGCTTCCCATCTGGATTGAATCAATGCTCTGTTTCCAAAATAATACAAACAATGTTTGCCAGTCAGTGGATATCAACTTCCTCGTGTGGTTCTTGGCTTACAGCAAAAGCGCAATCAACCCGTGTATCTATTTCGTCTTTAATGAGACTTTTCGTCACGGGGCTTCAACAATGTGGTCGAAGATCGTTCACAGTCGCTCTCGTGGTATATCTCTGAGGCACAACCGAGTCACGCCTTTGCAAAATCGAGCCGCGGCATGTGTCGGAGAAAATACCAACACTGTCAACACTACAAGAACTGCACCTGCAAATACAACAACTTGAAACTGTTTCTGAAACGCATGCCGCAAAACGCTAGAATCTCGCCAAGAGTTTTTGTAAAGCTCGACTATTTTTCATTTAAGCTTCGTGTAATTTTTCATTTTTAAATTAAGTTTACTTAACGAGATCCCAATATTTGGCTGTGTAATTGTTTTGTAGCATGGTGACGGTTAATATTATCGCTTTGTCTGTACCTGTCACTTAATGTCATGTAATAAAACTTCTAAGTCTTTAGTTACGTGACTACTTTTAAGTTTCTTTAGCCGAAATCTTTGCAAATGATGAGATTAATGTTAAAAGCTATTGAACCTTACTCTAATTAGAAACCCGTTGCCAAAAAGGCAATAAGCACTTATTACTTCAATTTTCTTTTTTATGCCAATTTTAAATACTAGTGCCTCTGTTGTTTCATCACACAGTGTACGCGCTTCGCTCAACAGGGCCAAGTGAAAAAACCATATACTTGAGAATAATTAGAGAGAACAACATTTAACACCCTCAGAGCAGACAGACGTGAAAAGCATCGGTCTTAATTCCTTTCTCATGTGTTTTCGTCTAGGATGCCACGAGTGTAGGCATTCGATTCACGGGACCAAACAAGAATTTTATGCCTGAGCAAAATTAGATCCAAAAGCATTCAGTGACATAGGGTGGACAAAATTAAAACTTTCACAATGGCGTAAATTTCCATTTTCACTGTTATCTTCCAGTTGTAAACTTTTTTTCATAATCGCACTAATGTGTCTATGCAAACTGACAAGGAAGAAGGCGGAAGAGAGAGGTGTACCATTAAGGTAAACGGTGCGCCTACCTTCTTTTCTCCACGTATTTCCTTCTCTGAGATTAGTCAGTTTTTCAAATAGATTTGTCATAGCATCATTTAGGAGGAACTTTTTAACAGGGTAGCTTTTTGTTTAACGGTCTCTTGATGCTCGGTGAGAGACATGAGAGCTAGAACCTTGAAGTTCTCACAAGTGGACATAAAAACACGTGATTCGGTGTCCTTTCGGTTCTCAACCACGAGGAAAGAAAACTCTATGTCGACTATCGGCTACTGAATTTCCGCTTTATCGCAAAATTACGGGCACTTAATACATTACCAGTTTCTCTACCGCCATAAAAAGGGAATGTGATTTAGTGGAAATTTCAATTAGTTCTGTCAATGGCCGTCCCTGACTTACGATTGCAAATATGTAATAATAAGAGTTATTTGAAATGCACAGCCTTAATCAGTTAATTTGATCTGCAATAAAAGTAATGAAGAAAAAGATAAGAAATGTCATAGGCAGAAGAGCAGGCAGGTCCAGAAGAAGTAAGGTCGACTTGACAAAACTTTTATTTCCCGACTGTTCAATTTGCATTGTCATTGAAATACAAGTAATTGCTTTCGTTTCTTCTGTGTGGGTCTAAAGGCTCTGAACATAGCCATTTACGTGAATGTGAGGACCCGTGCTTATGAGGGTCGAGATAATTGCATCCCGAGATGTCTTTCCTCTCGGCACAAATTTTCGTTTTCTTTTACATAAGTGGTTTCATCTTGGGATCGCTAAAAGCAGTTTTGGGGCTTACTCTTTTTCTCACAAACGTCTTGTATTTATCCAGTATTCTAGGTTAAAACCAGTTCCGCACTACTATATTTGTTAGCTCCCGCCTCTTTGCGCTTATTTCGATTGCGAAATATTGCGCAATGCCACGCAACTTTTCCCTATTTCTCGCGCTTCCTGCCCCCTCTTCCTTCGCCTCCCGTATACCTCCCGCTCCTTTTCCCCCGATCTCCCGCCCCCTGTCCCTCTTCACTAGGAAGACTAAGATCAGGTTTTTTGAAGTTAATGTCATGGCTATCTTGCTCATGGTCCAAAATGTCAGAAAGTTAGTAAGGGAAAAGCAAAGAGATTCAAATGTTTCCACAACAGGTACTTGCGGAGAATTCTGCCAGTATGGTGGCCGAATGTCATATTCACTATTGAAGTTACCGCCAGCTAGAAGTCTAGCTTGCATAACTGATATCATCAGGACGAGAAGATGGAGATGAATAAGACATGTACTTAGACTTGAACACAGTAATGATAGCCGCACTGTGGTTAACTGGACACCAATAGGAAAGAGGACAGAAGGCCAAAAGACATCTAGAGACGAATAGTTGAGAAAGAGAAAGGTCATTTGGATGGAAGTCCCGGGCTGAAGTTGTACGGAAAGCCGAGAATAGGACGGAATGCTGCTTGTATACACCTGTTTTTTTTGTTTTGTTTAAACGTTGTCGGGAGAAACGTGTAAACGATGGACAATACGACACAATGGAACCCTAGGAAGATGGTACGGACAAGTTTGTTACTGGGTTTCGTTTCTTGATATTCGAAATATTTTTTTTCCATGATAATTTGAAGAGTAAATTAAGGCATGATAGAATTAAAGTAAATTAAGGCATGCTGAGTTATTATAATGTGCACGTGACTAAGAATAGAGGGAAGTATTCACGCTTCCCAGAGCACCACTGGGCCGCATCGTCAATGATTTTATGCTTTTCACCCGAACACGTTTTTTAAATTTACGCGCCCTGTGCGATGCTTCGCACCCAAGGGAACTGTAAGCTGACTAAGCTGTAATTGGCGAAAAATCGCATTGCGGAGATGACATCAGTCATCTCGGTACTTAGGACGGGGATGCAATCGTCCCGAGATTTGAAACCATGTAAACATCAACAAAGAAACGATCAGATACCGAGATAAACAGATTCTGAGAATAAACTCTTCCCAGGGGGAGAATGATCCCGGCAGGAAAACACACATGTAAACAGGCAGTTAGGTATCACTGAGTCCTCAGGTGTTGGTCTCAAGCCATCTCCTTATGGAGATAGATCCCATGAACTCGAAAAAGTAACAAAAATCGTGACATTTGAAAATCGACTCCTGAGACTGGAAAAGCCATACAATCTAGGAAAATTTTACTCAAATCGATCTAAAGAGGTGCGTCATAAGTACTCTAAACAATGGCGGAAAACAAAGAATTCTCAAATCCTGTTCCGTGAACCTTTTAGGCATGACAACCTAGCTCGCTTGTTCTAGAAACGTTCTTCAACTTTGGTCTTGAGTTGTATGGAATCCTGTCGCACATTGAACCTACAAGTGATTTCCCTAGCATGAACAGATTAAAAGAAAGAGTTTGTTATTACAGTTATAAGAGCATGTTCGCTTTGGTTTACTTTTGACGTGTTTTGTAAAGGTGCTGCTGCACTTAACAATGGTTAGTGCGGCTTGCATACTATCAGTTTGTTACAAAATTTAATGTTTTTAACCTCTCTCTTATTCCCTTATTGTAGAACCACGCCCGCCATCACGCCACGTTGACCTGGACTATCTCAACCCGGTCACCAGGACTCAGGAATTTAAGGAGAAGTAAACAAGTACTAAAACTGTAGGAAAATTAGACTCTGACAAATTCAAGTGTCGTTGAGTTCTTACACTGTAAAAAATCTAATAAAACTTATAATCACGTCACGTTACTGGCATATTAATATGTTTTCTTTGATTACGTTTGTTGTAATCTGTAAATGTTGCCTAACATTTGGCGACTGGGTTTTCGTGCAAGTCGTCTCATGTGATATCATTATCACTCCGAGATAAAAAGTTCTTTCATAGAAACGTTTACCTCATAACATAAACGTCGATAGCTTTTTGACCAATCGTATAATCATTTCTCTCGCTGTTTCGTACATTTGTTAATCGGCCATTAGTGCCCTGCATAAGCGCACGAAAAAACCTCTGGTTCTGACGTGCCTGGTTGCATAAAACCTACACAAAAAGGGACATTTTCCAGGCTGATATACATCGTATTATCTTTGGTGCGACCAGGAGCTCACTTTGTGCCTGATTAATCACCTTAAAACATGAAAAAAAAAAACCAAAATCAAGAAAAACATGGAAATATTAAGAGGACAAAATAGTGGATAATCATTCAACATTCCTACGCACTGTCATAAAATTAAATTCGATGATTTAGAATCCATTTCCATCTTATCCATCCTTGTAATCGTGTACTTTATCCCCAGACTACTATTATTGTCAAGACTGCCCCTAAGTTGCGGATGTTTTAACCTTTAGGAATTAAGATTTCAAAGAAACGTTTTCACGACGTCGTTAGGAAATCCTTTGATGCAAACAGTAACAATTTGACCAATCGCCGTCAAGCGGTCTCCTTTTATATCGCCACTGACATTTGGAAAGATCTTCCCTTTAATATGCCTCAATATTTTGTAAAAAACAAAACAACCCTAGTTGTCAAAGTGACCGCTCCCTCTGTCGCATCATCAAGAAATTCCAGCAGAAAATTCTTTTGCCAAACAATCTGTGTGATCAAATGGTAAAAAATTCAGAGCAATGAAATTACCTTTAGACCGAGAGTAGCACATCTATTACAGCGACGCAAACCTAAGCAAAGCTTTTACCTCGTGAAAAGAAAAATGAAAACTTTATTGTATCCATTCCCATAGCAACTGGCAATCGTGTTGTAACAAATATAAACTCGTAAACAATTTCCATGGCAACGTCACCTTAGCAACCAACATTGTTTCAGGGGCCCGTTTCTCGAAACTCCCGATAACTTTCCGGGCCCGGTAAGTATTTTTTCGAGCTCATTTATTTATCGGCTAATGGCTAATATTGGTGCAAACTTAGCGATATGCTTCACGAAATTATAAAGATTAAAATTCAGCTTTCAAAATCAATAAAAGTTGTATAGCTACTGAAGAATATTGTGCACCTAAAATAGTTTTCGGGCCCGGAAAGTTATCGGGAGTTTCGAGAAACGGGCCCCTGAAAACATGGCGACATTAAAAACAATCGCTTTGACGATGAAACACGAGATAAGAATAAGAAGGAAAAAACAAGTTATGACAGTCACTGCATATGTTGCTATGTGGAATGACGTATGACTGGTCAGTTAAAATTTTCATAGTGGATTATCTCTTCCTATAGCAACTGATAATCGGGTTAGAAACCATTTTAAACACGCTCCCAAACATGGCACTAAAAATGCGATTTTTTTTATTAGTCAGTCAAATAGGCTGTCTGCACACCGTTATAGGCCATAATACAAGCAAAAACAAATATAGCTTTCGAGGCAATGAACAGCCTTTCTTAACAAGCAGCAATGTTTCTGAGACACGGTAGAATGAAAAGAAACCACTTGGCCAGTGAAACAAATGATGGAAAACAAGAAAAACAAAAACAAGTTTATTATGTGACATCACACAGGATATGCTGCTATGTAACCGTTATTCTACGAGCGCGCACTGGATATGAGGTGATTGATAACCAACGAAGCACATGGCGCCGAGCCGGTTCACAGGTAGCCCAAGCGTAATATAAGAATTTGTATGGAATTCCCATCGAAAATAAATAAGATTTAAAAAGTGAAGCCACTTTATAAATAGATAAAATGTTACCTGGTGTTGTATTTTGACCTTCTGTGAAGGTTTAGCGTCACTGGAGAGGTTTTTGGTCGTCTACCCTAACAGTGTTTACGACCAAGAAAAGCTTCTTTATTTATCGATGGGAATTGATTTCTAGGGTATCCAACGGTTCGTTTCGGAGATCGGGATCGGAGAATATCTATTCGGATGAAAAAATCGCCTGAAATATTATTCGGAATTATAATTGCAGTGAAAACTAGGGATTTCTTTGGATCACCTCGGACTTTCGTAACAAGAGGACCTATTAATTCCCGTTGTTTTCAGATGGACAAATAGGCCGTTTAGGGTAAAAAATAAGATCAGCTAGCATTTTCGGAGAGCCAGCAGCAGCTCGGTAATTCGGCGGATAGGATTCTGTTTCCTAATATTTTCTGCAGCTTAAATTTTCAGCTATAAACGCCGAAAAGATCAACCTGCGTTAGCTTATACACAAATTGATAAAATTTTCTCGTTGGGTGCCCGTCATAGTTCGATTTTCCATACAAACTTTTATATTAGGCTTGCGCTACCTGTGGCCGGTTATGACTTGCTTCAAATAAAAAAAAGGGCGAGAGGAGTACTTGTTTATTGAGTTTTCTGTATCGGTAATCGTTGCCACATCATTCTTTTCGCCATATTTTTGGATGGCACGTTTGCTTCGCGGCGTAAACTTTTGAACGCCGCTGCAGTTGACATGGGATCCAAGTAAAAAGCAGGTTTATTCGCTGGGAATCTTTGTGCAGAGAACACTGAGAAGGCTGGAAATTCAATAACCTAGATGAAGTATTTATTAAAGAGAAATGACGTGTGTCTGATCAGATGAAATGATTTTATAAATCAGAGTTATCAACGCCCATAGTTATCCCGCTATCTCCTCCCATGCAAGATTGTTTTGAAAACAACCTGGTTGTCATAGTGATAGCTCACTCTGCCACCACATGAAATCAAATTCCAAGCAGCAATTTTATAATCGTTTGCTAGGCAATCTCCGCAATGGAATGAAAAAAAAATTTCGTTTAAGACTGATAAGCATTACTAGCTGTTTCGATCCTGTTCTCACAACGACTCAAACCCAAGCAAAATTACAATATCCTGCAATTGCAATATTCCCATAGCGACCGTCAATCATGTTATAACAAACATAAAACATTTAGCTCGTTTCTTTGGCAGCTAACATTTATTATATCTATTCCCATAGCAACTAGGAGTCGTGCTGTTGCAAATATAAACTCGTAATCAGTTTCCATGGCAGCTATCACCTTAGCAACCATCAAGATTTCCAAAACATGACGGAATTACAAAGAAACCGCGTTTTATTAATTGGTCAAGCAGGACAAAGACTTCATTTCCATGGTAACGAATAGTTGTGTTAAAAGCAAATGTAAACATTTATTCCATTTCTATGGTTGCTATTACCGTAACAACCATAGTATTTGTAAAACATGACGTCATTAAAAGAAACCGCCTGGAGTCGATAGGTCAAATTACTGGTGATTTGAAATAAGTTTATTACATGACGCAAATGCAATTTGTTACTAAGGCGGGTCTCTTCATTTTGATTGGTCAGGTCAAATATGTGTAATACCCGGACGGCAATAAATAATCTCGCCTCACAATGTTTTCTGCTTATATTTGCCAACTTGGTGTTCGGCGAGTGAGCTCACGGTTGAAGAAAATGACTTTTGTCAGTGGAAAACCAGAAATGAACTTCAAATGTTCATTCCTTGACGTTGGCGACTGTCATACGAACGATTACGGTAAGTTGTTTTCAAAGATTTCTTGACATACTGGTTGCTCCCTCGGGATCGCAATGGATATAGGTGGAGAAAAATGTATCTGCACAATTCTTTAATTTTGTCAGATCGTTGATTTGTGGACATTCTTTTGGTTATTTTCGTGGTGGTTTGAACTACAATGTCAACACAAATGAAGTTAAATCGGCTCGGAAATCACCCTAACGAGGGCAGAAACTCGCGAAAGGGAATTTGATGGACAAAAGAAAAAAGCACTTGTAATTAATCTTTCATAGTGATGACGAAAACTTTCCACACGTGGGAAAATATTCTCAAAAGAAACCCTTTCACTCATAACAGCCGCTCCAAAACGTTGAATTATACTCAGTGATAATTTTTAAGTGACGTAATTTTTAAGCTCGACTAAAAATGAAATGAAAGTCTGCCTTATTATTAACTTTTGTTATCAATTTTTGTCTCAGTTTCAGAAATCGATTTGTAGCCCTCAGTTTGTTAGTTGCCGAATAAACATTGCTTCAAAAGAAAAACAAACAAACCGGAAACAAAACAAAACAAAAACAGCAACCAAAAGAGCAACAAAGTTAAGCTGTGAGGGCCGAGTCCGTATGCAAACAAAATGGCTCGCTGTTTTACCAATTATTCCTTCATGGCTCTGATAAGAGTTTTCTTGACTTTTTGCAGGTGTGCTGAACAAAGTCCTAAAAACACGTCCTCAGCTGTTCGAGTTTATTCTCGACACTCTTTCGAACCCTTCCTTCTCATCAGTTATGACCTGGGAGGGAACTAATGGCCAGTTCGTCATAATACGACCGGACCAAGTTGCACGGCTGTGGGGAGAGAGGAATGGCCGGACAAACATGACCTACCAGAAGTTTTGCCGAGCGCTGCGTTATTACTACCGCAAGGGAGTTTTGATCAAAATTCGTGGCCGGAAATTCACGTACAAGTTCAACCTCCCTGAGCTTGACAGGCAGTATGGGTATAAACGCATTTCATTTCCTGCCACACGTGAGCCCAGTGGCACACCCTCTTTCATGATTCCCGCCACTAGTGTCTGCGCCACCGACGTTTTTCCCGTCAGTCCTTCTTTGATGGTCACGATGCCACATGAAAACAACTTAAGCCCAAGGTCTTTTTCGTATTCACATTACTTCCCCTTCTTTTTTGAGTTCTAACAGCATAAAAGTTGTGTAAGGCTTATTATTATATAGACAGCCCCTGAACAAGCTGTCAATACATTTTCAGCTCCCTATTCTTTTTTGTTTTTACGTTTCCACCGTTCTTTTTCTTCCGTAGGTGGATATAAGTTTAACTTTTATATTTTATAATCAGTTTTTATATCCTACGAGTAGAAAAGTCGGTGGAAACGTTTCTTTTAACCCAGGGGCTGCCAATATCATAATGTCCAGCGGTCTCGGCGACCACGTTTCCTCATCCTGAGGGTGACTATTGTGTACTTTCAGCTAAGGCATTCTATGGGCGTGTTCACATTATACTTCAATAGTAATCTTACTGAAGCTTCATTTTTCACTCGTTTTAATCACCTCAGTTAAGAAAACTATCATTCGAAGTAGAGGACTTTGATAACGTTGTCGTGATCAGAGAGTAGAATTTGCTGGCATGGCAGTTTCTTTTTTGTTCGATTACAGTTCAAACATAACCAGTGAACTCTAATGGGAACACGGGATGTATGTAAAAAAAAAGCTGTCACAATGTGCGACACATTTTACTATCCAGTAACTTTAACGTTTGTAACTAAAACGACTCATGTTTATCTTGTTTATGTTTCTTTACTGTTTGTAAATAGCTGTTTCGTTTAAGGTGGAAGAAGGTTCTTAATCTAACAGCAAAAAGCAAACAAACAAACAACAACAAAAAAAAAAAAACAACAAAAAAAAAAAAACTCAATCAGACGTGAGAGCAGCTGGCGCCGGTTTGCGAGGTTACACTATAGCCTCGTCACCAAAACGAGTCTTCAAAATCACTCCGTTGAAAGAGGAGCTCCGATGAGTCCTGAAAACTCTGGTTGAGTTTTTCCTCTTGCCTACAAAATACTAGGAGAAGAATCTTCACGCCACTGTTTTTCTTTCGTTGATTGTCCGATTTGTAAGTATGATTACTACCTTAATGTCTTGTTAACATAGTATTATGAATAAACAAATAGATGGACAAGCGTATTTAAAGAAAACACTTCTTAATTTTGTCTAATGAAACCTCACCCTTCTCAAGTCTAAATCTGCTCGACGCCTCACCGACTGTAATAAAAAACATAGGTACATAGTGCGTGCGGAAGCGCTGACGTTTTCAGAGTTCACTGAGTTCACGTGGTCTTATCCTTTTGACCAGTTCCCAGTGTTCCACGGTTATAATAAACCCATGCAATGTCCACGGCGTAACAAAACTCGCACGACAAGAACCTACATTATATTACATGATAACTTAAATCAAAAGCAGACGCTAAAGAGCTGCACTCTTATTCATATTTCACATAATTTAACTGAAACTCCAGCCGCTGACGTACAAAGCCTTGGCATATACCGTATTTATAATACATTTTTTTCTACACATGAATGAAATTTTCTGCCAACGGGTAACTATTGTTGCGTATTTCCCAGAAAGTCAGGCGGGCGTTGTTGTCTTCTGGCAGCAAGACGTTTTCTAAGATCTCTGACTTCGGCCATAAGTTCAAGTTCACGCCTTTCAAATGTTGCTCGCTGTCGTTCGATAGATGGTTCTGTGAGGATAAAACGGTAATAAAAATGTTAAACACCTGTTAAGAGACTCAACGCAGGGAGGGGAGACCCTTAACTACAGATCTGGCGTCGTTGCTGAGGTATTTTTGTGGATGGTATAAATGGCCGGTATTTTACCATACGCTGTTTTGTAGCGTTTTGCGCCGTTGGATTAGTGAAATGTATTAAGATGAACATCTGATTTTTAAGAATTGACATTGCGCGTGCGTAGCTAGCACCAGTCCCCAACTGCCCATTAAAAAGAAAAATCCCTAAAACGCAGAGGAAAGGAGGTATAGTTCCCATTTTTTTCCCGAATCGGAGATAATTCAGCCATCTTTATAATCTGACATAATCAATAACTGTTATTATAAAGGATGGAAAAATAAATATTAGCCGTTATTGTATACCGTTTTTAAAATTTTAGGCTTTTTTCTGTTCAGGTCACGTGACCTGCCAAATACGGTTGTGACTCGAAAATCTTGAACACCTTTCCCTTGGAACAAACTTGGCGAAGCAGCTTATCTGTGGTAGTTAGGGTTTCCAAGATATGATGGTTAAGAACTTCCCATAGCAACAAAATGGTAGTCAAGAGTCTTCCCTCTTGAGGAAGGAGGGTGAAAGGTGATTCAACTCGGGAATAGTGCGTGGAAAGACTAATGAACTATAGAAATTTTAGTTTGTTTGAATGTTCCTGTAACTTAAAGGGGCGAGTGGAACAGGGTTCAGACAGAAAATGGATAACATAATTCCACGACTTTTTCATGACTTTTTGCAGACCTTTTCAAAAAGCAAGAACTGTTGTGCAAACAGAGGACTGGTGAAAACAAAGAGCAAAATGTCCAAGCTAGTAGCTGGGCGTGTTGATGCTTGACACAATCTTTCCTAAATACCGGGCAGAAATCTTAAATTCCGTGACTTTTCCATGACCTAGACTAATTCTCCAAAATTCCACAGCTTTTCCAGGCCTGGAATGCAAATTTCAAATTCCATGACTCTCCATGACCTTTCCATGACTGTGTGAACCTGTGGAACACGTGATGACGGCACGAGTGCCTGACAGGATTGAGTACGAGTTCGTTCTTTCGAATTTTAGAACGTTCACGTTCCTAGCGCCATCGCTCATTGACTCGCTTTCCTTTTGCTTTACTACGCTCTGTGTTTTGTTAAAAAAAATGGCGCCACTTTTTTAACCTATCTGTAGTAAAACTTAAGCCGCGGCTAAACGATCAAAAGTTTTCGTCTAACAGCGTGTAGAAAGAATATGTTTTCCTGTTTAACCGCCTCTCTCAACTTTGCATTTAAATGGGTTTACAAGTTTGATCAAGATCACACATTGGGCGCTTTCCATTCAACCAAAATTTCCGGAAATTCCAGTCCAAAACTGAATGGAACGGTTCTGTCCAACCGAAACATTTTCGGAAAAGAAGGTCCACCTTTCGAGGTGGACCGCTTTTTTCGATGGGTCCGTTCTGATGGGAAATTACTGTTCCATTCGAAAAAAATTCGGTTTGCAGTACCTCTCTGTCGTAAATTTATGGAAATTTCTGTCCGAAAGTGAATGGAACGGTTCGGTCCAACCGGGCTGGTTTAACCAACCGGAAAATTTCCCGATTTACTGTTCCATTTGTCACGTGAAATTTTCGACATTTCAAACCGGAATTTTTGGTCGAATGGAAAGCACCCATTTTCACCCAACATTTTGCCTTACGAACAATTGTCTTGTCCGTTCGTTTAGCCACCTCTGCCGACAAGACTTGCGCGAGCAGGGAAAAGCAACCAATCAGAAACTAGTCACGTCGTAATTTTTAACAGCTATACGCAAAAAAGGTTATGTAGGCTCACTTTGTCCGATGTTTGGTTAAACAACGTTCGATCGTTTAGCCGGGGCTTAAAACTAGTAAAACTAAGTCGTGACTTACTTGCACGCGTTCTCCCGCGCTTAACGCCGGATACAATTATTTGCTTACTTCGAGTTCCGATTGGCTCATTGTGTTAACTGTGTCTGCTGTGATTGGTCGGAGTAATAACTTTGGGCCGGTTATTTAAACCAACTTTAGACAGCTTTTATGAAAGTCGTCGTCCAACCGACGTTTAAACCATGAAATCCGATTATTTAAACGTTGTTTTTCCGTAACCGTGTTTAGACGGCGTCTAAACACCGACTAAGGAACAATAGGAAGTTAGACCTGCTCACAGGTAGGTTTAAACGCTGTTTAACAGCAAATTCATGGGCAGCCATTTTGAAATGGACGGACTTCTGCGCTACAGACAGTTAAGAGAGTACGCCAATCGACGTAATATACATGTACGGCAAATTCGGCGCCTTAGGGACAGATTTAACCCTTTAGAGGAATACGATGACGAAGATTTTCGATTGCGTTTTCGTTTCAGAAAGGACTCGATTATTGACCTCGTCAAAATATTGGATAAAGATCTTCAACATCAGACAAGAAGAGGTCTGCCGCTGACACCAATGCAGCAAGTTCTAATTGCTTTGAGATTTTATGCAACTGGAACTTTCGAGCGGGTTGTTGGCGATTTATTTGGTGTTTCTGTATTTGCTGCATGCACGGTCATTCACAAGGTTTCAAGGGCAATTGCGAAACAAAAAGGACATTTCCTGTCATTCCCTGATAACTTGAATGACACCAAGCGAAAGTTTTATGATGTTGCGCACTTTCCAGGTGTGATCGGGGCCATCGATTGTACCCACATTAGGATCATATGTCCAAACAAACAAAATACTATGGCATTTGTTAACAGAAAGCAGTTTTACTCCGTCAACGTCCAAGCAGTTTGTGATAGCGATGCCTTTATTACTAACATCGTGGCACGCTGGCCTGGATCGACTCGCGATTCAAGCATTTTTGAGAACAGCATGATCGCAGACAAATTAAGGGAAGGGACTATTGATGGCATTCTGGTGGGTGACAGTGGATAATCCTCAAGCGAAAGAATGCAGGAGAAGTGCGCTACAATACTGCACATAGGCGTACTAGGTGTGTTATTGAGAGGTGCTTTGGCTTGCTAAAGCGAAGATTTCCATGTCTGAACTTAGGACTGCGCACCGCCCTGGCGAATACTCTCGTCATTATTGTAACCACGGCAGTATTGCACAATTTCGCCCTTATGCGTCAAGAACAAGACTTTGATGAAGACATCGAAGATGAAGATGTTCCATTTGACATTGCTGCTGCTGCAGACGCAAGTGGAAATGCCAAACGCCAGCTAATTATTCCACGATACTTTGCTTAATAAAATTAATCAATTAATTGAATTGCCTGTAGGGTACCTTATCAACAGAACAGGAAACAAAGACAACAGTCACTACAATTAATAAATCTTCATGTTGTTTTGTAATTTATCAGTGTTACATATCATGACATATGAACTATAAGTTCAAACTACAAGATGGTGTAAGTTTTTTCTTCGTCAGCGCCGTATGCAGGTGGCAATCCAATTCCCAAGTTAGTGCGTTGGTGCACCAGTTTCTATTCCTTTAGCTTTAGGACTTTCATTTTTAATTTGTGCTCTTCCCTTGCAATGGACAAGAATGGGTCCGCCTCAGGAGATTCTGGTCTTCTGCGTTTGCACCTGTCAATGTAATGTTAATATATTGACGATAAATAAGCGTGAATAGTATAATGAATTATCATGCAATAAATAAAGCATAATTTTTCCGTTGAAAAATTAGTTACTTCTCACGGACTGTCCTCCTTTTTCTTGAGTTTTGCTCCTTTCCAGGTAATAACTTCAACATCAGCAACTCCACTTGGCCCCGCTTCTCATGTGATAGTGCCCTTCTCGTCTTTGTCCCGTCTTAAATTAGGCTCCTCAGTCTTCTGCGTCATCATCAAACTCCTGCTCTAGCGGATTAATCGAGGCTGGTATGACGTCCGCAACTAGTTTACACACCTGACTTGGGGAGGTAGGAGCTTTTCCTCCACCAGTTTTTCTTGATTCACGACGTTGCAAATCGTGTTCTTTCTTAGACTGCATTTTCAGCCGTCTCCAGCATCCTTGGATCTGATTCATGGCCCGTTTGGTTCCGTTTGGATTTTGGGAGTTGAATTTTTTCAAATTTCTTGTCAAGCCTTTGCCTTCTTCGTCAACGTTTTACTGTCGTATCCTTTATTTTCCACTTCTGGAATTCTCTTCCCAATTCCGCCAACAAAAGTTTTTCTTCTTCACTAAAATTGGTTGTTCGACCGGATTTAGAAGCCATATTGAGTCAAAACTGTGCCTCGAATACCAAAATGTCCATACAAATAACTCAACAGACAAGGCACTCCCTCGTGAGACAATGTTTAACCATTGGCTGGAAAAAACACGTTTCAGTCGCGTTTTAATAATGTATTTTAAACATCGTTTAACCGTTGTCAATCGAGACAACGTCTAAACCGCGAATTAGCCATAAACGAGCGCTAACTTAGACTTCGTTTAAATAAACGGCCCTTTGGTTTTGGTTTTACGACACTCAATTGAAAACCGGTCTAAAAACATGTACACATGGTTTGAAAAGTCGTACAGGCACTCGTACTCTGCTCCGAAGTTCCTAATGATTTCTCTTGGACAGAAAGCTTGAGATAATTTGACTGTGGTTTCCAGCAGAAAGGTTAGGTAATTACTAATATATCAAACATGAGAAAGAGTGTTTCATCAGGATATCCAAACACCGCGAAGTGGGTTGGCAAAACGAGGCGCAGCCGAGCTTTTTTAACTGAGTTCGAGGAGTTTGGATACCTGATGAAACACTCTTTCGAGGTTTTGATATGGCTTCTCAAACCATTCATAATTCTTGGATAAATTCAAAGCAAAAGTCTGCAAAATTTTATGGTAATTAAGATGCGGTATCCAAACCGCCATCACGGTAGTGATTTCCTTTGTTTCTCTTTATGAATTATTAATGAGTTTGAGAAGAACTGTTGATAGTTACCTTGGGAACTGATTGGAGTCCCGGTTGAGTTCCAGTCCGTGGCCGTGCTGCTGTCGGTGTTACTGGATTGGATTGCACTTAAGGGTCTTCTGAGCTCCCCAGGGGCTTGACGAATGTCTCTCAAACGAGCTAAGGACAAAAAACAAGCAACGTAAAAAAAGAAAAAGAAAAACAAAAAACAAAACAAAAAAAAACAAAAAACAATCTTGTTGAGAAAAACGCTGATTCCCTTTCTCGTTGCCCTACAAAAAGCGAACTAAGCTTAGAACAGTGCAGCCTGCAACCGGCATTGAATTCCAGTCGGCAAGGACATGAAAACGAGGCAAGCGGAACTCATTCACCTGGTTTCCGAGGACGTTTCCGAGCCGGTTTTGCGCCAACCTCGTCCCCAGGGTCTTCTCGCTTTTCAAAATGGCGGCGGCTCGGGAGAAGACCCTGGCACACAGCAGATCACGTGTCTCCAACGAGGATGGAGATGTATTCAAAATGGCGGCTACGGCGAAAAGGGTGAGAAAAACTGGGTACGAGATGCTAAGGTGAAGATAAACAAATGGCGGAAAAAGCTGAAGTTCAGTTCAAGAAAAAACAGGAAAAACAGACACGTTTTGGATGTCAGAGTCTTAGGAATACGGCAAAGTGTTGGAGGTCTTGTTTTTGCTGTTCATTGTTTCTTTTTTTTTTATTTTAAAGTTAGGAGTAATGGGTTTGAGCGTGTAACGGCATCGATCCACACACAACAGACGTTTCAACTCCATTTTATTCGTAGAGAACTAGTAGTAGGTAAAACCTGGGTGACAAAATTACAAAATGCGTCTTGTAATGATACGAAGCAAACAACATTGAAAATGCAAGTAGCAAGAGAAATTAAACTTCACATTGTTCATACATACGTTGTTGTTCGTTCTCTGCCGTTCTGAACATCGACACCGTCCTTTGAAATCTAAGATAAACCTGAACGAAAATCTCGGACGAAAATACAGGCGCCATAACACAACGACGCCATCTTACAAGAGCACATGGTCCTTCCATCCGCGCAAGGGATGATGGGTGTAAATAGCAAAAACAGCTGGCTCAAAACAGTACTGAAGGTTCGACAACCTTGAATCGCAGCGAATTAATTACTGTCCGGAAAAACAACAAGATTAACATAAAAGTTCCTGACACAGAGCGTACTCTACTGCGGAATTCCGTACCGCTATTTGATTCAATGTTGCTCAAGTGAACATATATTTTTGTTTCATGAGGCTTTAGGCAATAAATTGTCTTATCGTTACATTGTTACAAATCTGTCCTTCTTAAATATTGTTATAAATTCGTCCTTCTTAACATTATATGCTCCAGCTTAAGACTTTTCGAATATATCAGGTTCAGATTAAGCTTGAAATATAAATATTATGGAGTGAGCTTAGGCCTGTAATAGAAAATGACTCATTTATTTATTTATTTACTTACTTATTTATTTAAGCTTATTTACAGTGCAACCTCGATTTAATGAAGTGTAAGGGAATGGGAAAAGAGCAGTGTTGTATGGACTGGTTAAACTAAGTTTTGATCTGGCATATTCCAGGTGCTGCTTTGGAGGCAGTGATAATCATTTTGGCTTTCTTGAATTTATTTGTGCCCATTCCTTGTGCTACAGTTTTGCTTGTACAGTTGAAGGTCTCCAGGCTTTGTCGCTTTCAATATTGTTTTCTACACTGTAGTTTCAGTAAGTCTCATTAAATACTAGAACTGAGGAGATTGTGAGACTGTAAATAATGGAGAAATAAAGAATTTTAACAGTGGATAGATAAAGTCCTCTTTGTACGTTAGACCAGTTCTAGGGATAATATTCCCAGGTTTGAAAAATTTTCTGCTTAACAACTTCAATCAATTGAGTTATCTAGGTGTAGTTTGATAGTGTTTGAAAAATTTAAATCAATGGGAAAGAGAGGATTTCAGAAAAAAAAGGGAGAGAAAAAGATTTCATGAAGTTCTGAAATTGGAAATTGTAGCTAGGCCTTTAAGCCCCAGTAGTGACAAACAAACATCTAATTTCTCCTTACAATATCACTACTTGTTCAAACATACAGGCCCTGAGAATAAAGGAAATGATCACCAAAAATAAAATGTCTGGATGTTTATGTGAATTCTCTCAAGTAGTACCATAAGACATTTACGGAGAATAGTGAGGAGAACATGTTTGTTGATATCGGGGCTTAAAGTTAAGAACAAGGAAAGGAATATCATAATTGACTGCTATCAACCTGGGGTGCTGTTATGTGGATATCAGTTTTTGATGGTCTCTTAAAATGATTTCCCATCTCATGTCTCTACTTTAAAAGTATTCTCATGTCAATCTAAGCCAAATAAAAAGGATCCAATTAGAACACCACAAAAATCCACTAAAAGTTACAACAGAGGTTCAAAGAAATAACGAGTCATCCTAAAAAGTGGGATTTGTAACTTAAGGTTATAAATATTTTGTAGCACTAGTTTTATTTAAGGCTAAGCTCACTCTATAAGAGTTATATTTTTAAGCTATAAATCTTATGGAGTGAGCTTAGGCCTTAAATAAAACTGAGCCTGATATATTTTAAAAGTCTAAAGATGAAGCATATAATTTTAAGAAGGACGGATTTATAACAATATTCAAAAAGGACGGATTTGTAACAATGTAACGATAAGACAATTTATTGCCTAAAGCCTCATGAATCAAAAATATAATATGTTCATTTGAGCAACATTGAATCAACCGGCGGTACGGAGTTCGGCAGTCGAGTACGCTCAAACCCATTATTCTTAACTTTAAAATAACAAAAAAGAAACAATGAACAGCAAAACCAAGACCTCTCACACTTTGCCGTATTCCTAAGACTCTTACATCCAAAACGTGTCTGTTTTTCCTATTTTTTCTTGAACTGAACTTCAGCTTTTTCCGCCATTTTGTTTATCTTCACCTTAGCATCTCGTACCCAGTTCTTCTCACCCTTTTCGCCGTAGCCGCCATTTTGAATACATCTCCATCCTCGTTGGAGACACGTGATCTGCTGTGTGCCAGGGTCTTCTCCCGAGCCGCCGCCATTTTGAAAAGCGAGAAGACCCTGGGGACGAGGTTGGTTTTGCGCAAACCGCATAATTGCAGGCTCAGGTAAAAGCTCTTTAAGTAGGAAATTGTTGTACTCACAGAATGACTCAGAATCGTCGCTGGTTGTAGTATGACCACGTGACAAAGCATTCAGCAGATTCATGCGCCTTCTGTCTTCTTCAGCGGTGAGAGATTTTTGCTGTCTTAACTCGGACTGTTTTAAGGCCACTGTATCATTCTGCAAAGGAAACACCAGTCACAAAGAGTAGGATAATAGATGGGCGCTGAGAGATTCACTAAAATATTGAGTTGAACACGAGCATCCAAGGCCGGTCACAGTCAAGGAAAGTCAAAACTTCGTCACAAGGAGAGACGGTCTTTCCCATCCTTTTGGGGAGGGAGATTCTTTGCCTTCTTGGCCAGAACGTCATGGTAGCCCACATATAGGGCAAGAACGTCATGCTAGCCCACATATAAGGCACTAATGTGAAGGTAAGTGAGTACAAGTGAAGGGAAGTGAGTACAAATGAAGGAAAGTGAGTAAAAATGAAGGAAAGTGAGTACAAGTGAAGGAAAGTGTGTGTTAGTGGAGGTAGGTGCGTTAATCAGTTGGTGTATATATTCATATAGGATTGTAATGTCATTAGTGCCTTATATGTGGGCTAGCATGACGTTCTTGCCGCCTTCTTATTAAATAACCAAGCTCCACCAATTTCAAACCTTTTTCTTTCCAGAAAAGAAGTGAGGGCACGGAAAGGCTTGCGAATTTTGCAAATTAACGCAAGTTAGAAGAGAAGACGCAACTGAGAAGAAAGACTTCAATCTCCCTACCTCTTTGTTTCTCAGCTCATGAACAAGCGACTGAACCTCGTTCTCTCTTTCTTTGTTCTCCAAAACATGCTGTGCCACCTAAACAGACAATTGCCAAATCAATACACGCGCAAAAGCAATAACGTATGAACAGGGGTACCGACAGTAGAACCGTCTCTTCTCCTGATTGGTTAGTTGATTGGTTTTGCGCTCTGATCGAAGACAAACTACTTTTGTTCAGGTATTGAAAGACGTCTCTGTAGATGCCGTTCAGTACTCACCCGAACTTCACTGAGCTCTCTGTGAAGATCGTCCATTCTAGTCCTCAGTCCAACCCCTGTTTCCATATCGACATCAACGTGTTGCTGTTGAGCTTTAGCTAACTCCTCTTGGGAAATCTGCCAACAAACACCGTTAGTTGGTACGTTGTTACAAGAAATTTTCGCGACACCAAATTGACTTTTTTGGGGTATCGCGATGAAGAAAATCGCTTTTTTTCTGTTCTTTATCAAAAGACAGTGTTGCCAAATATTCCCAAACTTTGTAAAAATTGAGTGCGGCGAAATGTTGCAAGAAAGTAGCTTACAATGCAGATACTATTTGGGCTCGTCACGCACTAAGGACGTCTGCGTTGTAGGCTAGCAAGAAAGCCGCTTAATTATGGTTTTTATCAGGGGGAAGGTTTGACAATTTATCCAAATTCGCAAAAATTTAGTGTTCTGACATGTTTCCCCCCCACAACAAAATCTCGAAATATAGTTGCCGTGAAAACTTAGTGTAATAAGGTATTTACCCAGGGTTAGACCGTCGAAAGTAATAGGCGGGTTTGCTTTGGTTTTAATTTTCCAAAGCTCCGCAGAATTCGAGCAAACACCCTGTTTTTTGAACCAACCAGGAACAAACTAAAACCAAAACCAATCATGACTTACCCGCGTTTCGGCGTGTTTCGCGCCCCTGGCATTAGCTGCATGTTTTTGCTCAGAGTTCTAATTGGTAAATTGCGTTATTGGCGTCAGTTGTGGTTGGCTGAGAGCGGTTGGCCATTTCTGAGTTGCCTCAATGAATCCTCTATTCAAAGCCTACGCCAGATGGCAAAACATTCATTCGAACATTCAGTTGCATTTGAATGAAAGTCCACTCATTTTCATATGAAAGAACGCCGCTCAATAAGCCTCGCTTTGAAAAAAAGGCGCCAGGCAATTCAGAAATGGCCTGTTGGTTTTACTACACTACACACAGTCATACATGCAAAAAGTACAAAACGCCAATCGAGCAAATACGTGACTTACCCTTTGTGAATCGACGTCAACCTCCTGTACGGCATCCATGGTTCTTTTAAACAACTGCTCTTCTAATTCTTGCTGTTTTCGTTGGACTGTTTGCTCTGCTCGCTGTTTGAAGGACGACTGCAGCTCATCACGGATTAAGTCCTGTGCGGTAGAAATAAAGCTCGTGTCCAGTCCACCGGATAGAACCAGCTGGGCAGCTCATCAGTGCTGGTATTTCGCTTGTTTTTTGTATGACGAAGCGACTAGGAGCATTGCTATCCCCACCCTCCCCCACCTAGATGGGATACTATCCCAACGCAGGGTACCCCCAGCATCTTTTAGGCTTCTTAAGAGGTTTAACAGTGCTTAACCCTTGAGTCCTGATATAAAAAGGAATAACCTCTTTACTGTTCTCCATACATTTCGTACGGAACTAGTAAGGAGAATTTGTCTGAATATCTAGACATCTTATCCTTGGTGATTACTTCCTTTATTGTCATCACTTAAATGTTTGAATTGCAGTGATGATGCATTTTCGTCACTGTTAGGGCTTAAACGGTTAATTAAAAACTTGGTCGGAGAAAGAGGATATGGAGTGAAGCTTTCAGTCTAAGGAAACAACACCACGGCATAGACTAGGACTCCGCCGATTCCAATGAAAACCTTTTTTTTTTCACTTTTTTTTTGACAAAGTTCACAAGGCAATGCCACAAACCACACAGAACCTATTGCGAGTGGCCAATACATCAGTGAAACCAGATCTCAGTGTCCAAGTGGGAAAACACAGCACCGGAAGAGTTGGTCTGGTCGTGATCTCACTGCATCAATATTTTTACAGTTTGCAGTCGTTTTCAGTCCGCCTATTCCTGCATGTTTACAACTGGAAAAGTATTTCCAGTTTTATTCTCCACCCCTCTACTGGATTTTGGTGTGAACGTAAAGCCTAAACGTACAAATTTTACCACAGGAAACTGAAACTTATCAAGTGTTTTAAGCAGCAGCTTTTTATCTCACAAACCTGTTGAAGCATTTCTTTTTGTGCTTGAAGCTCGAGTCCTTTTATCTCAGCATCTTCAATGGCGAGTCTTGTCTCTTGTTCTCTAAGCAAGGCCTACGAACAACAAGAAAGACATAACAACCTTCACACAGAAGTAAATATCAATGTTTCGACGTTCATGTGATACCAATGCCAAGTTAAACTCATTTCAACTTGATAAGTCGCTGGGAGTAAACCGTTCGTGGTCTTGATAAGTCGCTGAGAGTAACCGTTCGTGGTCTATTAAGCACAGACGAGAATAGGACATACACCGGACGTTAAATCGCTCTTTTGTTGGGAAGTTTCTGCTTCTCGCTATGGGCGGGAAAACTCGTTATTGTACCCTTTTTTATTATCTTAGATGTGACGACCTCACAACGAGACCAGATGGAAGCATTTAACTAGATGTCCATTAAGTCGGAGTTTAGCAAGATCTCTAAATTAATACACATTCCAGATACAGAAATACTCGCTAATGTTTTCAGTTTAAGAGCGGGTCAAACGACGACACTTTGTTGAAGTATAAAACGCATCCCGTTCTCTCTTTTAGCAACGGAGTAAGCAACAAATGAATGTATCCGCAACAGTGTTGCCTTAACTCAACCAGGCCCTCACTGTCTAGTGGAACCTGCCCGCTCGTTACTAACCAAGCGTTTTATCTCGTTACGAAGCCGTCTGCGTATTACTGACCTTGCGTTCTATGTCGTCATCAAGTCGTTGCAGCTCCGTCTCTTTCAGCGTCTGTTGGTGATGCATGAAGCGCCTGCGAACAGCGTCCAGCAGTTGCAGTTCTCGAAGGTGAATTTCTCGTTTCATCGCCTGTAGTCTGATAAACATCACAGAAAAAAAAAAACTTTGTCAGTTGCTTGAAAGTGTTTGCTTGGGCTTGTTGCCAATTTCTTGTATTTTCTTCGAGTTCTGATTGATTTATGGAATATTTTTGACATATTACTTTCGATAATGGAGGCAAAGGATGATTATGTTGATGAGCCAATTGATGTATTTGGTTATTTATTCTTATTCAATTATATGTATTTATTTATTTTTAATCAGCCATTGACGGACTGCTGTACCTTTGTAGCTCCGCCCGCCTCGATTAGCTTCTGCTATTTGCGGGCGGAACCGAATCTTCATTTAGTATGAGTATGTGAACAAAGAAAGCACCTTGTCTCATTTATTGTGTGGTTTGCATCTGTTCTGATTGGGTATTCTCGGCTCCACTCCATTCTTTAACACGGTCATAGGTGCTAAACAATGGCGCAAGTGCTAAGCGTTACCGTTTGTTAGTTACTTTTAGCAGTTTTTATTATTATTATTAGGCAGAAACTACCCGTACAGAATCCTTTTCTCAAAATTACAACCCTGCTTCTCTGATCAGTCCATTTCTGGTACGCAGACAGTGTAGTACCGCCGTCATGAACTACACATGGTCAAGAGTTTTGAGCACTTGTTGAGTAACTCAATCGGATGAAAACTTACAAGACCACATTGTCACAAATCGCAGAAAAACAGTAGAAATAATTCGAAGAGAATCCGTTACTCTCCAGACCTGCTTCTTTGATCAGCGAGTTTCTGTTCCTCCTGTCCGATCATCCATCGCCGCTTGTTCTCAGCATCTATCATAAGCTCCTGCTGTCGGTAAAATGCTTCCTCTTCCTGCTGCCGCTGTGCTGCTACTTCCTTCATCTCCTGCGCCAGTTGTCTGAAAACAAATAAAAGCTACCAATGGCAATACAGTTGAACCTCCCTGTGCGACCACCTCCCGTCAACGAGCACTTTTCCAAATACCAAAATTTTCTCAGTCAGATCTCTATAGGTGGAACCTCTCGTAGGCGACCACCTCTCGTAAGCAACCGCGACCACTTGACGCAGCATCCAGTCTCACCGGATGCGCATTGAATGGCACCGTAAACCCTAATATGACTTATTTGAACTGTCAATTTGTGAATACTAAAACGATCTTAAACTTCATTTGGGGCTTATGTCAGTCTGTGTGTAGATTAAAGAAAATAAACCTCTGAAAATAGCTAAACTGAGAAATCAAAAATTAGACCTCATGTGGTCCGACCTCTCATAAACGTCCACCTCTCGTAAGCGACTACTTATAGACTTGTCCTTTTGGGTGGTGGCTTTGGAAGGCTTAACTGTAGCAATAATAACTATTACTGTGTCATGGGCTGTACAGTAAATGTGCACACGCATACTCAATACCAATACCACATTGCGTCATTTAGCGATTTAAAAATACGTAGCTCCAAAACAACAGGAAAATTGTCCATATTTCTTCTTTAAAGGGGCAAGTTACACGTTTGAGTGTTTCTTTAATGGTACTTGAATGTTTTTGGTCGAACCTTAATTAAACGTTTTAGCCTTCTCTTAAAACGCAGAAAACAATTTCGATACCTTTGTCTCAAATATTCCAATTCTTCCTGACGAATACGCTCCCTTTCTTGGACCTGCCATGGAAAAAAAAAACTTGGATAAAGTTTTCAAACAGTATTAATTTTGTCACGAGCATAGAGCGGGTTGACGGAGTATTTTTCATTTAGCTATACAGCTCAGCAGACAAGCATCCACCGCAAACACTTAATTAAGTTCGAAGATACCAGCATCACGGCAACGATTTTTTTCAGGATGGTTTATACACCTTTTCCTTTTGTACATCATATGGGTACTACGCCAACAGCAAGTCACCAGATCTTAATTGGTATGATAGCTCAGTTGTTAAAAGCATTCCACCGTTATTGCAAAGTCAAGGGTTCGAATCCCATTGAAGCATGACAATTTTTTTCTCGGCAGTCGTTGCCACTGCTTAAGCTGCGAACAAACATCCCTGCAAAAACCTTTAACTCGTGCATAAAGAACATTTCGTCTCCAAATCACTCTGTGATCATCGTTTAAGTGAGATCTGGGTAGAGATTGCAGAAAAAAATCACTCAGTAGTTACACCGACTGCTCGTCAAAACGCACCTGATAATCCACAATGAACTTGGGGTATTTGTTGAAGATGGGGTACTGTCCTTTAGTGAGTGGAGTGAATGGCTCTAGCATTCTTTTGGGGTTCACCTCAGCTGGAGTGCTGTCCTGCAAACGATAAGCTTCACGTACCAATGTACCAACATCAACCGCATTCCGGTTGTGAAAGAAGTACTGTGGACAAAAACAAAGCTCTTCGAATTCGGTTTGCGTTAACTGCAGAAGACGCGAATAAACCGATCGGCGGACAAACAACTGTGGCAGATCAAGGAATTCGTGCAACGCGGGGGCCCGATAGAAAGAGGGAGGCGGATCCACGTTTTAAAGATTTCAGGTCTCCAGGCCTTCTTTTCTTGGACAGAAAAGGGAAAATTGACCTGCTCCCTCCTAACCCCTCCCCTAAATAAAAATAAAAATACATAGAAAGACGACCAGTAGTCGTTACGAAAGGTTTCAATTTGAGTACAAAGGACGGGTGACCAGGAGAAAAAATACATGGACACTGTACAGAGAAGTAGACTGCAAGTCTAGGTTTAACTGTGCAATAACTGTGGCAGATATAAAGAGAGGAGCCGGAATAATAAGGGTGGAGAAGAAGTGAGTTGAGTCAACAAACAGGGAACACTTCACCCAAATTAGCGACCGAATAACCCGGCTAGGTATCCACTGTCAACAAGCAAATTAACTTCTTTTAGAGATACCGTAAAGAAGTTCCCAAAGCAATCCCAAGAGAGTAAAAAAAAATTGGAGGGTTCCTTACAAATCCCGAAAGTAGCATCCCACCGAAAGAAACGACCCCCTCCCCCCTAAAAGTACCGATCTCACTTAAACATATGTTAACTCTTTTGGGTAGAACATGAATCGTGCTGTATACTATAAAGGCGGTAGGATACAGTAAAACAACCCACAGAACTCTTTGAATTTTGTTGGAAAAGTTGCATTAGAAATTCAAGAAATTGTGCGCACGTTTTCAAATTTCATGTAATTTTGTTACGACAGCTCGGTCCGTGTACGTTGCCCGAGAGTAGCGATACAAAATCCTGCTAAATCCAAGAGTAACCAAGAACGTTACTTTGATTCTGAACTTTAATTACGGTATTATATGCCTCAATTCTGACCTCAAAGTCTTCTTTTCTTGTGCACTGTAGCAGAACCTTGCGCGATACAATAACGTAAGCGACCACAACAAAAAGAAGAAACGAAGGATGATTGGAGAAGATGTTATCCCAGGCCCTGAGCCATTCATCTTTTGTTAGTACCTCCGATAATAGAGTCTGTAGCAGTGGCCAGGCGTATATCTGGAAAGCATATATGTTAAGGGCACCGTTAGGTTAGAAACAAACCGAAATTATAACATCATAGGACATCAACGAAAAACAAAAATGGTTTTAGTCAATTGTAAGGCAACACTTGACAAAATATTGATTTAAAAAAAAACAGTTTGAAACGGGGGTAGCTTACACCAGTGAGGGTGGGGATTTTCACTGTCAAAATGTTCTGAAACTAGTTTGCGCATCGTCCACAAAACTTTGTTTGCCTCAGAGTACGAGTCTCTAGGAGTTCCATTTAGTAATGTTTAAAAAGTGAGTTAACTAGGGTTTTCAGCCTCTTGTTCCAAGTTACACAGTTCTGGTACCATATGTGTACCGTATTTTCTCGATTAAACGCCGGGCCCCGAATAAACGCCGGGTATCAAAGAGGGAATTGCAAATAAGCCCCTAAGACGTTTATTTGTTTTATAATAAACTTACTATTTAAGGGCAAGATACACGGCTGCCAAAAAAAAAACGAATAATAACTCTTTCTTAAAAAATGGCGGGCCCAAATAAACTGCTGATTCAAACAAACGCCGGGTCCACCATGTGAAGTTTGAAATAAACGCCAGGGGCGTTTAATTGAGAAAATAAGATATGTCAAAGTTTTTGACCGCTTCCCCTCTCCCACCTGTCCCTTGGCACCGCTAACTACCTTATCCTTTCTCTGTTTTATGACCTTTTGCCTTTGCAAAGTCTTGCTTCTCGTAACTTCACTTAATGCTTTGAAATTCACGCAGTAATCAAAAAAGTGGTTTGCAGCATGGAATATCTGATATGACTTGTCGCATTAATTAAGTTAGTTCTTAAGGACGGTGCCTCCTAATACAGATGTATTTTTGCAAAGGTTATGACTATGGGGAAAAAGTAGATCTTAGCAAGGGTTGTTGGAATACAAAAAGAAAAATGTGGGTAACCACGCATTTTTCAGAGATAATTAAGCAACCATAATTCTAAAATAGCGTTAAAATACAAAGAATATATGGCAATTTTTTCCAAATTTAAGCTCAATGTTCTCCGAAAAATACGTGATTACCCCCCAATTTTCGTTTGGATTCTGATAGCCCTTGCCAAGATCTGCTTTTTTCACAGTCATAAAGCGCGCAAAAATATTGTTGTATTAGGGGGCAAATTCCTTAAGAAAACTGAATATTCCGAGATGCGCAGAACGTATGCGCAGTAACAAAAGGAGGCACCGTCCTGAAGTGAAACTAGCCTGAGAAAACAGCCGACGTCTCGCGAGGTCGCCACTTGAGCCCTCGCAAACGACATTCCCTCGCGTTTCAACCAATCAGAAGCACTACCCAGATCTGGGTAGTGACGCGTCAGCAGAATGGAATTTCTGCACTCGTTACACAGACGTCGTTTTGCGAGGGCTCAAGTGGCGATCTCGCGAGACGTTGGCTGTTTTCTCAGGCTAAAGTGAAACCTGACAACAGCCTATTCAGAATTTGATTCTAAAGATGACATCCAGCAGGGGTGATTTATGTCAGTTACCTTCAAAAAAATATGAACTACAAAAAAAAAAAAAAAACCCACACGTACAGCCACATACACATGACACTGTCTATGTTTTTGTAGTGATCTAACCTGTGATGTTACTTTACAGCTAACAAACTGCTGCATCAGTCTCTTATCATGGTGAACCAACACATTCTCTACCATCCCAAGAATGTTCACAGGAGGATTGGGGAAAAACTCAAACCAATGCTGACACCAATTTGCTGAAAGAAAGGCATGTATAAGTTATTGAATGTCGATGCCACCGCAAATGTTTAATTAAATAACAGAATGATGTTCAAAGATTTGGAGTTGACATGACTCACTCAGGATTGTTGCTATCATCTCAAAACAAATCAGTTGATTATTCTGGAACAGTTTAACGAATGGAAAGCACAACAGGGCCAAGTAATCTACTTCACCAAATATGCTTGACCAGTGTGCCAGGGATGACAACGTTCTGCAATAAAAGGTAAGAAGAAATAAATTGACATTAATATTTTTTACTAGAATTTTAGTTTAAAAGGAAAATGAGAAATGAGAAAAGTGAACATTGTTTTGATGTCAACATAACATTTTCAAATGAGATTGCTAAAATCTGGTGTCACGGAAAGAGAACTAAACTATTCCTTGTGTTTTTATCAGAAGAATTTCACAAATTCTCCAAATTTGCATAATTTAGTACAATTGTAAAATGTCATCCTTCAAAAATTGTCAACTTAAGATACCTGGTGTTGAGAAAATTTTGGCCAGGTCAAGTTTCTACAGGTCACATTCCACAGGCCAATAAGATACCAGTAAATATTCTCAATAATGTTCAATAATATTATGTAGAATATTCTAAATGTTCATCATCAGAGAGGCAAACTCTGATATGCCTATCTATATAGTATTAACGGAACAAATGTCGGAAAAAATCAAATGCCCCGAGCGGGATTCAAACCCACGACACCCCGATCTCATGGAAGGTGCTCAAACCACTGAGCTACCAAGGCAACCACAGTGGAGTGAGTCGAATATTTGCTACAAAGGAAACATTGATTACCAGACATTTGCTCCCAGGCCTCTCGGACTGGGAATTACTTCTGGGGGTCGTTGAGACGCATTGTTCATCGGACTCAGATGTTATAGACCATTACAAATTACGTAATACGGCATATTTCGAACAAATGTTCATCATCAGAGAGGTAAATTCTGATATGCCTATCTATAAATTATATTAACAGAACAAATGTGGGTTCAAATCCCGCTCGGGGCATTTGATTTTTTCCGACATTTGTTCTGTTAATATATAGATAGGCATATCAGAGTTTACCTCTCTGATGATGAACATTTGTTCGAAATATGCCGTATTATGTACAATATTCTAAATATTCTGAATATTCTATATTATATTCAGTTTTTGCCTCTCAGTTTTTTTCCATCTACAAAGTACCTTCTCAGAAATGTACAGAACACCCTGGATTTACTTGTAGCATACCCAATCCTGGATTACATTTTACCTCAAGCATGCTAAGAACCAACCTCTGAAGAACTCTCAACAATTTCCTGCTTTTGATTGGATATTCTTCATGTAGCCTTGCAAAGGCATTGTGAGTTCCTTTGTCAACTAAACTGCTGTATGCTGCATGATTCTCAGGCAGCTTAAGAAGTGACCGCCAAATAAACATCCTGTTGGAGTAATCAAAGTTAAAGTCTATGGCATGCAGAATCAGTCATTCCATCTGATTAAAAGTTACATTGTAGGCTACAAATAAGATCCAGTTTTGGACATCTTCATCTTCTGTTACAATGACATTTATGTAAACCTACCAAAAGTTCAGTGGTAAGAATATTACTTTTTCTGAGAGTTTCAGCAAAAAAAAGGCTCTTACTCACGATGTCATTGCCTGGAGTCTCCAGTTACATGAACACAACATCACAATGCATGCAGCCCTCCAAGACAAGTCAAATCATGACTATTGTGATTGCCACCAGTAAAATCACACTTCAGAATAGAGATGAGGCCCTCAGAAAAATGCGAGACCCAGAGAAATTTGTATTGATATGCAGTTAACAAAAAAAGCCATACCAGTGACACCACATGGCAAATAACAATGTTGCATTATTTTCTTAGCCTGGACATACCTGTATTTAGCAGGATACTCTCCATAGCCTTGAAAAATTGACTTCAGTCTTGTTTGATTGAGGCCTTCTGGTAGTTCAGTCTATAGCATTTTTAAAATCAATATAAATCAGTAAAGAATACATGTAACTTAGACCACGAGTAGTCTCTAATTTTGGCAACGGCGATTGTGGGGTGGGCGAAATACACAACGTGTGCGCGAAAGTTCGAGGGGAGCTAATTTTTAGCACTCCCCTCACATCACGTCTACTCAAAATTCCATTTGCGTGCATTGTGTTTTTTGCCCGCCCCACAATCACCATTGCCAAAATTAGAGACTACTCGCAATCTACATGTAACTGGCCTACATGTATTATTTCATATATTTTTGATAATTATACAATATTTTATAAATTAAAGCATGTTAGATATACAAGTTGGCTTGTAAATACTGTAGTCCTGAAAATTTTTGTATTATAAGTATGTGATAATTAATAAGCACTTCTAATAATTAGAAGAACAAAAACAACTACAACAAAATAACAGAAAAGTTAAAACTGAATTGAACTGTCCTGAATCAAAACTTAAAAAGCATGTGCTAGTAAAGACAGCAATTCTATAAAATGCTTGGTTCTCCTTTTTATCACTGCAATGTATGTAAGTAACACAGGCTGCAGTCAAGGAATAATTATAATTATTATTACAGCATTTGAATCTGCATGTACTTCACTAAGACTTACATGTGATTTGAAAGTAAAATTTTCAAATCTGTTCAATACAAGTTGAGAAGCACAGGTACCTCAATTCCAGAATCTGGACTTGTCCAAGAGGCAGATACATGTACATCACTCCTCTGAAGATGTGCCTTGGCAGGTGATTTTGTTTTGTTCTTTTTTGCTGTTCCTCCAACTTTTGTCATGGTACTTCCCAGTGACTGAGCTGATTTACCACTTTGCCGAGATGCTGGTCTCTCTTCCCAAACAGTCTTCACCAGTGGGGGAGGGGGCTGTACATAACAGAGGCAAACTGGCTTTACTTGCTCTGGTAATGCCTTCCATCACCCATTCAAACATTACCAAATACAGAATTTTTTCCTACCAATAATTTTGCTACAGTTATAGCTGCAATTCAGAAAAGGCAGTTTTTCAAGAAGCCGTGTCACTTAAAACTATCCATAAATACAGAGATACTATTAAGTCTCGTTCTATTAAAATAGAAGATTAACCCAATTTGTAATAAACAATAAAGAACTTGACTAAAAGTTAAAAAACGCTATGTGCTTTTGTCATCTAGTCTGAAGGTCACCCCAATTACGTGTAGGTGCTTAAGGAGAATAGAAAAATACTTCTCAGTTTTGCAAGGTTTTTGTAAGCCACAGACATCTAGTTATGAAATCAATATACCATTTATTCCAGTTACCTTGGTAAAGTTTTGAGACAGTGCTGGAACACTATACACATTAATGTTCCCATTGTCCATTACAGCTGCGACATACCGGCCATTTGAACTGATACTGAAGTTACTGATCATCTGAGCAGTTGAAATAAAGATAAATATGATATTAACGGATGAGAGACTTTCCATGTGAGGAACAGGTATCACTGTCTTAATTCAGTTTGAAGTGTCAACTTTGAGTTACTAGGATTTGAAAAAAAAAATTTGAATCACAAATTAAGGAACACAGATCACAAATTAGTGTTTCAAAAAAATAATTAGTCTTTAAATAAGTTTTTAAAAAATAAGTATTTTTGTCACCACTAACATAATTATTATTTACAATGAATTAAAGAAAAAAACAGTGTGCAGAAGTCAACAGCCTTCTGCATGAAGGAGGCATCCATTAGTAACCACATGATTAACAGTAATTAAAAATGCAAAATTCTCTAAGTGCATCCAAATTACAAATTTAATAGACGTGAAACCCAAGAGATGGAGATTTCAATTGATGGTTTGATGGAAATATCAACAATGTGCTTTTACAGCTCTTAAGAACTGGTCTCTGCACTTAACTGGGGTGCGTACATCTTTGACTAACAGAACCATGTCTTCAGATAAGTGAAATGGTGACTTGGATTAAATGAAAATAAAGGAAATTGCACTCTGAAGTCAAATGCTTAGAAAAAAATTCTGAGTCCTCCCAATGGGAGTTGAACCCATGTCATGATCTTCCAGGTGCTGGATGGATGCTCTAACCAAAAGTGCTGAGCTATGGGGGAATCGTGGTGACGAGGCCATACAAAGTTCTGGGTTCAAGTATTACACATGTCCCGCCCATCTGCAGGCTCAAATGTGTCCACAATAAAGTGACAAATGAATACATGATAAGTGAAATGGCGACTTGGATTAGATGAAAACAAATGAAATTGTGCTCTCACGTCTTCAGAAGCGTGAGGTTGTTAAGCTAACTGCATATTAACCATACCTCATCAGCACCTCCTATCTCAAACAGCTGCTTGCAAGCATGGATGTCAATAAAACGCAGGAGGCCATCTTGAGACAACACACCTAAGGTCTGACAATGAAGTTTCATTTTAGGTCCACATGGGTAAAAGCTCACCATTTTGGTAACAAAACGTCATTGGAGCTATTTACCCCATCCTAAATATATATTATATAATGGTCAATCCAAACACACTATATGCATGCACAATATGATTGAAATCCCTTTCATGGAGTGATAAGTTCAGCACTGGACAGGAGAAGACTGGACTGGAGAGGTTGTTTTGAATGTTGTAATTAACCTGAAACCTAATGCATGTGGTAAAATAGATTGAGAAAAAAAATAAAGCACCAGACGGATAAGAGCTCAAATTGGTTACACAAAACCCAAGGATGATAAAAACAATGTAAGTTGTGATTGAATAGAGCTCTGAAAACTAGATGTTGAAGCAAGTGCAGATGAATTGTTGATGATCTTTTCTGTCCATTTTTGTTTCAAGGAGAGTTAAGACGAGTTGCTAATTTTCAGTGTAAGATATACATTAGCAACTAAAAGTGACCACTGGGATGATATCAGAGTACGATATCACTATTCATAATCATTTGTCACCTGACTGGTGCCTCCATCAAAGCTGTTACTTATAAACTCCAGTTGCCTGACAAGTCGCACTCTCGCAGGAAGCTGAATAACGTGAAGTAGACGCTTGTTCTCTAGACTCCACACATGAAGAAAACGAGACCTGTAAAAACGTGTTTGACACCAAGAAATTTAATATATAGATTCAGCCAAGCCTAAAAGTGGAGCCCCCCTTTTTTTGCGGGCACTTATTAATTTGTGAAAATACTCTCATTCAAGTCGTTAATTAAAAAAAAAAAAGAAAAATTCATGTCCTCGCTGAAAGCCGAACCCGACTCGACAGCGTCATAGGCTGGCAATAAGTCCACTATGCCATGAGCGTTTATTGTTATCTTCAGATGTTAATTTTACTACTTATTTCTTTCTTCCTGACAAGCTGCCTATCAACATGAAAATGCTGGTGTTTTTCCTGGCAAAATGTGTTCACACCGCTGTAAAAACCATGGTTGTGGACAGAAAAAACCAAAAAGCACTAGCTCTGCTATATTTGGCGTCAAAACTGCTGCGAAAAGCTGCGAACTCAAGTGGTGTGCCAACCGAGTTAGCAACAGAACCGACAAGGCAAATTTGAACTTTTCGCCTGAACTTTATCGCCTAATTTTTTCGCCTAAATTGAACTTTTCGCCTTCCACCAAAAAGACAACTCAGTATTCTTTTGAACTTTTTTTTCCATTAACAAATTTGTTTTTGACTTTTGTTGTCTTTGCCTGTTTTGCTACAACGCGGGTCAACATGCGATTTTGCGACAAAAACACGGGATTTCAGCACAGGGTTATATCCAGTGTATGCCACTTCATATTGGTAACCCTGTGGTGCACACGGACGGATGTACGGACGGCAGTCATGTGACTATTACCTCACTACCAAAATTTCTTGGCTTGATAGGTTACCAAATTTCCTTAGTAATGGTGCCCCGCTGACGCGCTAGCGTGCAGGCTCCACAATTAATGGTGAAGACAGATCTGATCTGAATGGATCTGAATGTTGTTGTGCTGCATGAACAGTGTAACATGTACAGTTGTTTCAATTGAATGTGTTCATGCAGTTATCTATTTCATTATGATTACCGGTAGACTTTTGTTATGACTAGCCTGCGTGGCAGGCATAAATGGGGAAGGGTAAGGGGAGTGAGAACACAGGAGAAAAATGGGGGTCTGGGAGCTGGGGACCCAGGCCAGTTACGACCTGTGTTCCAAACGTGCAAATCTGATTGGTCAATGGTTATTATGTATTCTCTGACAATGTAAATGCTTTCTCCATGAAAACTAAAATTCTGCTTGAGTTTTCAAACATGCAAATACAACCTAACTATTGTCATACAATCATTGATTTAACTGAGTGATAGTCAAGTTTGCTGTGCATTGTTGTCAACATGTATTTCCTCACCAAAAACTCACCCATATTAATTTATAGTCTTAATTGTCTACTAGTGATTTCAACAGCCACTCAAGGCCCCAAAAGAACAGAAACCAAGTGAGTTACAGTATGATCACATGTGTACTCCATCTATGCTTGCATCCAGTGCCATTCTTTTAAAAACAACCTACTGCACCTTCCTCCTGCTACTAGCAGTCTTCCATCTCTTGGTGTGGCCAGTGCCCTGTAGTGGGGCTGTTTGCCCTCCTCTGGTGGAACAGGCAACTGAAATTTGCACTTCAAAGTTTCTGAATCCCATACAAACAAACTGTCATCTTTGAAACATGTTACTATGGTATTGCTCAGTGGTAAGAAAAGAACCTAAAAAGAGAACAGAAACAGACATTTCCAGCTGCAGTTGGCAAATGACCTGTGTTGCCGTCCTCGGACAACTAAAAAACAGAACTACAGAACTCTTGTAATCATGCTAATCTGAAAGTTATCACAAATTCAAGTCTTTTTTTTTTAAGGTAAAATGCAAACCCCAGGACCTGACACAAGTATGTATTAACATGTATATGGGAAGATAAGACAAGGTCACCTAACGTTTGACTGCCTTGGGCTCCAGTAGCTTCCGAGGCTCCTAGAAGTCTTGATTATTAATGAATTAGTATGAAGAAAGATGGCTGCCCAAAGTAGGAGGAAGAGGGCCAGTGTAAAAGGAAAAAACTTTAATTAGTGAACAGCTGCACAACAAACGTGTTTTAGAGGCCAATCTTGCTTGTCAGAAACAAGGAATTTGGGGAGAATCGTGACTCAGTATAACATTTCCTTCTTTCTATAGCTGTACAGCTGCAGATGTCGTAATTGTTTGCTCCCATAGTACACCAGTTTAGCCACATTTAAGAAGAAACAGAGTTTCTACAATTATTTCCTAGTTTAGCAAGCCTTTTTAAAGTAAAATATAAATTATCCTATAAATCACTCATCCAAACCTGCTGTATTCCAACAGTTTGAGCCCCATTTAGCGTCCTCTTGCGAGAAAATGTATCCAGGTCCCACAGCTGAGCTACAGAGTTGGATGATGTTAGTGCATAGCGACCTGAGGCATGGACTGATATGCTGTGAATTGATGACTCATCACCTCTCATCCAGCTCACTAACTCATGGGATTCTGAAAATGACATCAATAACAAACAAAACAAACAGTTGTAAAGTATGATTTGAACTTACAGTAAATCAGCTACACTTTCATGCACGCTGGATCATGCTGGTGGACTTAAAACCAATCAGGGTTTTTATGTATGGTTCAATTCCTACTGTTATGTACCGGTCAAATTGAAGCTTCAATATCTCCCCCCCCCCCCAAGGCATACCCCGGGCATTTGGCTGTGCATCATGCCCGGGGAAGGGGGAATTTGAATGTCGCCTTAGAAGGGTGGGGAATTTGAACCAGATTTATATTTTGTTCTAGTGTAATACGCCCATGAGTTTTGTCGGTTTTTGCAGGGTTTGACGAATTTCCAAGGTAGAATTTCACCTTTGTTAGTAAATAACTCTCTCAAAAGGTCTTTAAAAGAAGTTTGAAGGTGTCATCACAGCATATCTCTCTCTGAAAAGCGTGAACAGTGTTTGATTGAAGACAAAATTTGTCTTTGAGGAGAGGTATTTCAGAACTAATTGGTGGGGCATTTGAATGGCTTTTTTGCCCCGAGGGGAGGGAATTTGAACAAGCCAATCTTCAAAAGTTGAAATGCCCGGGGGGGGGGGGAGGTTGAAGCTTCAAGTTGACTGGTACATTACCATCCCCCTCCCATGGGCACATCCTCAGGGATTTGAGATTTTTAGTTTCTTGACATCCTATTCACAGCTGACAGACACACAGAAAGGGACAATTGCCTACTCCAGTGAGTTTTTGTATACACTTTTCAGTCATCTCTCTCATTAGGAAGTACAGCTGTAATATAATGCAAGGGTTCGTTAACCACAAGTCTTACAATAAGAGATTGAAAGAGTTGGCTGGTGACAAGTCAGAGCTGATGGTAACAGTGCCGTAGGAATTGAGCCATGCAATTATTATAAAAAAGACTACTGACTCATGCTTCTGAACTGTATTACTGCACGTGAAGTCCTCCAGTTTTGTCAATCTGGATATTCTTTGACACGATTTACAGATGTCAATAAATACATGTATTTAATTTAATACACTTCACCTGTATCGTAGCATCTTAAAGAGTTGTCAGCAAGAGCAACCAGTACTTCATTTTTTCTCCGCAGGCAAAATGAAATGGCAGTACATGGTGTTCCTGTTTTGTGAATTAATGAAAACCTGAAAGATGAAGAGATAAAAATAACATGAACAAATGGATAAAAGGTAGACTCACTAGACAGAATCTAGTCGAATATAAATGGCTGTACACAAGCTTAGTCTGTTTTTGAAGTAACAGAAGTAACGTTTCACGTGAAAGACCAATCTATCCATAGTTTCAACCTTTTCTTTAACTGCAAACTCTAACAACATTATTAACATCGTCAGAGTTCGACTTCATTTAAGCTAAATTATTAGTTAAACTAAACTTAAGTTTGGTAGTCAGGTGTCCCCAATTAGCGTACGTCTGAGTACGTTAGATGCTATGACACGGTAATAAAGTTATTACTTTACTTACTTTACTGATATACCTTACCTATTCTTGCCTAAATCGAACACGAAAATGTTTCCTTGGTGATCACCAGCGGCAAAGGCTTCACCAGATGTATTAAACGCCGTTCGAAGGAATCTAATATTTCTGCCTTGTAGAGAAAAGGCACTCGATGTGGAATGGCTTATTGAGACTACCAATCTAAGGGATGAACAAACGACACAAAATGTTTACTAGAGCTTACCTCTTGCTGCATTGAGTCAAATATTAACGTCACTTACCCTTCCTCTGGTGAAGGAGATGGTTTTCGTTGCCAAATCTTTCCTTCTTCCTTCCTATAAACGTCCAAAGTTTGCATGCCTACTTGCTTTGTTTTAGGAAGCCATTTTACAACGGAGATCACCAAAGATTTGTTTCTCCCGCCATTTTGAATGCAAGGTTTGCTTAGTAACCACGCATGAAAAGCAAACTGGCTTTCAACAGGGAAACTGGGCCCGAGGAAAAGAAGCAAGGGTACAAAGAAACCGGACCCCGGGTACAAAAAGAACACGGGAACGAAGGTGAAATAAAATTGCCCGAAGGAAAAGCGATGCGCTCGGCTCCTTACGTGCGCATCGCTTTTCCACGCGACAGGCGACTTAAGGGAAAAAGTCCTGGGAACGAGGTTGGCGCGTTTCACGACCTATTCAAAAGGAAGTTCGCTCGACTTCGGAATGGATACGGAACGACTGATCCTTACGGCAGTTAAAGAAACGAAGACACAGAAGACGAAATACGTAAAGCAAAAAAAATGTATGAAACAAAAAATTGCCCGATATTTCGGTTTGCAAAACAAACCTTCTCCAGGGGCTACAAAAGTAGAACGAGTAAATACGTTACAGGACCGTTAACATAAAAGTTTAAAAATTTAAAATAAATGAATATAATAGGTTGGTAGTTGAACAAGAAGTGTCATTAATGTAGCTCATCACGTCTGTTTAATCCTTGCGGCTCAAGTGTCTTGGCCTTGTCAATTAAGTGGGCCTCACGTGCTTTTCTTACGGAGTCGCGGTTAGTATGTATTAGTTCCAAGGGAATGAGACGGATGTCGTTGACGGAGTGCCCGGGTATGTTCCGAAACAGGGGTTGGGTTAGCAAGCTGTTGATGATTTTGGACGGAACGAGGATGTTCGCCAAAGCGTTCGTGAAGATGTCGTTTAGTCTCCCCAATGTATTGGCAAGGCAAGTTACGTGTAGCGCATTTATTCAATTAAATAAATAAGGTTTTTAGATTTACTAGTTAAAGTGTCTTTAATGCGTCGTTCTTCGTTAGTAGAAAAAAAGATATATTTGTCTTGCCCATCTTGTAAGAAAGGACACGTGAGGCAACGTGGATGCTTACATCTGTAAATGCCAGCGGTCGATCTTTGATCTTTATTTTTGGGGTCACGCAATCTGGTGCGAACCAATAGATCACGCAGACTGGCACTTCTTTTGTAAGCGAGGACTGGTGGGGAGGAGAATGTTTGTTTGCAGTGGTTTGAAGATTGGAGAATGCCCAGATGTTTCCGCACAGTAGAAGCAGGGTTAGGAAGAGCGGGATTGAAGGTAATAACGAACGGTACTCGGTTTGCGTTGCTATTTTGTTCTCGTGGTTTCAAGGTTTCGTGACGTGGGATGCAGCGGACGCGATTAATTTCTTTTGTGAGGAAGGATTGATTGTAGCAGCGTTTAACGAGATAAGCAATGAGTTCTTTACAGCGTTGATCAAAGAAGGTGTCTGTGGAGCATATGCGACGTAATCGCAAGGTCAGGCTAAAAGGGATAGTTCGCTTCGTGTGATAAGGATGACATGAAGATTTTAGAAGATACTGATGCTTGTCTGTGGGTTTCGTGTGAAGATCGGTTTGGATTTCGTTGTTGTGAAGGTGAACTTGAACGTCCAGGAACGGGAGGGTTTGATTGCGGGAACTTGAATACTCGTGAGTAAACTTGATGGTTGGGTGGATTGAGTTTAAGTAGCTAATGAAGGTCTTGAGATGTTCTTCGCCCTCCGTCCACACCATGAAAATGTCATCGATAAACCTCCGCCAGACAAAGGGTTTGTAAGTGGCGTTTTCGATGGCTTGTTGTTCAAATTTGCCCATGAATAAATTTGCGTAGGAGGGTGCCATGCGCGTACCCATAGCTGTGCCATGAATTTGTAGAAAGTGTTGGTCGTTAAAAGTGAAGTTGTTCATTGTGAGGATCATACGGATGAGGTCACAGATTCTTTCAGTGGCAAGTGATTTGTTTTGGCGTGTATTAAGAAAGTGGCGGCATGCTTCTATTCCTTCCTTGTGGGGTATGTTGGTGTACAGTGAAGAAACATCAAGTGTAACGAGGAAAGCATTATCGGGAAGAGGTCCTAGGTTCTGTAACTGGAGGAGAAAATGGGTGGTATCTTCATGTAGGATGGGGGCATCTGTACAAGGGGTTTAAGGTGGAAGTCAACGAATTGAGAAATACGTTCGGTGGGGTGTCCATTGCTGGAAATGATGGGACGACCTGGGTTGCCTTGCTTGTGGATTTTTGGTAGAATGTAGAAACGGCCAGCTTGGGGATCAGAGTTGGAAGAGAGGTATTTGAAGGTTGGTTCATCAATAAGATCTTCTTTATACAGGCGACTGACGTACTCTTTCAACCGTTTTTGTATTTCGTTCGTAAGGTCTTTCGATTGTAACTTGTAAAACTTAGCATCATTCAGTTGTCTCAGGCATTCATTGACGTACCAGTTGTAGTCCATAATTACGGTGCCAGACCCCTTATCCGCGGGTTTAATGACTATGTCTGTACGGTTTCGTAGTTGTTCATCTTCACGAACGCTTTGGCGAACATCGTCGTTCCATCCAAAATCATCAACAGCTTGCTAACCCAACCCCTGTTTCGGAACATTTCAACTTACCCGGGCACTCCGTCAACGACATCCGTCTCATTCCCTTGGAACTAATACATACTAACCGCGACTCCGTAAGAAAAGCACGTGAGGCCCACTTAATTGACAAGGCCAAGACACTTGAGCCGAAAGGATTAAACAGACGTGATGAGCTACATTAATGACACTTCTTGTTCAACTACCAACCTATTATATTCATTTATTTTAAATTTTTAAACTTTTATGTTAACGGTCCTGTAACGTATTTACTCATTCTACTTTTGTAGCCCCTGAAGAAGGTTTGTTTTGCAAACCGAAATATCGGGCAATTTTTTGTTTCATACATTTTTTTTTGCTTTACGTATTTCGTCTTCTGTGTCTTCGTTTCTTTAACTGCCGTAAGTATCAGTCGTTCCGTATATTTTTTTACTTCAAATGTTTTACTGATCCAGGTCTACATAAGATCCGGCAACTCTCAACGCCTTGTCGCTGTGGTCTTTCCAGTTTATAAACTTTGTATGATTCGGAATGGATGGCTAGTAGTCTGAAACATAGGCACGCATTGCGTGCTTGACCTATGTTGAAATGACAAGTCTTATCCTCGCTTATTTGCGATTTTTAAGACCTACTCTGAGGACAAAACAACACGCGATTATTCTTGCAAATACTTCCCCCCTCCACTGTAGCACCTGAGTGCATGAAGCCCAGTTCAGACGCCGCACCTCCCATGTGTCGTACCAAGTAGTACGTAGTTTTTTGGCAGTTGTACGATGTCCAAATGATTTTTTTCGACAGATTTCAATTAGGCAAGCCAAAATCTCAGGGTACGGCAAAGTTTGCCACTTAAATACGACCTAGGAGCGAAAATACATTTGGTACGGCCCATGAGAGGTACGGCGTCTGAACTCGGCCTAAAACAGCTTTTTCGTTTACTCAGCAATACCCTTGGAATGCAAAACAACATCCCGCTAAAAACCCAGTTGGACCAAAATTGGAGATAGAGCAACCATCGGGCTAGTAGGCTACAGGCTAGAAAGTCAAACTGACACTAGAACAAAACGACTGCATAAAAACTTCAAATTAAATTTAAAACTGAAACCTCAGTTAAGGTCAACTAATGATTGTCTGCATATTACTGAAGAATATAAATCGAGCTCACAACAAGATGTGAAAGAAACAAGTGTAGTAGATAATAATTTGAGGAGAGGACAGTCATTGCGGTCACGTTAAAACGTAGCCTGCAGACTGTGCAGACTGCAGACCATGCAGACTACGCAGACTGGTATTTTGTTTTCTTTAAGTAAACTGTGATTTGTTGTACTTTTTAGGACTTTTCACTTTTTGTCGTGTTAAGATGACATGGCCAGCAGCTAGCCGAGTTCTCCAAAAAATGCCCCGCTGTAAGGAATTCTCGAACAATTTCGACAGAAAGATTCGCACCTTCTGGGAGTATTTCATATTCCTTTGCCAGACGATTCAAAAGTACATTTTGGTTTTGCAGTTAACGAAGTTTCCGAGCTTGAGCGTACCGTGAACTCGCCATGTTACCGTATACATTACAGGTTTAAAAACCTACAGACACGCTTGAACAAGCTAATCTATGCAAATTGCTATCTTAAACACGTCGCTAAAAAATTTCAAAAACCATATGTTCCCGTATATGATAAAACCAAGAAAGAAATCATTTCTATGTCGGCTGGAAAATCTGTGGATATGACTGATATAAATCATGGACACAACATCGTAAACTAAAACTAAACCGCATTTTGGGAAGAGAAAACAGGTTTAAAAACCTACTGACACGCTTGAATAAACAAGCTAATTTATGCAAATTGCAATCTTATAAACACGTCGCTATAAAATTTCAAATTACCAAACAAAGCTGTTTCAAAAACCTTGCAAAGTACTGTCAAAATTATCCGTTCCGTAGCAAGCACAGATACAATCTTTTCAACCAACATCTTGCTAAAAGATACACAACCAAAACAGCTGTATGGCAGGCCAAATATTCATTCCAGAGGTAACTGTTATATTCAGTCGATAATGATCAGTTATCCGTCTGTTGCAGGAGTGGAGGGGGGGGGGGTAATTGAAGATACCATGGGTCTCCTTACACAGGAGGTGGGGTCGTAGAAGATACCCTGGGTCTCCTTTCAAGGGAAGTGGGGTCGTAGAAGATACAATGGGTCTCCTTACACAGGCAGTGGGGTAGTAGAAGATACCATGGGCCTCCTTTCAAGGGAAGTGGGGTCGTAGAAGATACCATGGGTCTCCTTTCAAGGGAAGTGGGGTCGTAGAAGATGCAATGGGTCTCCTTACACAGGCGGTGGGGTCGTAGAAGATACCATGGGTCTCCTTTCAAGGGAAGTGGGGTCGTAGAAGATACAATGGGTCTCCTTACACAGGCAGTGGGGTAGTAGAAGATACCATGGGCCTCCTTTCAAGGGAAGTGGGGTCGTAGAAGATACCATGGGTCTCCTTACGCAGGAGGTGGGGTCGTAGAAGATACCAGGGTCTCCATTCAAGAGACGTGGGGTTATAGAAGATACCATGGGTCTCCAGATTATGGAAGTGAGGACACTGTTAAAAGAGGGGAGGGGGGCTATGGAAGTTGCCATGGGTATCTGCATATGGGGAGGGGGCTATAGGAAGAGGCAGTCATCTTCACTCATTCTGGTGGGTCCCGAGCATGTATAATAGTTTTGACCACTTCCCTAACACAAATCATAAAAGAACAAATTAAATTACAGTTTCTCGTCAATAAAGTCTATTTTTGGAACGATGTTAATTGTTTTTGTCAAGTACTCACATTCAACCGTTGGCCACGACAAAGTTCAATTTTACCTGCCCTTACAATAGGAAATTACCATCAATTCCACCACACCAAGCCTTTACTGAAAATATAATATTCGAGAGGAAAAAGTAGAAAAGCACATTTGGGCGGATCGTTTCCGTCCCCATATGTACATTCGACATGGCTGGTAAGCTTAACCTTGTCTGACCTTCAGCTTCAGTAAGCGGATTCTAACCAGCTCTTTCATTGGTAGAATGTACTCTTAGCTTAGTAGCCTCAATCTGATTGGTGCCACATAGTGCCACATAAATTCCCCGGGGGGTGTACTCCCATGTGAAAGGTGCATGGATGCTCGTCGTCTCGCGTTCTCCGTCTGTTTTAGCATAGCTTTAATTTAAATTTTCCGACGAGCATTCCCCCCGTCTCACATGAGATTCCCCCCCCGGATCAAAAATACATACATACACACAGACATACAGACATACGAACAAACAAAGAAACATAGAAAGCAAAAAACTCCACGCTGGCTAAGACCCTATGTTTTCAACACAGGTCAAAAACCGGCGACGAAGAAAAGGGATCTGGGGGAGAGGAGGGGAAATTTTAGTTCTCGATTTACGTCTGTACGTGGCGATACTGTCGATATTGTTCGCCGACAGGAAGTAAAATACACTATCCTCCTCCCCTTTCCCACTGCGACTCGAAATTCCAAGTCTGCGTTTGTGCCGGCTACTCGAGGCTACGCAGGCCACCAGTGTAGCGCTTCACACTCGCACAATCGCTCCGATGTTGTTCAAAGGCTAACACTGTAGCTGTTCCAAATTAACAACATACAGAACTTCTTGAGAACAGTTCCTGAGATCGATCAAAATCCCAGGAAATCTACCAAACCAGATTGAACTACAACCTATTAAGAATAACGCAGCAGAAAAAACACTTTTTGGTGATAGTGCATACCACGAGATACCTATATATCGCAAAATGTTAGTTCTTACATCCAGGTTGGGGAAAGGCTGATAAGCGGTCCGCAAAGCTGAGACAGCTTTTCGGAATCAGCTGGTAACAGCAGGGACCGCGCGGCCTATTTTGAAGTGGGGGGCCTACCCGATCGCTCAAGGGTGAAGTAGGGGCGGGGGGGGGAGTTACAACCTCAAGCGAAATTTTTCTTTTCTCTTCTAACAATGCATCTAGGGTGACCAAGTAGGTGTGTTAAAAGTTGGCGGTTCATACCTGTCATACAGACCCATAAGTAACGCATCACAGCTGTACTATGGGTATCAAACTCTTCGACCTACGAGTGATTAATAATGTCGACACTTATAGTGCCTTAATTAAGTATGGATGTTATTCCTTAGGCGTAGTAATATACTCATGATAACAAATTGAACGAAATGCGGTTGGAATGTTTGGATTTACTCAGAATAGGAAAAATTGCATTCTTTTAGGGAGTCGGTATTCTGGATATTCTGTTATTCCAAAACCAGATTATAGTACGACGCTAGATTTTGGCGTGCCCCCATTGGTCGAAATAGATCACGTGACGCGATAGCGTCTCTCCTCAGCGGGTGCCTATGAGCGCAAAGCTCCCGTTTTTGGCAGTTTTCGCTCAAAATTTAGCGTTGTACAATAAAAACAATAGAGTCCTTCTGTCTCAGGCCCTATGTGTGACAGGTTCCCTGGAAAATTTGACGTTCAAACTTCGTATACGCCCTCGAACTGATATTTGTTGTGAACATCAAAATTCCTCGGGCAACCTGTGCCTTCGACAGAAGAACTCGAATAGTCCCAAAATAAGACGCCTGAACCTGTTCTTTTATCTCTACACAAGATCCCAAACTCAAAAATACTTTCTTAAAACTTGTGCAAGCAAACCTGTTATCATTACAGAATAAGGCTAACTGAGAAAACTGAGCTGAGTATCATGAAATACATATTTCACCAAAGTCAGTTTGTTGGTATGTCCTGACTGCTGAATGCCATAGGAGCGAAAGAAATCTTTTAGCAGCTATACTAGTTGCAAAGTTTACATGCATAGAAAAGTTTGAAGAAGTCACGTTTTTTAGCAAATATCAAAGCACGCTCTTGCCGATAATCCTATCTGGAGACAGACTAGATTTCAGATTTCAGATTTTTTATTTTTTGCACTATTCCAAAAGGTTACTACAGAAATTACAATACATTACAAAGGTAAGTTCGCAATGCTCGGGCCGGTCAACTGGAGAGTCAATGAGAGTTCACGAGAGTTAGACGGCAAATGACAGCTAGAGTTTTTCCACTCCCGTCGATTATACATGTAATTAAAACCTGAGCAGGTTCAAAATCTTCAAGATAAAGTTCCCTAGAGTGCTCGTGAGTTTCAGCTAATCCGCAGTCAAATCATAGCAAGCGCGATTTGAACTTTTGTAGAGTATTTCGTTTCTGTTTGGTTCATATGAATATTACATCTAAGTGGGGAAATCCAAGTACAGGTTAACCCTGGAACCAATTACTGACTAGTGAATTTTCCAACTGTTTCATTTATTTATTATAATTTTTTTACTGGCACCAAAAAGTGGGGGGGGGGGGGGGGCTGAAGCCCCCTCAGCCCACCCCTCGCGCGGTCCCTGAACAGGTGGCTGATAAGCTTTTAGACTAACATTTAGCATTAGCGAAAAGCGTGCTTCGATTTACTGATCTTTTATAATTAATCTCGTAAAAGTTACAATAACTCGATAATCCATTTCGTTTTTCGTTTTCAATATGCGAAACAAAAACAACTTCAGAACTGTTTTCGCACGAGCGCGACTGAAACAAGAGTTCGAACCGCCGTAGGATTGCCATCATTACGAGGTTGATGCGAAAACTACATGTAAGAACCCCGAAAATTAAGACCAAAGACCCGAAAACTAAGACCTCCTTCTTTCCTTTGTTTTTACCAGAATCTTAATTGTTACGGCGGTGTTATGTTATGTTTTGTTGGGAAAATATCCTGTCCCTTTTTGAACGCTTTTTTAACACTGTTTGAATGACTTTGATGTCCGACACCTGTCTTCTTTGGGGATTCTTTTGGGTTTTTGATCTTGTAACAAACCCGTATCTATAAGATCAAAGGTTCCTCGTGAATGGAAATAAATTTACAGTTGTATGCTCCGGAAATGTGACCCTTCCTGCACTAATGCTTTTATCTTACGACATTTCAAAGCCATATGATCGGTTTTTGGTTTGATCTTTCGTCCTAAAATCTGTTTGTTAAAATCCGGAGTCAATGATGTAATCAAAGTGTTTGCATTGTCTTAAGTCTTCGTTATTATTTTGGCGTGTTATTTATTAATTTATTTCGAAGAAGAAATTGACCTTCCTTATGCAGTGGATCTGCTGTGTCATTACATTCAAACTCTTTAGTACTTAAATTTGCACCTTTCTCCCGGGATCACGTGCAATGGCTCAATCGATTATGTGCTGAAAATCAGATCGGTAGGTTGACAATTTGGTGCGGGTTCGAACCTCATGTGGAACACAACCACAGGAGAACACTTCTACCTTAACGTTTCAGCCTATCGACGAAGTGAGTGAAATAATCCTCCTTGCATCCCCTCCCCCATAAGTTATTACCCCACATCCACCCTTCCGTCCCAATAAATATCATTAACATACCAATCAATCATCAAAAACAAGAGATCTACTTTATAGTTGTAATTGGCCTGCATCAAAACTTGCGATGCACGATTCTGTCAGAAAGACCTTTGTTTCCCAAAATGACATCACAACAATCGAAAAGAGGGGGGAAGTTAGGAAGCTGTTATGGAAAACACGTGTTGCTATGGTCACGTGAATTATCTAGAAATACGTGGCTCGCAGAACCTCACGAAGCTCGGGCAAGGTTGCACCGCGAAATCGAGCGATGGGGTGGGGGAGGGTAGAGATCTACATCATAGTCGTAATTGGCATTTATTGAAACGGCTCGCGATGCACGATTCTGTACAGCTTCGATGCACGATGGGCTCGCGATGCACGCTTCTGTAACCTTTGAAGTTTATCAGAAACACCTTTGTTTCCCAAATAACACCACAATAATCAAAGGGTGGGGGAAGTTAGGGAGTTGGTATGGAAAACACCATGTTTCTCTGGTCATTTGTATTTATGAGTAGAAAGGGCATAAATTTTATCATTCCTGAAATTTATTCCCATCGGGCGAATCATGCAACCAGCTGATAACTAGTAAATTAAGTAAAAATCAGATTCTATACATTTGAAAGCTCTTGTCTTCTGAGAACAAAACTGCGAATAAAGCTCACGATTTGAGAACTCAAAGCCGCAACAGACGTAGAAGATATACGAAGTTAACTGAGAAACCCGCTTACACTAAACATTCTGGATTCAGAAGTATTCGAATTCTAATATAGGGTTCGTGACGTAATCCGGGTAATTTCCACCTCGTGTTCCTCTTATCCTGTTTTGGTATAAACGCAAGAACGTCTTGGTTACCAAAAGCAACCGGATTCTTCATGAAATTGTGAAACTGGTAAGTTTTCCTCGGTTGTAAACTTAGTTTGAAAACGTTAGCGTTTATGGTTTGCCATAGCACTTCAATTTTCCCAGTGTGTGATATCCCTGCTCGCTGCTGTCGCCAGTATCCCCAAACCTGAGTTGTTTCACAGGGAGATGCGTCTTGTCAGTGAGGAGACCGCTGTCTTCACGCCATACATAGTCATTCTTATCACAGTTGCAGCCATATCTCAAGTCTGCACATGAGTTGGTCATCCCGCATGCACACTTACCACTAACAGATGCACCACCCCAGTACCTCATCTTAGTAGAATCACGTGACACCCACCATCCACGTGGATCGTTGTTGTAAAGCAAAACCGAGCCATAACATTTATACTTGATAAACTGTTCACAGTGTGAGGAGACTCTGGTGAGACTCGCCAGCTGAGACAGACTCGCTCCGGTGTAATGAATGTCACGCGAGTAACTTCCTTTAGCTTCATATCCTTTCACATATAGTCTGCTTTCACTGGCGTGACTGATGACTGTCACGCCAACTCCATTCTTGTCAGTCATGTCGCAATAAACTGTGAACGGGGCCACACCTCCCTCTCCATCTGGATCAATGATGTAATTTCCGCTTACACTGCTGATGTGTTTTCTTACCACTGAACAGGAAGCAGCAGTAACTGGGGAATTTATTTTGACTTTAGCTTCAATTGTTGTCAGTGCATTAGTCGCCCTGCAGGTGTACGATCCTCCATAAGATTTCTTGACGTTTTGGAGAACCAGTGTTCCATTCATTAAAACATTAGAAGCCACCAGAAGTAAAGACTTGCCATCTTTTGTCCAAGTAGTTGTAGGTTTCAGGTCACTCTCAGCCATACAAGGCAAACGGATAGTGGAACCAATCACAGGAGACACTTCTTGAGGAGGACGGTGTTTGAACCGCAGACGAGAGAATATCATGAGCATTGTGGTGTCTGTTGCTAAACCAAGAATATTTTCAGCCTTACAAATGTATATTCCACCGTCGTCTCTTACCACATTGTAAACTGTCACTTCACCATTTACCGCTACAGTCCTATGTTTGGGCAAACTACCAACGGCCTTGGACCACGTGATACTGGGCTGGGGCTGACCAGTAGCAGTGCAGGCGATGGTGACGTTTTGTTTCTCTTCAGCCATCAGCCGATTCGATGACAACGAAAGTTGAGGTCCAACTAACGAGAAATTGAGAAACATTGCTATTCTTAAAAAATATCCATAATACATAAATGACTGTGTCGTGAAGTGTATCGTGACTAACAAACACGTAAAAGTATAGACCCAGACAAAAATAAAACAGTGTTTCGATTCCTATAAAAAACAAATAACAGAACAAGCGACCCCCAAAATTAACGACACCGCCGAAAGTAACAACCTTAAGGCCCGTTTAAACACGCGATTTTTCGTGCAATTTTTGTCCCGCTCAAGCTTGCGATAAAAATCGCAAGTGTGTAAACTAGCGACGATTTCTGTGCTATTTCTGAGCGATTTGTCGCCGCGATATCGCACATGTTTCCAGCATGTTGGAAACTTAATTGATACAACCTAGCGGCGATTTTGGGAAATTTCAATATCCCAATCGACTCGCACAGAAATCACAATGAAATCGCCGCTAATTTACACTTGCGACAACAATTGCATTCGAGAGGGCGACAAATATCGCATGAAAAGAGCATGTGTAAATCGGCTTTTTACTTGGGCGTATCCCAAAGGGAGCCCAAGGTTAAAATTGCCTTTTGTTTTTTGCGTTCAGTCACAAATCGCCGTCTGGGCCTTAAGACGCATGCGTCCCTGCTTATTGTCTCTGCGCATGCGCATGATTAGAGCACATGGTAAAAAGATGGTGGATTATTTCAAGCGTCGTCCTTGGAAGGAAGCACGAATGCTATGATTTCTTCTACGCTCAAACCACATACAAATGCACACACCGTTTGCGGTAGACCCACACTAAAAGTTTTTGAGCGTTTTTCGGAAGGTTCGCTCCGCGGACTTTACGAGAGATCAATTTACGAGCGAACATTTGTGAGTGAACCTATCGAGAACCATGCTACATGTATATCAAATGAGCTATCCAATGTTAATCATGCAAAGAACAAGCTTTATAAGCATTATCGTGTATTTAGACGTGATCGTGAACCCAGCAGAATACCAATACGAACTCTGGAACGATTGAGGAACAAGAACAGAAAGGTTAGAGAATTTGTTTATAAAGGTATTCGTTCATATACACCGAAGTCCTCCAAAGTGCATTGTTATGTAAGTTATAAAACAACGGATCACATACGATGTTGACAGTCTCGTTATTTCAAACGTGGAACACGCATAAGCGGCATTACAAACCAAATAAACATTGGCAAGTAAGAACTTAAACGGTGCGACTAGCGTTTACAGTTGTTATATTAACAGTAGTAATTATTGACAGCATCTATTGCATTCTTTCTGATTGGAGGTCATGAATTGCGTCACAAAATTGCCAGCGGTCACGTTCAGTTCTAACTTCAGACAAATTAGTTTTTTTAGTCTTAACGTTACAGATGTTACATTTTTACAGTTGTCATTATTGACGGCATCTATTGAGTTCTTTCTGATTTGAGGTCATGAATTGCGTGACAAAGTTACCAGCGGTCGCATAGAATTGTATGTAACTTCAGAGAAATTAGTTTTTTAGTCTTAGCGTTACAGTTGTTACATTTTTACAGTTGTCATTATTGACAGCATCTATTGAGTTCTTTCTGATTTGAGGTCATGAATTGCGTGACAAAGTTACCAGCGGTCGCGTTGAGATGTATTAAACTTCAGACAAATTAGTTTTTTTAGTCTTAGCGTTTACAGTTGTTACATTTTTACAGTTGTCATTATTGACGGCATCTATCGAATTCTTTCTGATTTGAGGTCATGAATTGCGTCACAAAGTTACCAGCGGTCGCGTAGAGTTGTACCTTCAGAGAAATTAGTTTTTTTTAGTCTTAGCGTTTACAGTTGTTACATTTTTACAGTTGTCATTATTGATAGCATCTGTTGAGTTCTTTCTGATTTGAAGTCATGAATTGCGTGACAAAGTTACCAGCGGTCACGTTGAGATGTAACTTCAGATTAATTAGTTCTTTTACGTTGAATAAGTGTTCAATTCTTTGCTTACCTTTAGTTTCAGTTGCTACTTAATAAAAAGTAAGAATTCCTTATAATTTCAAAGAAAACTTAAAAATACTACAATCACACTTATTATCATATTGTTTGAAAATATAATTATTTTTTTTTTACATCCACAAGAAACATAGATCAGAATTTATTGGTAATTATTTGTTCAATAAACATTGTTCTTCATTCAAAAAGCTTGGAGTACTCCTTTAACGTACTGACAAACAGAAATTCCCACGAAACACCAATTTCAATCAAAGTTCCCTTTTTGAAAACAAAATAAACAATACCATTTGTAAGGGAGGAATGAGGCTAACAAAAGATATCCCTGCAAACTTAGCTATAGTTTCCCTTTTAACCCCCAAAAAGTGATAAAACATTGTGTGGTTGCAGAATATGTCAATATTCCCCCACAGAATGCATTGGAAATTCCTGAGGGTGGCAGGGGTCTCAAAGGCAAATAACGTAAAGGAGATGTATTTTCTAGAGTGGGGGGATTAGAAAAAATCCCTTCCATGGGTGAGGAATGGATAATTTGAGAAACTACGCATTTTCTAAATGTCCACAAAATTAAAGTTACTTCTTTTCTAAAAAAAACTCTCCCAAATCATAGTGTTAACCCATGGAACAAACAGTGACATTTTAGTATCTGAGTTCATTTCAGTAAGCTGTACTTGAACTATATTTCAAAAATCCTGTTGGCCAGATAGATGGACACAAATGCAATCATATAGGTTGAAAGTTCGCAGTTAACTGTCAGAACCTTCATTGCATTACCAAAAGATACGCAGAACACAGAACAGCCTAAAAAAAAAAACGGACAGCGAGTAAAATTCACACCCGCAATATACAACAATCATCAAAAGACACCTAAGACTTCACTATGTCCATTTCCTGGCGTTTACAGCTCGATATGCCAGGAAAAACGCCCAAGTTCACGCAGATATGCGTCTTGTTAATTGTATAGCTGGCTGGTTTTCATGTGATGCCAACATGCTTGCGATATCATCTCATCTGGTGCTGCAGTTTATCACACAGATGTATCAAGCAAACACGTGACAGGATTGCGTCAGCTGGTTCTCAATTCTCATTGGTTGTCAAAAGATTCAACTTACGTTGACTCTCTGCCACCCAGTTCTCCCCCGATGGTCTTCTTGGTATTCAAAACGGTGGGAAGAGAAAACCCTGGCAAATAGCGAATCACGTGTTTCCAAATAAATCAAAGGTTTTTGGGTCATTTTGAAATAGTGGAAAGCTCACTATTGGTTAATTAAAATTTAAGGTCTCGGGATTTGCTCTTTAAAAAGTTCTTCTTCATACTTAAACTGGCGGCGAGAAAATAAGTTGCAAACGACTCGCCGTACCCGAGTCATGCTTGGCAACGTAAGGTCGAGTGTACGTTGTTATCTAGGATAGCTTCTGATGCCGGCGGTTGATGTTTCCAAATATCGAAGTAATATCTCAGGCAGTACAGGCAGACATGTTGTCGAAACACAAGCTTAACTTGATTTTGCAGGCCAGGACTCGTATTCTATATTATTTTTCTTAACGCACAGTGGTTTGAATAACAATGCACCTACTTACATTGAACAGTTAGTTCAGCTGCAGCGTTGACGCTTCCCAGCAAATTTTCAGCTCTGCAGCTGTAAACTCCGTCGTCACCAGGTGTAACGTCCCTTACAATCAGAGCGCCACTGGACCCTACCACGTGACGTCCAACAGGAAGTGATGAATTCAGCTTAGACCACGTGACCAGTGGAGGTGGATTACCATGCACTGTACATTTAAAGATGGCTGTCTGACTTTCATTGACTGTTGTTGCAACAGGCGACTGCAGCAGAGAAGGAGCCGAGATGGACTGGCCCGGCTCACCTTTGGCGCCTTTGACACCGGGCGGGCCTCTAGGTCCCGCGGGACCAGGGTCACCCGGCACTCCGGGATCCCCTTTGAGACCCGTGGGTCCTTGAGGTCCTCTAGGTCCATGTTTACCAGGAGGTCCCTCTGGCCCAGGTTTGCCCGGAGGCCCTGTTTTCCCTGGGGGACCTGGTTTCCCTCGGATTCCGGGTCTTCCTCGTCGTCCTGTGTTACCTTTTGGTCCTGAGCGGCAGAGCGTTTCATCTTTAGCACAGATTTGGTTTTGCAGCAGACGAAGCTCTTGTTTGATCAGCAGTTTAACATCAGAGCCTGTCTGGACAGATATATTTTGAAAATTTTCTGGTGAAGAGCGTTTCTCTCTTGAGATGGTCTCTTTCACGTCTACAAGTGAAAAATATATATACATTAACCATCTTCGTTCATGTGAAAGGGGAACAGAGAAAAATGAATCAAAACTTTTGCCAGTTCTCACGGAAAATAGATAACGCATATCGCGCTGATAACGAACTAAAATTAATCTGCGTCTTGGCTGATGTCCAGCCGATCATTTCCTCTTGCATTACTCGCTTTTTTCACTTGCTAGCATCACAAGGACAAATTTCTAAATAAAACCGTTCAAAAAATACTTACAAAAAGAAAAGGCACTATAAGCTAACAATAAAAACTAAATACCAGTTAAGAATAAGAACCAAACTTACCTCTCACTCCTCTCTCTTGCCAATGATCCGGACCTTCTGAATGGCTGCTTTTCATATCTTGCTTTCTTCCGCAATTCCCTTGTACTTTTCGAAGAATTTTTCTCTCCGTCTGATCACAGAATGTTACTGAGTGTGATATCAGTCGATGATGTTCTTGTATTCTGAGTTCCATGTGAATTAGTGCGATACAACACACAACAGACAACAGCAAACCTGACATGGAACACACGCTGTCCAGTGTTTTTCTTTTGCTCGTTTCCTTCTCTTCCTTACCCTGTTTTTTCATGATCTATCTGATCTGTTGTCACAGGTGTCGGACTTCACAATTCCAGAGTGAAGATTGCGTCTTCTAAATTCTTTGAAAGGTATCAATATTGTAAACTGTTATCGAACAGTTTTAGAGGGAAGAGTAATGAAAATTGCGTCTAAACAGAATGGTAAACCGCCGAAGTGGAACGTAATGTAAACTTAATACTGACGTATAAGTTAAATCTAATTAAATAACAGGAATTTTACTTGTCTCTGCATGATATGAGGATGTAGTGCTACAGGAAGTAACCACCTTACCAAGGTCAAATGCTGGTTACCACAAAACTCCTTTTGTTTCAACTACAGGCAGATAAATGTTTAAATTTCGTGATATTTTCTTCTTTTTTTATCGTTATCAACAAACAAGGAACTCGAGTCTTGCTCGGTGTGTTATATCCCAGTAAGGAGGTCGGTGCGCCTTGTTCTGCACGGAACTCGAATCCCTTTAATCCTAACATTTACTCTATTCGCCACCAAATTATAGAATTTTTTACATCCTGTTTCGGTGATGGATTTCTATCGCATCTGTTGGCGATTTTGAAGGCGTTTACCTGGCCAATATACGCCATTTACAGCTACAATGACGACAAACCACGACAACTGAGGTACATGTAACGGCATTGTACGCCCACTCCCCGGACATTTAATTTACGTTTTGTTTAATCTTTTTTGATTACGTTTTGTGGCTGATAATTTACACGTGATTTTAGAGTAGTTATAGTTCCGCCCGAAACCGCATTTTAGTTAGTTGGCTTTGGTCCTGGTAGTGAACAGATCAGAAGTTTTCAGTGGAGTAAGTCGTAAGAACACTGAAGCCGAAGGTTTTGGAATAAGATCGGCAAAGCGGGACTGTTATGTAAGTAACTTTTTTCTTTTAAGTGATTTTATTCTTCTCTAAGTTCAGATATTCTTCTCCATAGTTTAGATCACAATTTTGTTAAGTTTCAACCACGTGGCATGGCATTTGATTGCTGTTTGAAGCCTGCCAATACGGTTTTTGTCGATATTAGTTAAGTTTTTCGCTAGTTTGTGAGCTATATACCTCGTTTATGGTTTTAGCGTTTTAGTAGTGTAATAATTTGATTTTTTGTTGATTGAGTAGCTAGTTTTTTGGTTTAAACCTACGATTCTGCAAAGGAATGTTTGGAATGTTAGTATATCTTTTACTAGATTTTAGCTTAGGTTTTCTTTGTATTACTATTTCAGTTTACGATATGATCTTGGATTCTTGGCTTCTTGTAATAAATCGATCAAGTTAATTCAAGTGACTGTCCGTAAAGTATATCCCCGCGATTCATAGTGCGTCGAAACTCTAGCAAAGTTAGTTGTTGAAGCTTTGGGTGACGACCGCTACAGTAAAATAACAAGTACTAAGCAAGATAACAACGGTTGCCGAATTAAGCCAAATCTAAACTTCTGAAGATGTCAGATTCCGAAGAAGGGGCAGGTGTCTCGAAACCTTTGATTGAAGAGATCGAAGACGACAAAAATTACTCAGTCGAACAGTTTGAACTCGGCGAAAACGGTGAAGAAAGAGTTGAAAAAGAAGAAAACGTGCCTTTGGCAGATTTGGTTCCGGAAACCACCGAAACATCAGATTTCCTTGAGGGTGGACCGCAAAGGCGGCAAGTTAAATTAACGGAAAAGGGAAAGGCTTATGAGATCGAAAAACTCCGCCAAAAACGTGAAAACACCTACGCAGCCTTATCAAAGGAGATTAAGAAAATTCGTCAATCATTGGATGATAACCCTAGTTTAGAAACTCTTGAAGCCGAAAGAGATTATTTAGATAAGCTGAAGGATGCTTTAAACGAAGCTCAAAGGGCATTTGACGAGATGATTGATAACGACAAAGACAAACAAGATTCCTATCATTGGTTCGACATTCGTGATAGAGAATGCTTTGAAATTAGGGCCAAAGTCGTAGAGAGAATTAACGCTTTAGAGCAGACGAAGTTCAAATCTCCCCCTGGTTCAGTAAAGTCGGGCCACTCTAGAAGGACTAAATCAAGTCTTAGCTCAAGCTCGAGCCGCTCGATTAGATTAGGAGCCGCCGCAAAGACCGCAAGATTAAGAGCAGAAATGACCTTTTTCGAGCGTGACAGTGAAATGCGACGCCTCCAGTTGATGAAAGATATCGCAATTGCCGAAGCGGAAGAACAGACGATTAGAGAAGTTCTCAAAGAAGAGCGACAGGACGAAGTAAAACAGGAAACCACAATTACATGTAAATTGGAGCCTAACGTGCCGTCGTTTGTTCCCAAGTTACCGCTTTATGAACCACAGGATACCCAAGTGAAAGAAAGCTTGGATAAAAAACCGGCGGTGGCAGTGCAAATAGACGAAAATGCAGCGACATTTAGAGAGCTTTTGTCCCTTCAGGAAAAACACACAGAACTTGCTCAATGTTGGTCAAGCAGAATCAATTAAATCACCTTCCCGTTAAAGAGCCCCCAGTATTCAGCGGCGACCCCTTTGATTATCCGGCCTTTACCACAGCTTTCGACACCATAATCTCTGCAAATGTCCCGTCGAACAAAGACAGACTCTATTTTCTAGAAAAATACACCAAAGGAAAGGCCAATGATATTGTGAAAGGTTTCCTTTGCCTTAGTTCGGAAAGTGCGTACGATGAAGCCCGTAAGCTTTTGAATCAGCGGTTTGGTAATCCCGTTCATGTTGCCGAAGCGTACAAAACTCGAATGCGGAACTGGTCGCAAATCAATGATGGGGATAGTGGTGGACTACAGGACTTCTCGGATTTCCTTGTTCGTTGTAAAGAAGCCGTAAAGACTGTAGGTTCACTAGCGGAGTTGAATTCTACGCAAACCCTCAGACACATGAGCGCGAAACTACCCTCGTACTCCGCCGTTAAATGGTGCAAGCACGCCCACGAAACGCAAGTCCAGTCCGGTGAAAGAGTAACCTTCTGCGAGTTTGTCAAGTTTGTTCAGAAGGAAGCCGACTTAGCAAACGACCCAATCTTCTCACCTGATGCGTTAAGAAGAGAAAAGCGTAGACCTTCTGAGAGGGATCAGAGGAGCAATGGAAGAAAGAGCGGACCTACCGCAGTGAACAGCCTTGCAACCAATGCAACACCAAAAACAGCCTTGTCCAGTAGTCGTCGCCTAGCAGCCTCGTGTCTCCTTTGCGAGAAAAATCACGACCTTGAGAAGTGTCCAGAGCTCAAGCGTAAGAATCTAGACCAGCGTAGAGATTTCATCGCCTCAAATGGTCTCTGCTTTGGCTGTTTAAGGAAGGGTCACCTGGCAATGAGTTGCCAATCAAGGCTTTGCTGTGACGAATGCGGTAGGATGCACCCAACAGTACTGCACGGCCCCAAACCTCAGCGAAGACAAAACAAAGAATCCAGAGGTAGTCAGAAAGATATGGAAAATGCGTCAGCTGAGAAGGCAGGAAGCCCTGCGAAAAACAGCAATCAAGCAGCGAATGCTCACGCAAGTGTTTGTAACTCCACTGGTCAGTCCGAGGGAGTTACAACTTCTATGATAGTGCCGGTGATCCTACATCATAAGAACAATCCAGACGTTAAGGTTAATGTTTACGCATTACTGGATGACGGCAGCGACACTACATTCGTTACCAGTTCAACCCTTAAACAGTTAGGCGTGCAAGGTCCGAGGATGTCGCTCACCCTTAACACGATGCACGGAAGAACTGAGATCCCGGTGCAGAAAATCGAAGGCTTAGTAGCACAGAGCCTTGACGAGGCAGTATCTGTCGATCTTCCTAAGGCTTACTCACGAGAGTCTATACCTTCAAGAAGGAACCAGATACCCTCCCCCGAGATAGCTGGAAAATGGCCACATTTGGAAGGAATTAAGTGCGAAATACCCCCTATTAAAACTGACGTAGAAGTAGGAGTTCTAATAGGATGTAACTGTCCAAAGGCGCTGAAACCGCGAGAGGTGGTCCTTGGAAACGAAGAAGATCCGTACGCTGTAAGAACCTTACTCGGGTGGGGAATTATCGGTCCGACAAATGCAGCCAATCATTCGTCAGTCGGAGGGGATGACGTTTTCACCTGCCACAGAATCGTTACTTGTGAAATTGGAAACACAAGGCTCGACAACAGATTCGTCGTGAACGCGCAAACAAAGGAAGTGATTAACCCTTTTGCAGTAAGAAAAATGTTTGAACTCGACTTCTCGGAACGTGACCAGGGACAGCAAGCATATTCCCAAGAAGACCGCAAGTTCCTGGATATTGTGACGAACGGGATCCGCCTCCGCTCCGACGGTCATTATGAAATGCCTCTACCAACAAAGGATAAGAATCTTGTTCTTCCGAACAACCGTGCGATGGCCTGGAATCGACTGAGGCCTCTAAAGAAGAAATTGGAATCGAACCAAACGTACCGTAGCCACTACGTTGAATTCATGAGTAAGGTGATTCAGAACGGTTACGCAGAAAAGGTTCCACAGGGGACCCAGCCAAAGGAAGGCAGCAAATCCGTGTGGTATATCCCACACCACGGGGTGTATCACCCGAAGAAGCCGAATAAGATCAGAGTGGTTTTTGACTGCTCAGCTCAGTTTGAGGGCGAGTCTCTGAACAAACACCTACTTCAGGGACCAGATCTTACGAACAACCTGATGGGAGTCCTGTGCAGATTTCGTAGAGAGCCGGTAGCGCTGATGTGCGATATTGAAGCCATGTTTCATCAGGTGAAGGTCCCAGAAGAATGCCGGGACTTGTTGCGCTTCCTATGGTGGGATGACGGAGATACATCTAAGGAGCCGCAAGAATATCGGATGACAGTACACCTGTTCGGTGCTGCGTCGTCACCAGGATGCTGCAACTTTGCCCTCAAAACCACAGCTGACGACAACGAAGATATCTTCGGCCCCGAGCCTGCTGAGTTCCTCCGTCGCGACTTCTACGTTGATGACGGGCTGAAGTCGGTGCCATCAGTTAAGGAGGCAGTCGCACTCGTTAAGAGCGTCAAGGAGATGTGCATGCGCGGCGGTTTCAATCTGCATAAGTTTACATCCAATAAGAAGGAAGTAATTCAGGAAATTCCTGTGATGGATAGAGCGGAAGATGTTAAGAACCTGGATTTCGACCGTGAGGCTCTACCAATGGAGCGTGTCTTAGGGGTGCAGTGGTGTATCGAGTCGGACACCTTTAAGTTTGTAATCTCGTTGAGGGACCGGTCATGCACAAGACGCGGAATCCTTTCTACCGTAAGCTCCATCTTTGACCCGCTCGGGTTCGTGGCTCCCGTGTTATTAGAGGGCAAGGCAATCCTGCAAGAGCTCTGTCGTCAAAATATCGGCTGGGACGACCCAGTCCCTGTAGAAATTCAGAAACGGTGGCTGAAGTGGAAGTCCGAGATAGAAGAGTTGAAGAGTGTTGAAATTATCCGATGCTACAAGCCTGAGAACTTTGGAAACGTGGTTAGCGCAGAACTTCATCACTTCTCTGACGCAAGCTTCAAAGGCTACGGACAATGCAGCTACCTCAGATTGATTAATCAAGACCACAAGATTCACTGCTCTTTCGTGATTGGCAAGGCAAGAGTCACGCCACTGAAGTCGGTGACGGTGCCAAGACTCGAACTCACCGCAGCCGTCGTATCGGTCAGAGTTAGCGAGCAGTTAAGAAGAGAGTTAGACGTAAACATCACCAATGAAGTATTCTGGACCGACAGCAAGGTGGTGCTTGGCTACATCGCAAACGACGTCAAACGGTTCCACGTGTTTGTAGCCAATCGGGTCCAAGAAATTCAAGAAAAATCCTCCGTGAAACAGTGGAGGTACGTGGACACCAAGTCCAATCCAGCGGACGACGCTTCCAGGGGGTTGCGCCCAAGAGAACTCAGCAAGTCGAAGTGGATAACTGGACCAGATTTCCTCTGGCAGCCAGAAGATGAGTGGAAGACTTCCTCCTCAGCAGAAGCTGTCGTCAGCCCTTCAGAAGAAGATCCAGAGGTCAAGAAAGTTGTTTCCCTGGCAACTGGAGCTTCACAATCATGGCCCACTCTAGAAGAACGACTAAAGTACTTCTCAGATTGGCAGCGCGCGCGAAAGGCTGTTGCCCTGTGTCGTCGTTATGTACAAAAGTTGAAATCAAGAGTGGCCAAGAAGAGTACTAACCCAGATGTGAAGGTTGAAGATCAAAGTGTAGAGCAAGCCGGGCCTGTGTCAGTTCAGGAGCTGAGTGAGGCTGAAGTTGTTATACTGAAGTCTGTACAACGAGAATCGCTACCCGACATTTCTCCATCCAGTCCCCTCAGCAAGCTCGACGCCTTCGTAGACTCAGCCGGCGTCACCAGAGTAGGTGGACGTCTTAAACTATCAAGTCTTCCGGATGGGTCCAAACACCCAGCTTTGTTACCGAAGACAAGTCACGTGACTGATCTCATCATCAGGCATTACCATCATAAAGTGCAGCACAAGGGCAGAGGAATCACAGCAAATGAAATTCGAGCAAGTGGATATTGGATCGTAGGAGCCTCAACAGCAGTAGCAAGCGCAATATCCAAGTGCATCAAGTGTCGTAAGCTGCGAGGTGCTGTGCAGAATCAACGTATGGCCGAGCTACCTGACGATCGAGTGGAACCCGCACCTCCGTTCTCTAACTGCGCTGTCGATTACTTTGGCCCCCTTGTAATTAAGGAAGGCCGTAAGGAGCTAAAGCGGTACGGAGTGCTCTTTACGTGTATGGCATCCAGAGCTATACATCTTGAAGTGGCAGCCACACTGGAGACCGACTCGTTCATCAATGCTCTGCGCAGATTCATATGCCGAAGAGGTCCCATCCGTCAGTTACGAAGTGATCAAGGGACAAATTTCGTAGGCGCTAGAAGAGAGCTGAAAGAAGCGTTAGACGAGCTCAACCACACTAAGATCAGAAGCGAGCTACAGCGCCACGGCTGTGACTGGTTCGTTTTCAAGTTAAATGTTCCCTCGGCCAGTCATATGGGAGGAGTGTGGGAACGCCAGATTCGTTCAGTCCGTAATGTGCTGGCGGCCCTACTACAGAGTAATGGCTCGCAGCTGAATGAAGAGTCTTTAAGGACGCTGCTGTGCGAAGCAGAGGCAATTGTTAACAGCCGCCCTCTCACGGTCGACTCGCTTAATGACCCACTATCGCTGAACCCGTTGACTCCGAATCACCTGCTGACAATGAAAACGAAGGTTGTCCTTCCACCTCCGGGCGTGTTCCAGTCGGCTGATAAGTACTGCAGGAAAAGATGGAGGCGCGTGCAACATCTTGCCAATGAATTCTGGGTTAGGTGGAAGAAGGAATATTTGCTGAGTTTGCAGCAACGGCAACGGTGGACGAAACCGAGGAGAAACATGTGCGTTGGTGACGTTGTGATCATCAAGGACGAGGATGAGCCCCGCAACAAGTGGCAGCTTGCGCGAGTAACTCAGACCTTTCAGAGTGCCGATGGCCATGTGCATAAAGTGAAAGTTGCAGTTGCTGATCGTGAGTTGGATAACAGCGGCAAGAAAGTAAAGCCTATCAAGTTCCTGGAACGTCCCATCCAGAAACTAGTACTGTTGCAGGAGACGGAGACCTGAGGTTCATCCCCGCCGAGGAGCCTTATACTAATGCAGCTATGAACTTTGAACTTTTATTTGTTTGTGAAATGATCATTTCAGGGGAGCCATGTAACGGCATTGTACGCCCACTCCCCGGACATTTAATTTAAGTTTTGTTTAATCTTTTTTGATTACGTTTTGTGGCTGATAATTTACACGTGATTTTAGAGTAGTTATAGTTCCGCCCGAAACCGCATTTTAGTTAGTTGGCTTTGGTCCTGGTAGTGAACAGATCAGAAGTTTTCAGTGGAGTAAGTCGTAAGAACACTGAAGCCGAAGGTTTTGGAATAAGATCGGCAAAGCGGGACTGTTATGTAAGTAACTTTTTTCTTTTAAGTGATTTTATTCTTCTCTAAGTTCAGATATTCTTCTCCATAGTTTAGATCACAATTTTGTTAAGTTTCAACCACGTGGCATGGCATTTGATTGCTGTTTGAAGCCTGCCAATACGGTTTTTGTCGATATTAGTTAAGTTTTTCGCTAGTTTGTGAGCTATATACCTCGTTTATGGTTTTAGCGTTTTAGTAGTGTAATAATTTGATTTTTTGTTGATTGAGTATGCTAGTTTTTTGGTTTAAACCTACGATTCTGCAAAGGAATGTTTGGAATGTTAGTATATCTTTTACTAGATTTTAGCTTAGGTTTTCTTTGTATTACTATTTCAGTTTACGATATGATCTTGGATTCTTGGCTTCTTGTAATAAATCGATAAATCGATCAAGTTAATTCAAGTGACTGTCCGTAAAGTATTTCCCCGCGATTCATAGTGCGTCGAAACTCTAGCAAAGTTAGTTGTTGAAGCTTTGGGTGACGACCGCTACAGTACATTTACGTATATTTTGAAGAAAAATATCAACATTGCCCCCGATATTTTGCTTTAAATACGAAGCTCATAATATTCTCATACAGATCCTTCAAATTTCAAGCAGATTGTCTGGGTCCCCTGTGTCTGCAACGGCCACTTTTTTCCGTCCCGGCGGAAGATCCATACGTTTGCTCGTATTTTAATCTCCCTACAACGGCCACCTCTCGACAAGGGCAACGGCCAGTAAAACGTGTCCCCAACTCCCCAAATAACCTCTCCATAACGGCCACAAAACAAACAATTGCAGAATAATTGTGCTTAAAAGTACCACAGTAATGCTGTTGCGCTGAGCAGAGGTCATGAAACTTGATGCGTGCAGTGTCGGGTACTTGGACTCACGCACACGTTGAGGAAATTGAGAAGATTCTGATCGCAAGTGGTCTGCAGATCAATAACTTTTCAAACGGCATTTCTTTTGAACATTTTTTTTTTCATTCGTCTTCTAGTGAAAAGTCGTGTTTTAGTGCAGTGCAAACTTTGTTAACACTAAATGAATTGTTTGTATTGTACTTCTGCTTTTATTTCCATAAAGAACGGGGGAAGCGCCTAGACGGATGACGTACATAGTCGACATGGAAAAGAAGAGATGGCTCAAAGAAGAGATGGCTCAAACACTCACGTTATTTCACTTATTGGCTTTGTCTTGTTGACATTTTTGCTAAAGACCTTTCGCACTTCTTTCTAGTTATAATGTCATTGACTAACACTGATTATTTTAAGGACAGATGCCCCATAACGGCCACTTCTCTACAGCGGCCAGTAAACTCTGTCGCCTGGGTGGCCGTTGTAGAGAGGTTGAACTGTAGTTTACTGAGTCCCTGCACCTGCCTCATATTTCATGGTAAGTTAACCACAGACCAAAACGGCTGAAAAACCATACTTCTTGAGGAGAACTATGTAGCGGAACACATAGACAAGTGCATGATACATGAAGAATCTATTACATAACACATGGGTCAGCCTGAACGATTTGCTGAAATCTATTGGTAGACATTTACCGTTGTCAAACAAACGAATCTGATTGGTCCAGTTGTTATTGTTGGACTCTAATAGATAACGGTCGCGTACGCCACGTCCTTAGAATTGAAAGATAATATTGCCAGAAATACTTGACTCGCAGAGCCTCACGAAGCTCAGAAAAGAGCACAAACGTCCTCAACAAATCATCGAACTGTTAATTATTATTCTATTATTATTATTATTATTATTATTATTATTATTATTATTAATATTATGGTGATAATTTTATTGACTACCCTTTAAGGGTCGTTGTGGTGGCGGTACGGGCTTAATATTTCGTGATAAAAAGTTGAAGCCGGCAAGATGAATTCGTTTGAATTCTCGGAGTGGATTGTCAGTACAGTCAGCCATAGTCTCCGTCTCTTTATTATTTATCGGCCGCCGTATTCTGATGACCACAAAGTCCCAAGTAGTGTGTTCTTCAGAGAATTTTCAGATTATGTTGAGTCCGTCCTTCTATCCAAGGAGCAAATCCTATTAACCGGCGACCTCAATATCCACGTATATGACATTAGTATCTCTGACACAAGGAGATTTGCCGATCTTCTTGAATCATTTCATGTGTGATGCAGCCTACGCATGAGGATGGCCACACCCTTGACCTGATTATCACTCGGTGCTCTGACTGTGTTTTGATGGTTCCAGCTAAAGTTGATCAACTTATTTCAGATTACGCATCAGTTTGGTGTAGGCTGCTCCCAGAAAAACCTCCAGTGGAAGTTAAGGTGATAGCGTTCAGGAAACTGATAAATCTATAGACATGGAATCGTTCAAGTGTGACTTAGAAATATCGGCATTGTGTCAAGCTCGTAAGATACCTGAAACATCTGCGGACGACGTGGAACAACTTGCAGCTGCTTATGATTTTTTTTGTCCATGATGATCGACCAGCATGCCCTCCGCCCCTTTCAAGCGTGTGAGGTCACGTCCCTCGGTTCCTTGGTATACAGCTGAGATCAGTGCTGCTAAACGGCTTAGGAGAAATGCTGAAAGACTTTGGCGGAGGACTGGGCTACATGAAGATTTTGTTGCTTTTAAGGCACTGAGAAATCGAGGACCCTACCTAATGAATGCTTCAAGAAAGGCTTTCTACACTGACTTTATAACGGATAACAGCTTGGATCAAGGGAAGTTAATAAACTAAGCTGCTAAGAAACTGCTGGCTAGGAAGAAGGCGCTATCTTTCGCTGATTATTTGGACAAATCTGTTCTTTCAAATGATATCGTCCAATTCTTTATCCGTAAGATCAAAACCATTCGCTCAAATATTGATGCATTTGGTTGGCTCGGGGCGTTGTACTACCAAATGATGCGGTGGTTGGCTCGAAAAAGGAATTGCGGGCTTTCCAACCCCTTGACGAGAACAGTGGCTTGGAATTCGTTCGGTGGTCTCCCAAGAGATCCTGTACTCTTGATCCCGCACCAACATCGCTTGTGGTTTCCTGTCTTGATGTAGTGCTTCCGGTCATTACGCGTACGATTAACTGTTCCCTGACATCCGGACAATTTCCAGACAGCTGAAAGGAAGCGCCTGTTTCCCCCTCTCCTCAAGATGCCTGGCCTGCTGCTTTCCGACTTTTAAGACCTGCGGCCTATCAGCAACTTGCAATATGTTTCAAAGTTGGCGGAACGCGTTGTATTTGAGCAAATATACGCGGACATGACTAAGCATGGCTTATACTCAACACTTTAGTCGGCATATCGTAAATGCCACAGTACTGAGACAGCATTACTCAAAGTACAAAACGACATACTGATGAATATGGGCTCCCAGCGAGTGACTCTGCTTGTGTTATTGGATTTGAGTGCGGCATTCGACACGGTGGACCACGGAGTGTTGCTGAATCGCCTCAAGTCAAGCTTTGGAATCAGGGGATCTGCCCTTCAGTGGTTTGCATCATAACTCTCTATTATAGATCCCAATTTCGAAAACAAAACTATCGGAAAGATTTGATGTGTCATGTGACGTTCCCCAGGGATCATGTCTGGGTCCGTTGTTGTTTACAATTTTACATGCAAGCATTATAGAAGATGATACGCAACTGTATGTATCATTTTTAGGCTGACTCGACACCAGCACAGAGCTATGCAGGTAACGCCTTTCTCCTACGCAGAGGCCTCCTACAGTCACTTCTTGACTGCCCGCTTAGGAGAAAGAGCGCGGAGGCATGGTAGAGGGAAAAATAAAGCGCGCAGGGAACTCCCATTGTTTCTCGCGCTCCCGTTCACTGCACCCCCAGTTTTCTCTTTCCTTGTTGTTTACTAATAGGAGCGCCTGCGGAGGAGAGAGAGAGCGTAAACGCCATTGAGTGCTGCATCAAAGCTATTAGATCCTGGACGACCAACGACAAACTCTGCCTGAATGACACCAAGACGGAGTTTATGATAATAGGAACTAGACAACAACTGGCTAAAGTTAACATTGACGGCCTCTGTGTTAGCGAAAGTTGCATAGATCTGTAACTTCAGTAAGAAATCTTGGGTCATGGTTTGATGAGAATATGAATATGATGACCAATATTAACAAGATATGTAAAGCTGCTTCTTTTCATCTGTATAACATAAGGCGCATAAGAAAGTACCTTACTAACAATACTACGCAGATACTTGTTCACGCGATTATCGTGGTTCGCATAGACTACTGTAATAGTCTGCTTTTTGGATTACCTGCCGTACAAGATTTGACAGGCCTTTTTAACTGGCCTTGTCAGCGAACTTCAGAAATGACAAAAAACAACCGTTAAGGTTTACAAGCCACATATCCTTGTATTTTCCGCTCCTTTTTCGCTAGCCTGGGTGCCGTGCGGTCAAATAGACTTACAAATTGAATCCTTAAACTTACGATAACTGTCAAGGGAACATATAATTATTAGTTGGCAAACAGTCCTATAAAACAGCAGCTCAAATCTCAAACTAAACCTTTGCCTGCTACAACTATTCAAACATTGCTTGTTTTGGGCAGGACGTTCAGGAACATGTTCGCCGACCCATTTAGAAGAAGGATAACTGAAAGAACTGACTTCCGTTATTAATTGTTTTGAATTACGTTTCTTCGCAGCCTCTCCCCATTAAGATCCTTTAGACAATAAAAGCAAGTCGGGTTGAGGAAAAATAGGGAAAATGTCAGGGAGTTCATTTACCGTATCTACTTGCTTCGTTATTTTTTTACCATCACATGTATTTGTTTTTCCTCTAAATCTAGCTAACAGCCTTAGCAGTTCACACCTACAACAGCCTGCAGAACAGGCGTTTTTAAATAATGCTTGTCATGCAGGCTCCTATACACCAGAGAGAATGACCGGTTAACCCATAAAAATCCCCTTCTCCAGTTTGTTTGTCGGCCTTTATCTCTTATAACGATCGATCTATCTCGAGATTTACAGTGTGCGTGACTGAGTGATCACAAATTGAATCATTGAATGTACTAGTTTATTTGTAACATTTTTTTAACTAGAAAAGAAATTTCTCTCCCAGATATGTCTTTGTCAAAAGAAAGCTTGAACTAAGACATATAAGCTGCTTAACCCGTTTGGGATAAGCTTAAATTTTCCCTTAGTCCGGCTTATTTTTGTTGTCATCACGGCCACTTAGCTACTTGACCACAGGATACCCAGGCTCATGAGCAGATCTCCTGGCAGAAAAATATACATCCTCTATGGATTTGATGTGGAAAGTAACTCTAAAAATTGGTTATTATCATTTCTTTCCGTTCGCTGATGAAACCTGTTCCCTAAAATAATTCTATTTTGCTTTGCCATTAGTGATTTGTTAGTGAACCTGGTTGTCCTGTGACCAAGTTATTGAAATAAATTTGCGTTCCACAGCCCCCCGGGTGTTCGGATTACGTGGCAACCCTTCTGAATTTGTTTTATATGGCCTCAAGAATATGTGTGCCAAATTTGATGCTTTTACGAATTTGTCGCGACTAAACGGTGTACTCTTTGCATTGATTGTTCCCAACACTTTTCAGTCTCCATTAATTTCAAAGTCTCAACCAGAACACCATAGCGTTCATACTGTACCGTAGCACTTTAATTTTCCCAGGGTGTGGTATCCTTGCTCGCCGCTACCGCCAGTATCCCCAAACCTGAGCTGTTTTACAGGAAGATGTGTCTTGTCAGTGAGGAGACCGCTGTCCTCCCGCCATACATAGTTATCGTAATCACAGTTACAGACATGTCTGGAAGTTGCACATGAGTTGGTCATTCCGCATGCGCACTTACTATTGCCAGTTGCTCCTCCCCAGTACGTCATCTTAGTAGAATCACGTGACACCCACCATCCATAAGGAGGACCGTTGTGGTTGAGCAAAGTTGAACCATGGCATTCATACTTGATTAACTGTTCACAGTGTGAGGAGACTCTGGTGAGCCTTGCCAGCTGAGACAGACTCGCTCCTGTGTAATGAATGTCACGTGAGTAACAACCATGAGGCTCACATCCCTGAACATGTGTTCTGCTTTCACTGTCGTGACTGATGACTGTCACGCCAACTCCATTCTTGTCAGTCATGTCGCAGAATACTGTAAATGGTGCCAGACCTCCAACGCCGTCTGGGTCAATAACGTAATTTCCGCTGAGACTGCTGACGTGTTTTCTGATCACTGAGCAAGAAGTACCTGCAATAACTGGAAAATTTATTTTGACTTTAGCTTCTATTGTTGTCAGAGTATTAGATGCTCTACAGGTGTACGATCCCATGTGTGAGCGCTTGATGCTCTTAATAACCAGTGTGTCATTTTGAAGAACACTCAATTCAGCAGGAACTGAAGATTTGTCATCCTTTGTCCACGTTACTGTAGTTCTTAGGTCACTCTCGGCAACGCAAGGCAAACGGACACTTAAACCAAACTGTGTAGGAGTCACCTCTTGAGGAGGAAGGACTTTGAACCGCAGAGGAGAGAACACCATGAGTTGAGCCGTAGTCGTTACTGATCCCAGAATATTCTCTCCCTTGCAAATGTATATTCCAGCATCCTTTCTTGTCACTTCATAGACTTTCAACACTCCTTTCTTCACGTCCATTCTGTTTTTAGGTAAAAAACCAACTGACTTGGACCACGTGACACTTGGCTGCGGCTGACCAGTAGCAGTGCAGGCGATGGTGACGTTTTGTTTTTCTTCAGCCATCAGTCGATTGGATGACATGAAAAGTTGAGGACCGACTGGTGAGAGAGCGATCATTTAAAAATAAATATTTATAATACAGTCATTAAGTTGCAAAACTAATTTACCCCTGAATTATAAATACAGCAGGGAATTTGCAAAAGGAAAGACCTCAAAGGTAACTTGTCTTTGTGTTTAAAAAGCTATAAGTATTGTTTAACTACTGTCCAGTAATATGAAACGACTTTGCTAGTAAACACTTTACTGATAGAAGTATTTCTCAATTTCACCTCTCATAATTTTGAACATCTTTCCTTCCATTATATCGTTTTTGTGGAAAAATCGGTCTGTGTTTTTAAAGTGGGTCAGGTCAGGTAAGGAACTGCAAGTAAAATTAGCTACCCCCGATGGTAATTAAAATAAAAGGTCGCAAAAATGAACTGTTCGTCAAGAATTGGGGACTTCAAACCTGAAGCTTACGCTACTTCTCACTAAACAGGAAGAAATATAATCACTTTTTACCAGTCAATTATAAATTTAAACTATTTTTCCAAAAGGCTCCCTGTTTTTAAACTCTGCTTCGCAGCCGCCGAAAAGAGAAAGATACGGAAGATGGCGCTAGTATCTTGTGCTTCACCCTTGAGAATACTCCTTATCCCCCACTTCCTTTGTGAGTCTGCCCACAGGCTGCTTTTAGGATAATCACCGCTCACGTGGCTGCGTTTGAAATAAACGAGATACTACAAGCGCCAAAATTGGTTAAACGCATAAAATTGCAAAAAGTAAAAGTTAATTTAATAAATAAAATAAAATAAAATAAATAAATAGAAGACGCTATCTCCATACGTTCACGGGCAAGAGCCTGGAACAGGCTATTTTTTTTTTTTGCAATTGAACCTTTCAAAGATTTCGTTCGAGTCACAGACCCTTTTTCTTGTTCTTCCAAACTCCCGGTTGTGGAAAAATGGAATTTCTGGCGTTTGAGTGGATACGAATTAGCCAGAAATGAAATATTTCTGCGGCACAAGAGCAGGGGGAATGGGGCTGGTTTAGTTGAGGTGCAGCATGGGTAGAAAGGAGGGCTATATAAGTGATGTAAGTCACGTGGGAGATCATTCTAGGCCGACACCTCGTTCAGCTTACGAGGTAAGCTGAACGAGGTAAGTTGTTCTTCGTTGTCATACGTGCGACTTTTATTTTAGTTAACACGGGTGGGGATGTTTGCAACGTGTAGCCTTGTAGGAAGGGCTATTTAGAGCTTGAACCATGGTTACTACCCAGATTGCCTGCCGAGTTTTTTTCCCCATCGGGGTTTTTTTTTTCAGGCAGGTTTTTTCTGGCCTCTGTTCTGACAGTAATGTCTTTGTAAACTGTCACTCAGCTCTGTTTTTATGTTATGTGTTGTACGTTTGGATGTAAGAGGTTGTAGTATAACTTGTTGTTGTAGTTTCCGGTGCTCAGCCGAAACCACCAAAATAAACTTAATGGTTTTTGCTCATGTTGTGTACTGCGTAGTGGAGCTGAAATGTTTTATTTACCTTGGTTAACCCAAGTTTTAAATATTTCGATTTAACTACTTGTTTTGCAATGTAACGAAATATTTCTGGAATAATAACGACTTCTTTTAAAACACAAATAAGGAAACTTACATTGAACAGTTAGCTTTGCTGTAGCGTTGACGCTTCCCAGCAAATTTTCAGCACTGCAGCTGTAAAGGCCTTCGTCTCCAGGTCTAACGTCCTTTACAATCAGAGCGCCACTGGAGTCTACCACGCGACGTCCAACAGGAAGCGATGAATTCAGCTTAGACCACGTGACCTTTGGAGGTGGATTACCATCCGCTGTACATTTCAAGATGGCTGTCTGGCTTTTATTTTAACAGGAGACTGCAGCAGAGAAGGAGCCGAGATGGATTGGCCCGGCTCACCTTTGACGCCTTTCAAACCCGGCGGGCCTCTAGGTCCTTCGGAACCCGGGTCACCTGGCAGTCCGAGATCCCCTTTAATACCCATCAGTCCTTGAGGTCCTATAGGTCCATGTTTACCAGGAGGTCCCTGTGGTCCGGGTCTCCCTGGGGGACCTGGTTTCCCTCGGGTTCCGGGTCTTCCTCGTCGTCCTGTGTTACCTTTTGGTCCTGAGCGGCAGAGCGTTTCATCTTTAGCACAAATTTGGTTTTTCAGCAGACGAAGCTCTTCTTTGATTAGTAGTTTTACTTCAGAGGCGGTTTGGACAGATTTCTGCTGTGAATCCTGCGGTAAAGCGCGTTCTTCTCTTGAATTGGTGTCTTCCTCTCCTAGAAGTTGAAGTTAAACACATCAATTAAACCACCTTTGCTCAGAAGATAAACATAGTAGCATGGCAGAGGCATTTCCCGCGCGCTTGAACATGCGCACAGTTAGTTGCTCACATTTTCCCGTAAATGCGCCGGAAGAAAAGCTTGGAGGTTTTCTGTCGAGGCATACGCCGTTTTGATGAGTGTCAGTGCATCACGAAAGCATGTGAGAGAAACCTATGGTACTCAGGGTGCGCTCGCGCGCTAATGTGAAAGGTAAACAACAAAGGTAGACAAAGATAAACAACTTTTGTCAGTTATCGGTGAAACTAAGTAACGTAAACTACCTTATTATAGGAAATTTACGCTCCATGAAATTAACGCGAATTGTAAAAATTCGCGTTAATTTAAGTCGCGTTAATTTTTGTGAGCGTTAATTTACGCGTTGTTAATTTAGTGGAGCGTTAATTTCCGCGACCTTAATTTCCATCGTTTTAATCCCAAATTCTGGATACAGTCCAGACATTCTTGACACCCACAAAGCAATAGCTTTCCTACATTTAGACAGAATTTAACGCACATTGTCTTTAAAGAAATTGCCTCACACACCTGTAGACCTGTTTCGTTCGTGAGTTTTACATTCACTTAGAAATAAATTTGTTCCAGTTGTGACCACAAAGTGTCTCTTTGTATCATTTTGAAATTTTACACCCTCTTTCGTGTTAAATTCCTTTATTGGGGAGTAATTTTCCCTTTAATTTGCGTTAATTTAAGTCGCGTTAATTTCAAATACCTTAATTAGCACAAGCGTTAATTTCCTAAAATAAGGTAGGCGTAAACGTGCTCGGAAAGAAAGCCAAAATTTAACCACGATAGGGAGAGTAGCCACTTATTTCCGTTTTTATTATTCACCTTCCAAAAACAGCCGACTAGAACTGTTCAAGATAGACAGGAATAGCCTATGTGGCAGGCGAAGTCGAGGGGCTGAAGAGAGGGAGAGAAATCGCTGGCTTAACCTAGGAAAGACGTCTGTTGCCGTTTGAGCTGACAAGAAAAGAATTTTTAGCTGGTAAAGCAACCCAGTGAAAACACAACCAAAAGTGAAGAAATAGTGATACAGCTGTACCAAGAAAAAGAACGAAACTCACCTCCTGTCTCTTGCCAGTGACCTTTTGAATGGCTGCCTTTCATATCTTTCCATCGTCCGTAATTCTCTTCTACTTTTCGAAGAATTTCTGTCTCCATCTGATCGCAGCATGTTACTGAGTGTGAAATCAGTCGATGATGTTCTTGTATTCTGAGTTCCACGTGAATTAGTGCGATACAACACACAACAGACAACAGCAAACCTGACGCGGAACACAAGCTGTCGAGTGTTTTTCTTCTGTTCGTCTGCTTCTCTTCTTTACACAGTTTTTTCATGATTTAAACTTTATCACAAGTGTTCGTAATTACAGGGTGAAAAATGTCACTTAATTCCTTTGAAAGGTATAACAACTACTATCTGGCAGTTTGAGAGGGGGGATTAAGGAAAATTGCGTCTAAAGAGAATGGACAACCGCCGAACTGGAACGTGATGAAACTGAATACTGACAGTATTCTAGTAAGTGATATGATTAACCACAGGAATTTTACTTGTCTCTGCATGATATGAGGATTTAGTTCTACAGGAAGTATTCACCCTACCAGGGTCAAATAAGTCGTCTATACCTGTGTCATACTTTAAATGGCAAGTCAACAATAGTGCAACGGCACTTTTACAGAGGGGGGGGGGGGGGTAAACATAGAGACTTGAGCATGATAGCCGATTTTTACAATACAAGTTACAACATATGTGAAGGAGAAGGATTTGCTGAAACATTTAGTAGACATCCAGTGTGGTCTCTTGGAAATAGCATATTGTCTATCTGCTTATTGAAAAGTCTCAAGAACGCTTTGTCCTTATCATTGATCGAAAATATATATCATTAGTGTAGTTTTGTTTGGACACGACCTGAATGTCAATCATTTAGTTACTAATAAAACAAACAGATCACTCGTCCTTCTTTCTTTGAGCGATGGTCACTCGGTGCGCTTCGTTGTCTATTCGCCCATAGAAACTCGGCCTCAGTAAAGAAGGATGCATTATTTAAAATTCCGTTTGGAATTAAACTGAACAGCGGAATAACAGAAAAACACCCCTCAGTACGTGTTGACACATTTTCCCCCATCCAGTTCTACAAAAGTACTGTATTTATACCCAGAAGTAAAAAACAACAACAACAAAAAAAACAAGCTCATGGGGTTGTGTGTAAAAATTCATACTATACATAATTTAAATAATAATAATAAATTATAGTACAACGCTAAATTTTGGCGTGCTCCCATTGGTTGCAATCGAGGCAATTTCGCTCAAAATTTAGCGCTGTATAGTAAAAACAATAGAGCCCTTCTGTCTTGGGCCCTATGTGAGATAGCTTCCCTCGGGACTTCATATAAGCCCTCGAACCACGTTCTCGGGGTAATATTTGTTTTGAACATCAACTTTCCTCGGGCAACCTATCAGACGATAGTGCCTTCGACAGAAGAACTCTAGTGTAACTAACAAATGATAATAATATTAATCTTGAAGCCGGAGTTCTAAACTATACGGTCCTACAGGTTTTCTTTTACGTGAGGGTGAAGAAAGGAATAATAATATTGATAACAACGAATAGTTGTAAACTATACGGTCCTACAGGTTTTCTGTTACGTGAGGATGACGAGAGGGATAATAATATTGATAACAACGAATAGTTGTAAACTATACGGTCCTACAGGTTTTCTTTTACGTGAGGATGAAGAAAGGAATAATAATATTGATAACAACGAATAGTTGTAAACTATACGGTCCTACAGGTTTTCTTTTAAGTGAGGATGAAGAACTGAGGACAATGAGGATATTAAGGTGAATCAGGTTTTCTTGATTGTTGTCTGAGGCCTACTCTGGGACCCAAAGTCGCCGTAAGTTTGGGCGACTTAAGGCGACTTTAGGCGATTTTAGCTTATTTTGTCCAAACTTACGGGCGATTTGGAGCGATTTAAGGCGATTTTGGGCGATTTTGAGCGACTTTAGGCAATTTTAGGTAACCTTCAGTGACTTAATTGGAAATGCCAAGGTGAACCTAAGTACAGTTGTGGTATACATGTACATGGGAATCATCATGGTACACCATAATGCATTGTTACAGAAAATATCCATACTATCCCCATGAAAATGTTTTAGTTTGAATGCTCCAACAACCCCCTATTCCACCCCACCCTTCTGGAAATTCTAGTTTGGTGGCTTTCAAGAGCCTCCACTGCCCCCACCCCCCTTGGAATTTCTAACGACCTCTTGTGATGTTGGTATGGACCCGCACACTAAAGACATTAGTAGTACATAAACATGCAACAATGACCTTAACAACAGCTAGCAAGTAAGGTTGTTACCGAATTGGTCACAGGCCAAAAGGTAAGGCATTAAGTGAAACCTGTGAGTTAGTAAGTGGCACAACAAGAAACTTAGGGGTCCCAGGATGATTCCTTGGGCATTTTATTGTATAGGGCTCTGGTTAGGCAACAGCCTTGGCAAGCAAACTGAAAATAAACTATATTAAGTTTTACATAGTTTACTATTAATATATAAACTCTATACAAGGGATTTAAGGCGACTTAGAGCGACTTTAGGCGACTTTGGGCGACTTTGGGCGACTTTGGGCGACTTTGGGCGACTTTGGGCGACTTTAGGCGACTTTGGGCGACTTTGGGTCCCAGAGTAGGCCTTGTCTGTGAACAGCAGATTGCGCTTTTTCCTGAATCTGTATATACTAAAAAGGTGTTCTGAAATTAAAAGCTAATGAAATCACGCGAAATTTATAAATAGACAAAAATGACGCAGAAGGTTGATAAAAATATTATACCGAATGTAGATCAAACGTCAATTGGACCGGTTTAACTAGGTCAGTCACATAGAAAAATTGACATCTAGTTCAGAAAAGTTGAGATCTAGCGGGCTGTGATGTGATATGTTTTTGACAAACGAATTATCTATTTTGCTAATGTATTTAAGAGTAAAATTAAAACTAAGCTTTTCTAATATTGTTTTCTGTGAGGTTGCAAGGCACGACTGTCCTTTTAATCCGATAACAAGTCTAACTGGACAGTTGAACCTTCCTTACTGTCACTTCTATAATACGGATATCTCTCTATTACCGGGACAGTTCGCCCGGACCGAAAAGAACTTGAAATTCATACAAACCCTACATATATACTGACACTTCCATAATAGGGACATTCAGCCTTGTCCTTTGGGTGTCCGTTTAAAAGAGGATTGACTGTAACCCCTTGTCGATCAGTAGCGCAGATTGTCTTTGCCTTTTGCTTTGTCAATTAAGCGAAAAGTCACTGGATAAATGAACTAGTCGTTTATCACATCCCGCTTCTACTATCATTAATGGATTTGGTTAGCTTTCATAGTTCGAAGCCTAATATTTATACCGAAAGAGTCCATAGGTTATTCCTTGCTGTAAAACAATATTAATAATTGACTGTTTTTAAAAGTAATCTTTCCTTTACGTAAAAGTTCCTGCCTGTCTTCATCTCTTTCTTTGCTGAGCTTCTGAATCAGGGTGTTCACGAATTATACCATCCCATAGCACTTCAATTTTCCAAGTGTGTGATATCCTTCCTCGTTACTGCTCACATCACCAAACCTGAGCTGTTTAACAGGAAGATGTGTCTTGTCAGTGAGGAGACCGCTGTCTTCACGCCATACTTCATCATTTTTATCACAGTTACAACCATAACTGGAGTCTGCACATGAGTTGGTCATCCCGCATGCGCACTTACCACTGACAGATGCTCCGCCCCAGTACGTCATCTTAATGGAATCACGTGACACCCACCAGGCGCGTAGTTGGTTGTTGTTAAACAAAGTCGAACCATAACACTCATACTTGATGAGCTGTTCACAGTGTGAGGAGACTCTGGTGAGACTCGCCAGCTGAGACAGACTCGATCCAGTGTAATGAATGTCACGCGAGTAACATCCTCCACTTTCACATCCATCGACATGTGTTCTGCTTTCGCTGTCGTGACTGATGACTGTCACGCCAATGCCATTCTTGTCAGTCATGTCGCAATAAACTGTAAATGGTGCCAGACCTCCCTCGCCATCTGGATCAACAACGTAACTGCCGGTTACACTGCTGGCGTGTTTTCTTATCATAGAGCAAGAAGTTCCCGCAATAACCGGAGTATTGATTTTGACTTTAGCTTTTACTGTTGTCAGTGCATTGGATGCTGTACAGGTGTACGATCCCATGTGTGAGGGCTTGATGTTCTTAATTACCAGTGTGTCATTTTGGAGAACTCTCAAATCAATAGGAGCTGAAGACTTGTCATCCTTTGTCCACGTGACTGTAGTTCTTAGGTCACTCTCGGCCACGCACGGCAGACGGACAGTTGAACCAAACAGTGTAGGAGTCACTTCTTGAGGGGGGCGGACTTTGAACCGCAGAGGAGAGAATACAGTGAGTTGAGCCGTTGCCATTACTGATCCCAGAATATTCTCTCCCTTGCAAATGTATATTCCAGCATCCTTTGTTGTCACTTCATAGACTTTCAGCACTCCTTTCTTCATGTTCGTTCTGTTTTTAGGAAAACTACCAACTGCCTTGGACCATGTGATACTGGGCTGCGGCTGACCAGTAGCAGTGCAGGCGATGGTGACGTTTTGCTTCTCTTCAGCCATCAGTCGATTGGATGACAATAAAAGTTGAGGACCGACTGGTGAGAGAGCGATTAAAAAAATATATTTATAATACAGTCATTAAGTTACAAAACTAACTGACCCTGAATTATAAATACAGCAGAGAATTCCCAAAAGGAAAGACCTCAAAGGTAACTTGTCTTTGTGTTTAAAAGCTATGAGACTCCTGTCCAGCAAGATGAAACGACTTTGCCACTTTACTGATAGAAGTGTTTCTCACTTTCACCGCTCACAATTTTGAACATCTTTCCTTCCATTATATCGTTTTTGTGGAAAAATTAGTCTGTGTTTTTAAAGTGGGTCAGACCAGGCACGGAATTAGCGAGCCCCGATGGTAATTATAACAAAAGGTCGCAAAAATGAACCGGACGTCAAGTATTGGGAACTTCAAACCTGGAGCTTACGTTAATTCTCACTAAACAAGAAGAAATGTAGTCACTTTTTACCAGTCAATTATAAATTTAAAGTATTTTTTGCAAAAGACTCCCTGTTTTTAAACTCTGTTTGGCAGTCGCCGAAAAGAAAAAGATGCGGAAGATTGCGCTAGTATCTTGTGCTTCACCCTTGAGAATACTCCCTCTCCCTCACTTCCTTTGTGAGTGTGCCCGCAGGCTGTTTTTAGGATAATCACACTCACGTGGCTGCGTTTGAAATAAACGAGATACTACACGCGCCAAAATTGGTTAAAGCCATTTAACGCAGAAAATTGTAAAAAATAAAAGTTAATAAAATAAAATAAAATAAAATAAATTATAATAAAATAAATAAATAAATGGAAGACGTCATCTCCGTTCATTAGACAAGAGCCAGGAACACGCAATTTTTTTTCTGCAACTGAACCTTTCAAAGATTTCGTTCGAGGCACAACCCTTTCTCTTGTTCTTCCAAACTCCCAGTTATGGAAAAGAGTTTATTTATCTTGGATATCCCCAAGTTTTAAATATTTCGATTTAACTACATGTTTTGCAATGTAACGAAATATAGTTCCGGAATAATAACGACTCAATTTAAAACACAAATAAAGAAACTTACATTGAACAGTTAGCTTGGCTGTAGCGTTGACGCTTCCCAGCAAATTGTCAGCACTGCAGCTGTATACGCCTTCGTCTCCAGGTTTAACGTCCTTTACAATCAGAGCGCCACTGGACTCTACCACGTGACGTCCAACAGGAAGCGATGAATTCAGCTTAGACCACGTAACATGTGGAGGTGGATTACCATCCGCTGTACATTTCAACATAGCTGTCTGACTTTCATTGACTGTTGTTGCAACAGGAGGCTGCAGCAGAGAAGGAGCCGAGATGGACTGGCCCGGCTCACCTTTGGCACCTTTCACACCCTGAGGGCCTCTAGGTCCTTTGGGTCCCTGGTCACCTGGCAGTCCGAGATCCCCTTTAATGCCCATCAGTCCTTGAGGTCCTATAGGTCCATGTTTACCAGGAGGTCCCCGTGCACCAGATCTCCCTGGGGGACCTGGTTTCCCTCGGTTTCCGGGTCTTCCTCGTCGTCCTGTGTTACCTTTTGGTCCTGAGCGGCAGAGCGTCTCATCTTTAGCACAGATTTGGTTTTGCAGTAGTCGAAGCTCTTGTTTGATCAGTAGTTTTACTTCAGAGGCGGTTTGGACAGATTTCTGTTGAGAATCGTCGGGTGAAGCGCGTTTTTCTCTTGAATTGGTGTCTTTCTCTCCTAGAAATTGAAGTTTAACACATCAATTAAATCACCTTCGTTCAATTTACCTTTAGTGGCTTGGCAGAGGGATTTCTCGCACACTTGTCCACGCGCAAAGTTATTGCATCACATTTTGTCATAAAGGCGCCGCAAGAAAAGCTTGGACGTTTTCTGTCGGGGCATACGCCGTTTTGATCAGTGTCTGGTCGATCAAGTATAGCCATTTGCCGACGACTGCATCACGAAAGCATGTGAGAGAAACCCCTGTTTAGGGTACGTAATGTGAAAGGTAAATAACAAAGGAAGAAAGCAAGATTTTTTGTCAGTGGAAAAAGTAATGTAAACTAGGCGTAAACATGCTCGGAGGGCGAGCCAAAATTTAACCGTGATCTGGAGAGTAGCCACTTATTTCCGTTTTTATTATTCACCTTCCAAAAAAACAGCCAGCTAGAACTGTTCAAGATAGACAGGAATAGCCTACGTGGCAGGCGAAGTCGAGAGGCTGAAGAGAGGGAGAGAAATCGCTGGCTAAACCAGGAAAGACTACTGTTGCCGTTTGAGCTCACAATAAAAAGAATGTTTAGCTGGTAAAGAACACAACTAAAAGTGAAGTAATAGTAATACAGCTGTACCAAGAAAAACATCGAAACCCACCTCTTGTCTCCTGCCAGTGACCTTTTGAATGGCTGCCTTTCATATCTTTCCATCTTCCGCAGTTCTTTTGTACTTTTTGAAGAATTTCTGTCTCCATCTGATCACAGCATGTTACTGAGCGTGATATCAGTCCATGATGTTCTTGTATTTTCAGTTCCAAGTGAATTAGTGCGATACAACACACAACAGACAACAGCAAACCTGAAGTGGAACACAAGCTGTCGAGTGTTTTTCTTCGATTCGTCTGCTTCTCTTCTTCATCCAGTTTTTTCATGATTTAAAGTTCGTCAAAGGTGTTCGACTTCGCAATTAGAGAGTGAAAAATATCGTCTGAATTTTTTGAAAAGTATAAAAAATTTAAATTAAAATCTAACTGATTGAGAGGGAGGAGTAATGAAAATTGCGTCTAAACAGAATGGTAAACCACCGAACTGGAACTCGACGTAACTGAATACTGACGTAAGTGTCGATATGGTTACATTACTTGTCTTGCATGATATAAGCATTCAGTGCTACAGGAAGTAATGACCTAGCCAAGGTCAAATGTTACTTACTCATCAGAAAATACTGCTAAAATCAATTCAGGTTGGATAAATCGTTAAATTCGGGATGGTCACTGTCTACTCAATCAGCATATTGAAAAGTAACAAGAACGCGTTGTCCTTAGAATTGATCGAAAATGTTATTACTGCGCTTTTTTGTAACTACGACCTGAATGTCAATCATTTAGTTACTAATTAAACACACAGACCACTCGTCCTTTTCTTTTTTGAGCGATGGTCACTCGGTGTGACTCGTTGACTTTATACGCTCATGGAAACTGGGCCTCAGTAAGGATGGATACATCTTTTAAAATTCCGTTTGGGATTTAAACTGAACAGTGGAATTACAGAAAAAGCACCACTCACTACATCGGGGGAAGTAAAAAGAGCTTAAAAGCTAATGGGGCCGTGTGTGTAGAAATCCATACTATACATAAGTTCAAAAATAAACAAAAGAAGTAGAAACTAAAAAAAAGTGATAAGGATAATAACAATAACAATAACAATAACAATAACAATAACAATAACAATAACAATAACAATAACAATAACAATAACAATAACAATAACAATAACAATAACAATAACAATAACGGAGAGTTGTAAACTATACGGCCTTAAACGTGACGATGAAGAAAGGGCCATAAGAATATTTGGGTAAACAAGGTTTTCTTGACTTTTGTCCACGAACAGCAGAATGCACTTCTGTCTGCATCTGTAAATACTAAGAACGTGTTCCGAAAATAAAACTAGTAAAATCATGCAAATTTATGAATAGATATAGAAAAATCTTCGTTATGTAGAACGTTGATAAAAATATTATAACCGCATGTAGAGTAAACGTCGTTTGCACCTGTATAGCTGGGTCAGTTCTATTAGAACACACAGAAGAGATGCCACGCATTTCAGCAAGTTTTATTTGCTGGATTTATTTACCCATGTTTGTATGTTCTGAGCATTTCTTATGTATCAGTTTGTAAATATGAGCGTAATTCAGATCAAAAAGAAATTATCTATTTTGCTAATTCAGTAAAGAATCCATTCATTCAATGAAGAGTAAAATTAAAACTGTTTTTCTTTTTATCAAAATATTGTTTTCTGTGAGGTTGTAAAGTTCGACTGAAAAGAGACCAAAACTCATACAAACCCTGCATTTGTAGCTGACTGATACCTCCACAAGGGGGACGTTCATCCTTGCCAATGGCCTTTCGATGTTCGTATTAAAGAAGTTTCACTGCAATCAATTGTCCATGAGTAGCACAAAATGTCTTCGCTGTTTGTTTTGTCAATCAAGCAAAAAGATACCTGATAAATTAACTAGTCATTTGTGATCCTTTTTTGGTAGTATCATGAACCGATTACATGAGCTTTTGTTAGAGTTCATACAGAAGAGCCGGAAGTTTCAGAGGATGCTCTGCTTACTCCAAACATCATCATCATCATCATCATCATCATCATCGTCGTCGTCGTCGTCGTCGTCATCATCATCTACTTTATTTAAGTGTCAAAACTTCTAGCAAGTCACAAGTAATTCAATAATAGAGGACACTGAAATACGTACATATGAATTATAACATTACCCATCTTAAAATAATTGACTGGAGTGTCTTCAAAAACTAAGCTTTCTTTTAAGGAAAAGGTAGGCTGATTCTTCATCTTTTTTTCTGAGTTGTGAATCAGGGTGATGGCGAGTTATGTCATTCCAGAACACTTCCACTTTCCCAATGTGTGGTATCCTTGCTCGCTACCATCACCAGTATCACCAAACCTGAGCTGTTTAACAGGAAGATGTGTCTTGTCAGTGAGGAGACCACTGTCTTCACGCCATACATTGTCATTCTTAACACAGTTACAACCATGACGGGAGTCTGCACATGAATTGGTCATTCCGCATGCCCGCTTACCACTGTCAGGGGGTGCTCCGCCCCAGTACGTCATCTTTGTAGAGTCACGTGACACCCACTACCGTCTGAGTTTTTCCTGTAAAGCCACAAACCCGAGCCATGACACTCATACTTGATAAACTGTTCACAGTGTGAGGAGACTCTGGTGAGACTCGCCAGCTGAGACAGACTCGCTCCTGTGTAATGAATGTCACGGGAGTAACATCCTGCAGGTTCACACCCCTGGATATGTGTTCTGCTTTCACTGCCGTGACTGATGACTGTCACGCCAACTCCATTCTTGTCAGTCATGTCTCAAAATACTGTAAATGGTGCCAGACCTCCCTTGCAAACTGGATTAATGACGTAGTTGCCGCTTACACTGCTGACGTATTTTCTTATCACAAAACAAGAAGCAGCATTAACTGGAGAATTGATTTTGACTTTAGCTTCGATTGTTGACAAAGCATTGGTCGCTCTACAGGTGTAAGATCCTTCATGGGATTTCTTGATGTTCTGAAGAACCAGTGTTCCATTCAGTAGAACATTAGAGTCAACAGGAAGTGAAGACTTGCCATCTTTTGTCCAAATGATTGTAGGACTCAGGTCACTATCAGCCACACACGGTAGACGGATAGTTGAACCAATCACAGGAGTCACCTCTTCAAGGGGACGGACTTTGAACCTCAGACGTGAGAACACCATGCGCTGAGCCTTGACTGTGTCTGTTCCCAGAATTTTCACTGTCTTACAAATGTGTATTCCACCGTCCTTTTTTGTCATTTCATAGATTGTCAGCGCTCCATTCCTTAAGTCAGTTCTATCGTTAGGTAAACTTCCAGCTGCTCTAGACCACGTGATACAGTAGCAGTGCAGGCGATGGTGACGTTTTGTTTCTCTCCAGCTATCAGCCGAGTTGATGACAATAAAAGCTGAGGACCAACTAGAGAGAGAGAAGAATATTCAAAAACAGTTAAATACAACTGTCAAGTTTCAAAAGTAAAGAACTCCAAGACTAACTGTAAAAACTATGTTTGCAGATAATAAATTCCAAAAGAACGATCTTAAACATAATTTGTCTTTCTTTTGAACAAGTTCTGGGAAAATACTGTAGAGTGTAAGAAAACGAATTTGATAAAAAATAAGCTGTAAGAACGTAACTAGCCCGCAACTTTCAAATCTCATTAATTAAAAAAAATTGAAATTTTTTCTTTTTTGTGGACAAGTCGCTCGTATGTTTTCACATTAAAGTGGATCATCCCAGCGAATTCTCCGATAGTGACATTATAACCAAGAAACGGACGTCGTTATATTCGGAATTTTATGGGTCTAAAATACCTCTAGCTTCACACTTTGCAAGAAATAACTAAACTTTCCTGCCCATTAAAAGCGTATTCTTTCCCAAACAAGCTGTTTCCACGGTACCACGACCACTTTTGGAATATAAACAAGATGCACGTCACTCTGTTCGGGTAAAAGTCGTTTACTGTGGCTTTGCGGAAATAGAAACCTCTATTGAGAAAAGAAAAGGAGTAAAACGTTTTCGTGATTTTTTTCGTGCTAACAAAAGTGACAGTTTGAAAGCGTTTCGTTCAAGCCATAGAATTTCTTCTTCCCACAAACTTGTACGTGTTGTTTATTTCTCGAGTGCAAACTCAACTTTAAAAATATTTGACAATTCAATGACACTTTTTCATGAAGCAGTTCTACATATCGAGTTACCCTTGAAGGAAGGCTCATAAAATTTTGACAAGTAAAGCAACTTACACTGAACAGTCAGCTTAGCGGTAACGTTGATGCTGCTCAGCACATTTTTAGCTTCACAGCTGTAAACACCGTCGTCTCCAGGTCTAACGTCCTTTACAATCAGAGCGCCACTCGACTTTACCACGTGACGTCCAACAGGAAGTGGTGAATTCAGTTAAGACCACGTGACATGTAGAGGTGGGTTACCATGCGCTGTACATTTCAACATGGTTTTCTGACTTTCATTGACTGTTGTTCCAACAGGAGGCTGCAGCAGAGAAGGAGCCGAGATGGACTGGCCGATACACCTTTGGCGCCTTTGGCGCCTTTCACACGCGGCGGGCCTCTAGGTCCTTCGGGTCCCTGGTCACCCTGCAGTCCGAGATCCCCTTTAATGCCCATCAGTCCTTGAGGTCCTATAGGTCCATATTTACCAGGAGGTCTCCGTGCACCAGGTCTCCCTGGGGGACCTGGTTTCCCTCGGATTCCAGGTCTTCCTCGTCGTCCTGTGTTACCTTTTGGTCCTGAGCGGCATAGCGTTTCAACTTTAGCACAGATTTGGTTTTGCAGCAGACGAAGCTCTTGTTTGATCAGTAGTTTTACTTCAGAGGCGGTTTGGACAGATTTCTGTTGAGAATCGTCGGGTGAAGCGCGTTTTTCTCTTGAATTGGTGTCTTTCTCTCCTAATTATAAAAATTGACGTTAGACACATCAATTAAACCACCTTCGTTCTATTTACCCATAGTGGCACGGCAGAGGCATTTCTCGTGCGCTTGACCACGCGCGAAGTTATTTCCTCACATTTTGTTGTAGATAGTGAGTAGAGTGTTTTCCGCGCGCGGTGTGACCTATTTATATCATTTTTCAATAAAAACATGTAGTGTCTGCTGTTAAGTTTTGAACGTCTAGTAGATTTATACTAAAACAATTAGATTATTCGCTCTCGATTTCTATGCGTGATAGTTGATTCGGCCCTCGGCCTCATCAACTATCACGCGATAGAAATCTCGAGCTCACAATCTAATTGTTAAATAGAAAAGTCTCAAGAATGCTTTGTCCTTCTCGGTGCGCTTCGTGGACTATTCGCTCATAGAAACTCGGCCTCGGTAAAAAAGGATGCATTACTTAAAATTTCGTTTAGGATTAAACTGAACAGCAGAATTACAGAAAAGCACCCCTCAGTACGTATTGACAGATTTTCCCTCATTCAGTTTATTTATACCCAGAAGTAAAAAAAATTAACTTACAAGCTCATGGGTTTGTGTGCAAAAATCCATACTATACATAATTTAAATAATAACAAATTATAGTACAACGCTAATTTTTGGCGTGCTCCCATTGGTCGAAATCGATCACGTGAGGTGATAGTGTCTCTCCTCAGCGGGCGCCTATAAGCGCATAGTGCTGCATAGTGCCCGTTTTGGCAATTTGGCTCAAAATTTAGCGTTGTACAGCGAAAACAATAGAGCCCTTCTGTCTCAGGCCCTATGTATGTCAAGTTCCCTCGGAACTTCATTAAGCCCTCGAACTACGTTCTCAGGGTAATAGCGGAGCTTGCGGAGCACCATAGGTAAGAAAATTTGGTAACCCGTTGATCCGAAAAATTTTGGTTCTGACGTCAGCGTACGTCCGTCCGTCCGTACAGACTCTGGGGGAGGGTGACGGGAGTCCCAAGGCAGCCTGACCGGGGGAGCTGGAATGCCATTTTTAGCCAATGACGTCACGTTAGTGACGTCATATGGCTACTGTCAGAGCCTAAAAATCAACGATAGACGTCTGGATAGACGTTGTACGTACGTGCGATGTCTGTCTTACGATTTGTGAGGCTGGGGGGATATTCTGTGAGACGATGGGTGGGGGTGTGCACCGGGACACTGGAAGTCTTACCTTATTAGCGGCACAAACCCATACAGCTAATGTTATGGGAGTAAGACCCCCGGGCTTTGAAGTGTTTTGCATTCGCAAGTGTGGATCTACTTCGAATGCCTGTTTTGTGTACGTGAGGTCTGGCAGGATTTTATTCGCGTTGTAGTCCTGTGTTTACTTAGCTGAAGTACATTTTTCCACAGCAGCAAATACAAGACGGACTTGCCAATTTGAGATGTTGTATGAACAGAACGTGGAAATTAACGTTACATCGATCCCTAATTAACAGTGAAAGAAACAATATTTAAAGCCCAAGTTTATAACGATAGTGAAAAGAGTAGAGTAAAACAGCATAAAATTTTTCGGGATTATCCCTCGGTAATAGCCTGCGTCGCAGACACTCTACACCGCCTGTATAGAATATCGACGGTTTCGAGTTTCGACAACGCGTGGGCCGGCTGCAACGCAGGCTACTCGGTAACAGCGAATCTAAAATTTGCAGTGTCATTTTTGTGTGCGTGTTATAAAACATGAACCCAATTAAAACTAAATCGGAAATTGCGCGGCTTGTTGCTAGCTATTCTTAAAACTGAAAAACTTGAATGAAACTAGTATTAAAATCCAAGTCACAGTGGTGATCAAGGAATTAGAGGATGGATGTAGTAAAATCTTAACAAGATACTAAACGTTATTTCGGGGTTATTCATAGCTCAAAGTGTAAAGCGCATGTTGAGAAATTTGCATAGTTGACAGCTGTAATTTCAGCCTTATAAGGAATGTAACGCAACACTTGAAACATCTCGAACCGACCGAAACAGTACCGAAAGATTAACAACAACAGATATGTGACAAAGCATTCTAACAGAGACCTGTTGGATCTACTGGAAAGCGAGCTGAATTTGAACATTTTCGTACTGTTCGAAGGTAAAGCAAACGAAATTTATTCGGCTGTAGGTTGAGACTCCAAATAAACACGTGAGCTAAAAATAACTTTGTACCGTGGGAAAGTTACAAATGTAAACATACTTTGGTCGATTTGTGAAGCAAAAAGACGAAAATTATTATAGCCAACTTGATTACAAAGCAAGTAACTTCAAATAACAGGGGAAATAAATATAGTTGCAAAACTATTTCAGTCGTGTTTATAAACGCTAGTTCAAACCGATTTCGAACGAAAATATTGTGGATACAAGAAACGCCGTTTGATGGCAGACTCCTGTTTTGACAATACAATGTACCAAGAACGTAAGTGGTTGCCTGAAACGTCTGAAACCTTACAAATTAAACAAAGTAAAGCGAGTCGCGTGTCACGCAAATCACGCAGAGCGTCAAAACGGCACCCTTTAAGAGAGTTGACCGTTTATGAGCACTGAAAAGTATTGGATATTCGCCGGTAGAAGTAAGAAATTAAAAGGTTCAACTGCAACTTGCATTTATTTCTGAAGTAAAATTGTTAACTTTCCACTGATCTTTGCCTAAATTATGTATGCAACATTTTTCGACGGTGAGTTTAAGTTTAAGTTTACTTGTTTTTGTCTGTGTTCTTTAAAGAACCGTGAAACAAAGAGCTTTCTTCGTTTTTTTTTTTACTCCGCGTAGTCACGCTGCTGAATCATTACCAGGTTTTATAGTGGAGAACCACAAGATCTTTTTTATGGTGGTGGTGGTGGTGGGGGGGGGGGGGCTGAGGGGTTAGGGTGGGACTTACCGGAGGTGTTAGGGGGGGGGCTGAGGGGTTAGGGTGGGACTTACCGGAGGTGTTAAGTCCCATAGGTTGTCAGGACAAATTTCACCATATTGTGAAAAAAAACGTCATTGGCTCTGCGCGTATTGCGCGCCTATGTTTTCTTGTAGCTGAAGTAAACAATATGGCTGCTGGTTCCTCGTACGCTCGACTTTCAATACGATAATTGTAATACATTCTTGGAATGAAGACTTGTGGCAGTTCATCATGAAAAGGAAAAGGATTGCTATAATCTCGATGGCGCATATAGAAGATACTGGAGAGCTTGAAGGCAAGAAATCCTTGTTTAAGGACATACTTGTTTTTTTTCCCCAAAGCTAAGGAGATCTGGAAAGAACCCGGCAACTTTCGTTTAGATTTTCAAGGCCTTCTTTCAGTTCAGATAAGTGGTAAAGTAAATTACAGATTTTAGTGTGGATTTACATTGTAAAAATTGTTTATGAAGTTATGAATATATGAAATTCATATAACTGAACTGCGGAATGAAGAAATAAATGTAAAGAAGATCCTCGCAGTTATTAACGCAACTTATGCAGTTGCGAAAAGAAAGCCTGAAAAAATCAGGCTTGCCGGGATTCGAACCCTGACCTCTGCGATACCGGTGCAGAGCTCTAACCAATTGAGCTAACAACAAGCCAACTGGGAGCTGGTCATTAAATTGGTTCGTAATATACCCGGGAAAGATGATTAAGATGAAGTTATGAATATATGAAATTCATATATTTGAACCGCGGAATGAAGAAATAAATGTAAAGAAGATCCTCGCAGTTATTAACGCAACTTATAACTGCGAGGATCTTCTTTACATTTAAAAATTGTTTAATTGAGCGAGTTTACATGTTAAGTAAATTACGGTAATTTTCTTGAAATGTTTTAAAAACTTGTTTAAAAATAGCTCGTAGTTCCCGTTTGCCGGTTTGCGAGTAACTTTACTCGAGGGGAAATTTGTATGCAGTTTGCTAGGCAAACAAATGCTTCGTATGTGAATGACATTTCATGTTTTTGAAGGTTTCTAATTAAGCTCAATTTCCTTTTGAACTTTAGTGCGTAATTTTCAATATTTTTCTTAGAGGAATTCTACTGTATTTTATTCGAAAAGTGGAAATCGTGACTATTCTAGACTGAGTCTGTGTTGTTTTTTCAATGTAGATCGTTTTACTTCGGCGACGCATATTGGGTTGTTTTGACTATTAAATTCGTATTTATCGTATTTATTTAGTATTCAACACCTGTAGAGTCGCTCTGTCGTCATTTTTAAGTTTATAGTCTTAGTGTAAAGTTCCTTATGTTTTTTGTTCAGTTGTGGAATATTTTATCTTCCTTATATTGTTATATTTTTTAGTTTCTCCAATTGAAGTGAATGACATTACTGTCCCAATTTAGCGACTAAACTTAGACTCGCCGTTTCAGTGAGTGAGTTCAATGCAGCATGTTTTCGTGTTCGTTTTGTTTTTTGTTAAACCGCTACGCCATTTCAGTATGTCTTTAGTTACAGATCGAAATGAAATCTTTATTTAAGTAACTATAAGCAAAGCATTTCTCGGTTTAAGTCTACATGTATTTTCTCTAAAATGAGACTCTAAAAGCTTCCTAAAATTTAATAGTTCAGGTTGTATTCTTGAAAGCGCCCGATTAATATACTTCGCGGTCGAAAAACTTGTGCCATTTTCTCTTGATAATTATACGTGTGCTTGAAAGTTTCCGAAAACATTTTTTGGAGAATTTTTGTCAGTAAACGGTTTGATGCCAGGAAAATATTATTTATTTTAGCAAGATAGATTTCGAGAAATGTTTCGTGGTTAACAGCTATTAAAACAGCCAGAGGGATGCATTGGAATCAGTGAGAATGTGTATTTGCATGGAAAAGTCTTTAAGTGGGTTTTTTAGCAATTGCATGTAGTTTTACAGGTACTCTTCTTGAACTCTATAAGCTAGCTTTCGAAAGAATGCTACAAGAAGAGCTTTCGGTGAAAGTCGTACTGAAAAATTGATGAAAAATGAGCCAACTCACAGTTTCCTCAGTGGTGCGCATGTTTTCCCTTGCTATTTTACACCTCTCGGGGAATTACTGCACAACTAAAATTTACTGTATTTTACGGGCCAATTAGCATGAAAGAGAGACGTGGAGCTCCGCTTTTAGGCTTGGCTAAATCTATATATTATTTGTTGTGAACATCAAATGTCCTCGGGTAGCCTTTCAGACGATAGTGCCTTCGACAGAAGAACTCTAGTGTTTAAATATAACTAAAAATTATAACTAAAAATTATAAATTAAAACTATACGGCCTTACAGGTTTTCTGTACGTGAGGATGAAGAAAGGAATGATAATAATATTAATCACAACGAACAGTTATAAACTATACGACCCTACAGGTTTTCTTTTACATAAGGATGAAGAACTGAGGACAATGAGAATATTTGGGTGAATCAGGTTTCCTTGATTGATGCCTGTGATCAGCAGATTGCGCTTTTACCTGAATTTGTATGTACTAAAAATGTGTTCTGAAATACTGACATACTGACTGACACTGACACTGTAATACTGACACTTCCTTGCTAATGAAATCACGCAAATTTATTACTGGACATAAATGAATAGACATGACGCAGAAGGTTGATAAAAATGTTACACCGAATGTAGATCAAGCGTCATTTGGACCGGTTTAACTAGATCAGTCACATAGAAAAGATGCCGTGCATTTGAACCCATTTTATTTTCTGGATTTAACTTGTTATTTATAAAGAAGAAGAAACCAAGTCTGAACACGCAATCGGACTCTATCCGCGCAAAACTATTTATCTAGACATTTACTGATTCGGATTTGATTTACCTGTTTTTAAATTGTTAGTGTTTATTATATTTGTAAATATTCGCGTAATTCAGTTCTAGCGGGCTGCCTAACGAATTGTCTATTCAGTGCTAGTACTAATTTTTTTAAACATCGTTTTCTTCAAGGTTGTAAGGTTCCACTGTCGTTTTTAGTCCGATAACAGGGTCATAACAACCAACTGGACAGTTGAACCTTTCCTTACTGACACTTCTATAATATGGAGACCTCTCTATCGGGAACAGTTCACCTGGACCGAAAAGAGCTTAAAATTCATACAGACCCTGCATGTTTGAGTGTAATCCTGCTTCTATTGTCATTAATCGATTTCGTGAGCTACTATAGATCGAAACCTAATATTCATACAGTAAAAGTCAAAGGTTACTCCTTAAACTAAAATAATATTAATATTAATGTTAATACTAGTATTAACATTAATAATAGTAATAATAGTATTAACATTAATGTTAATACTAGTATTAACATTAGTATTAACATTACAGAAGTGTCAGTAAGCTTTCCCTTACGTAAAAGTTGTTGCAAATCTTTTTCTTTGCTGAATTCTAAATCAAAGTGTTCGCGTATTATACCATCCCATAACACTTCAATTTTCCCAGTGTGTGGTAACCTTTCTCATGGCTATCGCCAGTGTCCCCAAACCTGAGCTGTTTGACAGGAAGATGTGTCTTGTCAGTAAGGAGACCGCTGTCTTCACGCCATACATTGTCATTCTTATCACAGTTACAACCAAGACTGGAGTCTGCACATGAATTGGTCATCCCGCATGCGCACTTACCACTAACAGATGCTCCGCCCCAGTACGTCATCTTAGTAGAATCACGTGACACCCACCATCCGTATAGATCGTTATTGAAAAGTAAAACCGAACCATAACACTCGTACTTGATAAACTGTTCACAGTGTGAAGAGACAAGGGTGAGACTCGCCAGCTGAGACAGACTCGCTCCTGTGTAATGAACGTCATGTGAGTAACAACCATGAGGTTCACATCCCTGGACATGTGTTCTGCTCTCACTGTCGTGACTGATGACTGTCACGCCAACTCCATTCTTGTCAGTCATGTCACAAAATACTGTAAATGGTGCCAGACCTCCCTCGCCATCTGAATCAATGACGTAATTTCCGCTTACACTGCTGACGTATTTTCTTATCACAGAACAGGAAGCACCAGTTGGAGAATTGATTTTGACTTGAGCTTCTACTGTTGTCAGTGCAGTAGTCGCTCTGCAGGTGTAAGATCCTTCATGGGATTTCTTGATGTTCTGAAGAACCAGTGTTCCATTCAACAGAACATAAGAGTCAAAAGGAAGTGATGACTTGTTATCCTTTGTCCACGTGATTGTAGGTCTCAGCTCACTCTCGGCCACACACGGTAGACTGACAGTTGAACCAATCACAGGAATCATCTCTTTCGGAGGACGGACTTTGAACCGCAGAGGAGAGAATATCATGACTAAAGCCGTGTCAGTTTGTGATCCCAGAATATTCTCTCCCTTACAAATGTATATTCCAGCATCCTTTCTTGTGACTTCATAGATTGTCAGGGCTCCTTTCTTCACGTCAATTCTGTCTTTGGGCAAACTACCAACTGACTTTGACCACGTGATACTGGGCTGCGGCTGACCAGTAGCAGTGCAGGCGATAGTAACGTTTTGTTTCTCTTCAGCCATCAGTCGATTGGAAGACAAGAAAAGTTGAGGACCAACTGGTGAGAGAGTAGTTTTTTAAACTATTTAAATACAACCCCTGAAACTAACTATAGAACATATTATTTTTGTGGGCCATAAATTCCGAAAGAAATTAGCTGTAAGAACTGTGCTGCAACTTTTAAAGTTCGCGAATATAAAAACATTTTTCTGGAAGTTATTTCTCTTTTGTAGACAAATTGTACGTATGTTTTCACAGCATTAAAGTGGATCAGCTCAGCGATTGCCGATAGTAACAATAGCAAATAGCGAAGGCGGCTAAACTGGGGACGACGTTGTCTTCGTAACTTTATGGCACTCAAACATACCTAACATTTCACTTTATAGTAAATAAAGAAAGAGGAAACACAATCATTACTCTTTTCTTGTCAAGAAAAGATGCACTCTTTCACAGAGTCACTCAGTTTCTAAGTAAACGGAAAACATTTTTCTTTTTCACATAGTTATGATAACTAGCAAAACAGTCATGCAACTTACACTGAACAATCAGCTTAACTGTAGTGTTGACGCTTCCCAGCAAATTTTTAGCTCTGCAGCTGTAAACTCCGTCGTCTCCAGGTCTAACGTCCTTTACAATCAGAGCGCCACTGGACTCTACCACATGACGTCCAACAGAAAGGGATGAATTCAGCTTAGACCACGTGACCTGTGGAGGTGGATTACCATGCGCTGTACATTTCAACATAGCTGTCTGACCTTCATTGACTGTCGTTTCAACAGGACGCTGCAGCAGAGAAGGAGCCGAGATGGACTGGCCCGGCTCCCCTTTGGCGCCTTTGACACCCGGCGGGCCTCCAGGTCCTGCGGGACCAGGGTCACCTGGCATTCCGAGATCCCCTTTTATGCCTACCGGTCCTTGAGGTCCTATAGGTCCATGTTTACCCGGAGGTCCCTCTGGTCCGGGTCTCCCTGGGGGACCCGGTTTCCCTCGGATTCCGGGTCTTCCTCGTCGTCCTGTGTTACCTTTTGGTCCTGAGCGGCAGAGCGTTTTATCTTTAGCACAAATTTGGTTTTGCAGCAGACGAAGCTCTTGTTTGATCAGCAGTTTTACTTCAGAAGCTGTTTGGACAGATTTCTGCGGTGAATAATCGAGTGAAGCGCGTTTTTGTCGTAAGACCGCGCCTTTCTCGGCTAAAACGTAAGAGAAATGACATTTATTAAAAACTGTACGTTAATCATCTTCGTTCGTGTGAATGGGGAACACAAGGATAAGGATTTGAGCAAACCTTTCAGTTGTGATTTTTTTGTGAAAATTAATTTAAAAAAGTATAACATGCCACGGAAAGCGAGCTAAAATTAACCGCGTTTTGGCTGACAGCCACCATTTTGGGTTTTGTTTTCCACGGTTTAAAAATAGTTCGCTAGTATTGCAAGTGACCACTTTCTAGATTACTGTGTTGAAAAATAAAACTGTTCATGCAAGACAAACAGGAAAGACTTCTCAGTTTGTTACCGCGTGAGCTGACAAGAATAAGAACAAAACTCACCCCTTGTCTCCTGCCAGTGACCTTTTGAATGGCTGTCTTTCGTATGTAGCCATCGTCCGTAACTCTGTTGTACTTTTTGAAGGAGTTCGGCCTCCATCTGATCACAGCATGTTACTGAATCTGATATCAGTCGATGATGTTCTTGTATTCTGAGTTCCACGTGAATTAGTGCGATACAACACGCAACAGACAGCAGCAAACCTGACGTGAAACACACGCTGTCGAGTGTTTTTCTTCTGTTCGTCTGCTCTTCTTTACCTTGTTGTTTCATCGTCTTAATGTACCGTCAGAGAAGTGTGACTTCTCAATTGCGAATGAAACTGAGAGGAGTAATGTAAATTGTCTCTGAACAGAACGTTAAACTTCCGAACGTGATATGTAAACTAAATACTGATGTAAGTCAATTGATCGGCAAACATCAGAACTTTCACTTAAGTCTTTGTTTCAAGAGTGTTACTTACTACTACAGGAAGTAATCAGCTTACCAAGGTCAAATCTTAATTACTTAAAAAAAAAAACTGGATAAATTTCAAATTCAGGGAGAAACCGTTAGATTTCTTTATGTCTTGTTGTTCTTTTGTGGTTGTAAAATTAATAATATCGCGCATTCTTTGTAGTTTTCAACAAAAGGAATTTTTTTCTGATGGTCCCAAAGGATTTGAATGCATTTTTTTGACCTTTGTGCATGCAGCTGAGACCGCGAATTAACTTTTTGGGCCAATTCTAGCCCACAAAAAGTGTCGACAAATTAAGTTTCCCCAAATCCTATAATCCAAAATGATTTTTCTATACAATGACATTTCCACCTTACCGACAAAATCACAGACTTTCCACGCAATAAACATTTTTTCTTGATAGCCATGATTTGCATTATTTTTGGGCCTCTGCGTAGCACTGCGCAGCATGTTTTAGCCTCTGGGGCTGCTAGACAAAATGGGGTATTTTCCCTAAGGATCAAACATATCGCGCATTCTTTGTAGTTTTCAAAAAAAAGGAATTTTTGTCTGATGGTCCCAAAGGATTTCAAAGCAGTTCTGACATTTGTGCATGCAGCCGGTGGGCCGGGTTGGGAGGTAGGTAGTACCACTTGTAATTAAACAATAGGGTTCTTCTTTCGAAGGCACTATCGTGTGATAGCTTGTCCGAGGAAATTTGATGTTCACAACAAATCTTAGCCCGAGAACGTAGTTCGAGGTCTAATATGAAGTTTGAGAGGGATCCTATCACACATAGGGCCTGAGACAGATAGGACTATTATTGTACAACGCTAAATTTTGAGCAAAAGTTGCCAAAAACGGGCACTACGCGCTGATAGGGGCCCCCTGTAGAGAGACACTATCTCGTCACATGATCGGGTTCGACCAGTGGGAGCACGCCAAAATTTAGCGTTGTACTATAACTTGCGATAGGGTTGTCCTGCACGGAACGTGAATCCTCCTAGTCCGATAATTACCCCATTCTCCACCAATTAAACGACTTTTTACATTCCGTTTCAACCGTAGATATCATAAGACTTATGTACTTCCGTTGGTACGTTTTGCATTTGTTCTTCTTAGGCCATCGTATTGTTTTAGATATGACAATTACTTCTTAGGGTCCACATGCATAGTTGTCTTCAGTTATACTTGTTTCAGAAGAGAAAGCGAGCAAACAACAGACCAAAACGGCTGAATAAAGCATTCTTTGGAGCGGCACTTTTTTAGGGGAATATATAGGGAATACAGAGACTCGTGCATGACAGGTGATCCTCATGATAAAAAAAATCTATTACAAAGAACATGTATCAGGCTGAAGGATTCTCTGAAAACTATTTGTAGACATTTACCGTGGTCTATTGCGAACACGCGAAACTGATTAGCTCAACTGATCATCATTGTCTATTTACTGACAGGCAACATTTACGTGGGCTATGTCCGTAGAATTGAACTGAAAATACATAATATTTTTGGTAAATACGACCTATCGTCGTTTTGCGATTACAGTCAAGTATAACAAACGGATTACTCGTCCCCGTTTTCTATGAGTGGTGGTCAACTCCGCCGCGCCTTTTCACTCACACATAACTCGGCTTCGTAGTGCTAAATAATTGTTATGATGAAAAAAAAAATTGCTTTTCAAAATTCCGCTTGGCATTAAACTAACCAGTAGAAGTAGAGAAAGACGCTGCTTAATAATGTAAAGAAGAGCTTAAACATCTCCTTCATTCTTATTATTAGACAGACAATATCAACAACAACGCAACACAACATTATTTACACACAATAGTAATGAACAAAATTGAAGACGTGAGGATAAAGAAAGAGCAATAAGGATATTTGGGTGAAGGAGGTTCTCTGATGCAAATTACGTCATTCATTTGCTTAGTAATTACTTCCCAGCCTCCCTCGAGTGCTACAGCCAAGTCGTCAATATTTTTCCCGGCTTTTATCTCAGTCTTTACACACTACACAAAAAAATGGAAAGATACTCCTAACAACACTGCTCTTCGTCATGCAGAATCTGGATAAAAACCACATCAAACTTTTGGAACCTTCGTCAAATGTTGTTAAGAGTCGTCTTTGTAAATCACACAGAAGAGATGCTGCATATTTAAACCCATTTTATACTAGTCTGAAATGTCAGCTATCTCTTCCCCTTAACCCGGAGGTGCCCCTGTGGGTTAGGAGGAGGAACCGGCTGACATTTCGGACTAATTTTATATGGTTGATGTAGCTATATTTTTTAACGGTCTTAGTAATTATTATGTTTTGTAAATATTAGTCTAATAAAGCTCTACATGGTTGATATTGTATTCTGTATCTTTTTACTGCTTTTTTTTTGCAAGGTTGTCTATTTTCCGATTGATCGATAATTAAAAAAGGACATTAGAACTTCCGCTTCTTACGGACACCCCTCTAATTCAACTCTCTAATACTCTGCAGTTAAGCAGGCGAAACGTAATTGAACAAATAAATCAGTAATTAGTTATCCTCGCTACTATTATTATTTATAAATCGATTTCGCGAGTTTGAAGATTAACATTAAAAGGTTACTCCTTACATTATAACCATAAAAGCCATAAATGACTGTTTTCAAAACTATTAAAAGCGTTTCTTGAAGAAAATGTTGCTCTCTTCTATTCTGAGGATTCTGGATCAGGGTGTTCGGAACTTATGCCACGCCAAAGCATTTCAATTTTCCCAGTGTGTGGTAACCTTGCTCGCTGCCTTCGCCGATATCACCAAACCTGAGCTGTTTGACTGGCAGATGTGTCTTGTCAGTGAGGAGACCGCTGTCTTCACGCCATACATTGTCATTCTTTTCACAGTTGCAGCCATAACTGGAGTCTGCACATGAGTTGGTCATCCCGCATGAGCACTTAGCACTGACAGATGCTCCGCCCCAGTATGTCATCTTAGTAGAATCACGTGACACCCACCAGGCATGTCCGTACCTGAATAACGCTGAAGCATAACACTCATACTTGATAAACTGTTCACAGTGTGAGGACACTCTCGTGAGACTCGCCAGCTGAGACAGACTCGCTCCAGTGTAATGAATGTCACGTGAGTAACAACCTATAGATTCACATCCCTGGACATGTGTTCTGCTTTCACTGTCGTGACTGATGACTGTCACGCCAACTCCATTCTTGTCAGTCATGTCACAAAATATTGGAAATGGTGCCAGACCTCCCTCGCCGTCTGGATCAATGACGTAATTTCCGCTGACACTGCTGACGTGTTTTCTTATCACAGAACAGGAAGCAGCAGTTGGAGAATTGATTTTGACTTCAGCTTCTACTGTTGTCAGTGCATTAGTCGCTCTACAGGTGTAAGATCCTTCATGGGATTTCTTGATGTTCTGAAGAACCAGTGTGCCATTCAACAGAACATTAGAGTCAACAGGAAGTGAGGACTTGCCATCCTTTGTCCACGTGACTGTAGGTCTCAGCTCACTCTCGGCCAAACACGGCAGACGGACAGTTGAACCAATCACAGGAGTCACCTCTTGAGGAGGAAGGACTTTGAACCGCAGACGAGAGAACACCATGAGCAGTGCGGTATCTGTTGCTGAACCAAGAATATTCTCTACCTTACAAATGTATGTTCCACCGTCGTTTTTTGTCACCTCGTAAATTTTTAAGACTCCATTTGTCGAAGTAGTTTTGTATTTTGACAAACTACCAACTGCCTTGGACCACGTGATACTGGGTTGGGGCTGACCAGTAGCAGTGCAGGCGACGGTGACGTTTTGTTTTTCTTGAGCTATCAGTCGTTTGGATGACAATAAAAGTTGAGGGCCATCTGTCGTGGATTAAAGTTTTGTACCAAGATACTGAATTTTAAGTGATGAGCTTACTCAGACTACCGTACGTAATTTCTAAAAGAATTTAGCGTAGGACGTCTGCATCCACACGTACTTGTCCAATACTCCGACAAATTTATGCATAGCATTGTTAAATTTCTTATGGTTTTGCTTCATTCTTTATTGTTATGCTTTTGTACAGTATTGTTATGTGAAGTGAATACAATTCAATGCCATGCATAAATTTGTCGGAGTATTGGACAACCCTCCAGCTACAGGCATTTATTCTTGCGACTTGTAAGCCCCAGAAGAAGCGACCGACTTGTCTTCAAGAAATGATGACGATCTTCGCAGTAAAAGAAGCTGAAAAAATCAGGCTGGAACCGGACTCGAATCCATGACCTTAAGATGTGAGTTCCTTTCAAGTCTGAATTTCACTAGGTTTTATTGTCAACCTTAAGTTGATACTTTTAAGTCGCTCTTAAAAGAGCGACTTTCAGTATACATCGAGCATTCGGCGGCAGAAGTTGAAAAATCCATTTCTTTCATATTTTGCACATAAATGGGTACTGGTCAAACTAGAAACCTGATGTGGTTCGTTTTCCCCAGAAACGCTTTATTTTCGAAAAAACGAGGAAATCGATTCTCGGGTTCGGAAGGTGAAAATCACAGGAAATTAATCTTGAAAATCAGTACTATAAACTTGCATGGCGCTGGTAAGGGGCCGACCATTTAACTTTTGAGGGGGGGGGGGGGTGGATGATTTCTGGTCAGCAAGCCTTTTTTTTTCTAGCAACCTGGTGGGCAGGATATTTTTTTTCCTTCTAAATGCTCTGTAGGATATTTTTTTTTCCTCTTCATTTCTCTGCAGGATTTTTTTTTCCTCAAAAAAAAAAGAGTTCTTACATTAGTTTTCAATTCCAGCTGGAGCTTTGTTCACAGACAAGACAACAAATAGATAAATCATAAGTGAAATGCATGGGCTTGAGTTTGTTTCATGGGATTATGAAAATCACTTACACTATTTTTTTTGTATGAGCTTACTAATTAGGGTTTGACATATTATGCCGGCATAATTTCGAGCATAATACTATAGGTGGAGCATCGAGCATAATGCCGGCATAATAGTGCTATTTGCCAGCATAATAGTGCCATTTTGTGACATAACAGTTATTTATTTTTTTAGAGCTACAACTGTCCATTTATTAAGTTAAAACTACAAAATTTCAAGCTATTTTAATGTTCTTCGTGGTTCCCATTACTACCGAGCACTGTAGGCTTGTTCCCAATGTATCCTCAAGTGGGTTGGATCTTTAGGCCTGGTTACTCTCATTATGCCAGGCTTCTATAAAGGCCTTCCTGGTTTTTATTTTTGCGCTTCAGGGGGTCCGGGAAAAATTTTTTTATGGCATGATTATATATCTCATTTTAAAATATAAAAACATTGAAAATATAGATACATGTTACTGTTTACTTATTTATTTATTTATAGTTGACAACAAGAAAGCTTTGGATCTGTTTCTTTTTATACTGAATATATATTATAATAAAGATATATCTTCTTTAAAAATATAAAAAAATAGAAAAATATAGATACATGTTACTGTTATTTATTTACGGTTGACAACAAGAAAGGTTTCGATCTGTTTCTTTTTATACTGAATACATGTATGTTATAATAGAGATATATCTTATTTACAAATATTTAAACATAGAAAAATATAAATACATGTTATTTACGGTTGACAACAAGAATCATAGAATAGTTTCATAACAAGAATTAAGCATTTAACCAAGGTTTGAAATGGCAGAGGGTGGGGAATTTAAAAATTTTAGTGACCCAAAATATTTGGAAATGTCAATCATTATAGCCCTTGGGTATGCCTGCACTCCCTCCATTGGGGCTAGACATTGATAGGTGCATTACTAAAACATTGCAAAACTCAAAAATGGCAAAAATGTTATATGTTATAAATGTTATGTTACATGAAAATGCTTCAGTTAAAAAGATTAAAAATGAACAAGTTATTTTTCTTTGTCTAATAAAACTTGATTCTTTCCCAGGTAAAATCTCAGGCGGGATCCCGCCATTCCCACCTGGGATCCCAGGTGGGAATGGTGGGATGTACACATTGCACCCGGGTTCCTAGGCAAGATCCAACTATCCCACCTGGGATTGTAGTTCCCACCCGGGATCTTAGGTGGAATCTACACATCCCACCTGGGATCCTAGGTGGGATCCAACCTTCCGACCTGGGATGATACTTCCCACCCACGGTTCCAACTGGAATCTTTCAGTACTTAAAAAATGTAATTGTTGACACCAAACAAATACACACCATTTACACAGACTACTGTCTATACCTTTACTTATAAAAATCTGCATTAATAATATTGTCTTCAAAATAAGGCAATTCATGGGATGTTTGGTAACTTATTGCAAGGAAGATAATATAATATACAAAATGTACCATTGCAATACACTATCCAGGGGGCAGCTCTTTTCAACCAATTAATATAAAGTACTGACAGTTTGTATATAATGAAGTCAATCATGTTCCACCAAATTTGGAAATGTACTTATCGTAAGCATGTCTTCTCCACAAGTACTTAAATCACTATCCATAATCTTTTTATGTTACTGAGTGGTACACAAAACGAACTCTTCGACCTTTTGGTCACAGCCATATGGTGGACTAAAGCACCTGAGTTGCTTAAGTTGTTTAAAAGATCTGAGGAAGATGAGATCCCTGAAGTTAGAGCATATGAGCATATAGTTTCAATTCCTTCTTGGAATGTTATGCTTAGTCTGTGCAAGAATTAACCATAAAACAGGAAAAATCATTTGTCAAAGAATAATCAGTTTTACTTTACCTTGTTAATCTTACATGATCATATCTGTTCAGCATTGGTTGCATATTTGTCTTAACATCAAATATTCACGCAGTCACTCAGCAATTTAACAATTAAAATCCGTAGTTTTCAAACTTTTGCAGGGGTAAATTTGTTCTAAGCCTCCACAGGTCCCAAAAAACGATTCAGTGGCGACTTCTTCGCAGAATACAATCCTGAAAGTGAGCAAGCAAAACGGAGCCAGGAGCAGCCGCCATTTTGGAATCATGAATATGTTGGGAGAGATTGGTAATGAATGAGCTGCTTTGGTCAGCAGCCTTGTCATTGCCGGCTCAGAGAAAACGGTTGAATTTTTCGGCGCCATAAATTTCAAGTTTGTTTCAAACGTTCAACGCATGTTTCCTTGGATTTCTATTCTTTCAAGCTTAAAGGATATATATATGCCCCAAAGGAACAGAATTTGGATATCTACTCTTGAGAAGGAGGTAAGATAAAAGGAAAATGATTTGTAATGAAAGATTTGGCTTCAAAATTAACGATTCTAAGAAGATCATGTTCTCTCCTGTCTTCTTGAATTTGAAGCTACATGTAAGACTTATGCATGGTTCAATTTTACCTGTTACCATCACCCCCCCGGGCAACCACCGGGACAAGTCCAGCCCTTCGGGCCAGGGGGTGGGGAATTGTTTGAAACGGTTTTGTCCCGGGGGTAGGGGGGCGGGGCAAATCGAAAATATCTTCTCGTTTTTCTTGTGCTTATCACTTCTCAGTTGACACAATGGCGCCGGACCGCGTAGAGAAGACTGCCTATTTCCAGGGAAAATCTCTAGAATTTGTAGCAGACTGGTTGGAGAAGAATAATCTCTCGAAATTAAAATCTGTATTCAAAGGCACGTTTATTATAAGTTGTTTAACGAAAGTGCGTTTGATGCGTACTCGAATGGATGGCGTTCAACACAAACATAGAAATATTTCTTCAGCGTATTTGTATGAAACAAATGCACGGCTTTATATTAAACAGAGATCTCAGTCCAGTGTTCTTGTGAAACAAGCTAAGAAAAACTCCTTTAAAATGCTGTCATCAATTTGCTCACCGGACCTCTTTTGTGCATGTGCTATATTTAGAATAAAACACGCGGTGAAGAACATTTATTTACTCGCCAGACGAATGCCAGAGCGGTTAGACTTTTTCTTCAGTTTTCTTTTTCAATGTAGTGTCCATGTTTAATTTTTAATGCTATGTAATATCCTTCGTTAAGTAAACTCTAGAAAAGCGTTTAAGTTCTTGTTAAAATGTCTGGTTGTGCTATTGTACGGAAATCAATTTTGAACACAAAACAACGTATTTGTGGTCGATGCCGGGAGTCCCGGGGGTGGGAATTGTCTCTTTCTGCGTGCCCGGGGGTGGGGAATAGACCGCCAAGTAAGAAAATAATTGCAAATCCCCGGGGGTGTGCCCGGGGGGGGATGGTAACAGGTAGAATTGAACCCTGCATTAAGCTTACATGTAACTAGTTATATTTGAGCCAGGCTGAATTTGCGAGTTTATTTAACTGAAGAAGCAGTTATGGGATAATTGTGCAAATTTTAGAAAAGTTACAATGAAACATGAAATAAAATGTTCTCCAGTGCCTTTCCACTGCAGAGTGTTTCCATCGCTGTAGTTTGTAAAAGGACACAAGATAATTAACTGATGTCTTAAGTTTAAAATGTCTTGATTTGAAAGCAATAATAGAGATCATTTTCTAGAGAATTGAAAGAACAGAACTATTAACTGAATACAACAATAACTCAGAACTGATTTTAATCGCACAATTTGTTCTGTTTGCTCTACTAGGTAGATAAAGCTGCTGTTAGAACAGATGTGACACTCGTGGCCACAGCACTGCAGTGTCAAGTCAAGAGTAGCCTGCTCATGTATTAAAGCTAAGTCACTTTTATTAATAACAGCTCAAACTACCAGGACACAATGCTGAAAAAAGAAAAATCAAGACAATGTCGCCTGATTCACTTTGTAAATAATGATGAAGCTTTATTTCAAAGAAGTTCTAGGTGTAGCAATTCAGAATTAAATAATTGTAATTTTCCCAGTGTTGACTTAAATTTTCTTCCAGTCACTGACTGTGTTTACAATTCTTGAAAATGTCTTCACTGATGTGAATTTCAGAGGACAACACATACATGTAGGCCATGTACACACGTCTGAAAAACATAGTATTCAATATGTCGATCTCATGAAGACTCTTGTGAACTTTGTGGAGATGTTATTTTAATCACAGCTTCACTGCATCAGTAAAAGATGGCTAGTTTCCAGAGTGCTGAAACTGTGGTGAATTAATGCTCTAAAATAATATATTCACAAGAAAAGGTTTTAAGGTATTTTTTATTATTTATAAGCAATTTCTGTAAGAATATGTTTTTCAAGGTTATACATATGACTTTTATGTTGCAACTCATTTAGTTAATAAGTTTACAGACCAAGCTAGCTGTGTTTTATTTGTTATTTATATGGATATTTTGAAATTAAAGTGATGGCTTGAGTTCAAAACAGGCTAGCAGTAGGTGTTTCTTTATATACAGGTGTAATATTAATTTATCAATGTAACCTGGATGGAATGGTGGGATGCCAGAATACCTGGTCCATGGGATTTCAGCTACACTGTTAGCATTCAATCAGAGCAGTGATCTAGACTATAGCAGTACAAATGATCCTGGGATCCCACTTACAATTAATTTCTGGTGAAATTGGCAAGATCCTTTGTGGGCTGGATATGTGGGATTCTGCACCTGGTATATGATAACCGGTGGGATTGAAGGGATTTCAATTCCCACCTGGGATCTAAGGCAGGATATCCCACCAATGATTTCAGGCAGGATCCCACCTGGGATGGATGCAGGATAGTACCAATGATTTCTGGCGGGATTGGTGGGATCCCACCTGGGATTTAAGGCGGGATCCCACCTGGGATGGATGTGGGATCCCGCTAATGATTTCAGGCGGGATTGGCGGGATCCCACGTGGGATTTAGGGCGGGATCCCACCTGGGATGGATGTGGGATCCCGCTAATGATTTCAGGCGGGATTGGTGGGATCCCACCTGGGATTTAGGGCGGGATCCCACCTGGGATGTTTCATAATCCCGGGCGGGATCCCAGGTGGGATCCCGCCTTCTTCAGGCGGGATCCCACCTGGGACAGACCTGGGATCCCAGGTGGGATTGGCGGGATCCCGCCTCACAATTTTACCTGGGTTAAATAGAAAAATTTACCTCCATTACTGCTTGTGATATTATAAAGCTAACGAGTTTGGATACAGTATGAGCCAGCGAGCCAGAAATCCCTAATCCCAATAAAAAGGCTAACCACAAGCTACCTATAAAGGAACTGTAGGCTAACTGCAGTGCTAACTAGGTTAGCCAATGTGTAATTTAGGCTAATCATAATGGCTTCCATGACTCCTATGACTCGCGAGCCTTGTGAACCGTGCAAGCCAGAAATCCCTTTATATCCCATTTTATTATTCAACAAATTGTCACTATGCCCATATATGGTAAGGAAGCCCTCAATATCTGTCATCCGTACACGACAGATATCCAGCGATATACGTAAATGACCATATTTGGAAGTGCACTGCAGATTTTCTTTCATTGCTTGTTTAGCGGCCATTTTGAAAAGCGAGGCAGTTTTAGCAGTGTTCTCCGGAAATTTTAACTCCCTGGAAGAAACTTTCCACGGTTAAATGCTCTCAAAAAGTCAACAAGTATTTGCTTCAGCTCACAAAGATATCCAGAGGTTGACTTGGAATTTTCATAGTGAGAACTCAACCAAGAAAATGCTATTGCGAACGAAGCAGCACACTTGCTCACGGAAAGTTGTAAAGACTAAAGTTGAAAAGATTTTAATTCACAGGAAGAGGACCTATTCTCGGTAAGGTAGCAATATTTTTTTTACTTTGTCTTGTCATTTCCAAAGATGAGTTTGTAAATAAGTCTTTTTAAGTGAACGGTAGTAAACTTCGATTTCTTGGAGTTCTGTTTTGATTTTTATTAAGCTTCTGTGTCGCTAGCTTTTAGCGTTTTCCTCATAGAGCCGTAGTTTTTCTCGTTGTGAAATGGTAGTCGATGGGAATTTGTTGAATAATAAAACAATTATCCTGCTCAATCTTGCGGAATATCCCCTGATTTAGCCAACTCGGCCTACGGCCTCGTCGGCTAAGTATCAGGTGATATTCCGCGCGATTTCGCAGGATAATTGTTAAATATAGGGCTAACCGCAAGCTACCTATTAAAGCTAATAACTGTAGGCTAACCGGAATGTTGTTTTGGCTAAACCAGAGTGTGATTTAGGCTAACTGGAGTGGCTCGCTGGCTCACAGATTGTCGGACCCTATAAAGCTAAGAATGCATTGCACATTCTGAAGCATAACCAACTCCGGAGTTTAAAGGGAGAAAGGAAGAATGGTTGCAGTTTTGCTGGGATTTTGTTAAGTCCCCCTGGAATGATGAAATAGCTTTGCAACATTTTTTTTTCTTGCTTGCAGCAGTGCAAGAATTTTTTTTCTATTTCATTTGTGCTACATGCAATTTTTTTCTTCCGACAAGGGCTTGCAGGAAATTTTTTTTCGAAATCATCCACCCCCCCCCCCCCCCCCTCAATAGTTAAATGGTCGGCCCCTAAACTAAAGCGCGGGGAAAAAGATAGACACTTCTTATTAACTGGTCAAGTCTTTTTCATTAACTAGACAGTTACAAAACAGCAGTAGCAAAATTAAATAAGTACAAACAATTCCAAACTAAAAGGCAGGGCCCAGTTGCATAAAGCAACTTTAGATTAAGTGGAAATTTCTGCCACCATCCCCTGTGTTCCAGAGGATTCTCTTGCATGCTATTCTGGATTAATCGGCCAAAGGCGGATTAAAGAGTGTAGGAAACACAATGACGGTGCAAAAATAACCTCCTGAAAACAGGGAACAGATGCAGAAATTCCCACTTAATCTTAAGTTTCTTTATGCAACCGGGACCAGGTTCTTATGTTCAGGTAGAAACTGATTTGGAACCTAACTTCTGTGAAATAATTTACCATGTGCCATAACCCCAAATGGTCTTAATCCTCGTTCAATAGACAGTAGAAACATTGAACTAAACTATACCTTGAAACTGGCTTGGGTTATCCATGTTTCTGTCTTTGGGAAAACTTCGAACACAGCGAATATTAACAATTGGGGCTTAATGAAGTTCAACTTAGCCGCATCCCGAAATACACCAAAATTTCCGTGATAAGCTACACAATGACTCTCTTTTCTTCGTTGTTGCTTGATGCTTGATGATGCCTTCAAACCAAAATGTTCGGTTGATCTCAAAAAAGGTAGAGGGAAAAGAAAAAAATGAACGATACTGGTGTTATCCAGGTTATCGTTGTGAGCTTCTGAGCTCTCTGTGCAAACCAGGACAAAACGTGACATCTAATATGCTACACCTGTGACATCATATATTCATGTTTGGTAAAACAATTCAGTCACGGTATTTGGTAACGCAATGCAAACAAACGTACAAAGAAAATTTGCACACGAAAGAACTGGCAGAAGTTTGGAAACGTGAAAATCGCCCATTTCGGGTTTTTTCTTCCTCTTTTTGGAACGCAAAAGAATGTTAACGCTGAAAATTAACAAGAATAAAGTAGAGCGAGCCCACTTGGTTAAAGAAGCAAATTTCCCGTGTTTTTGTGTAGGGCAAAATTCAACTTCACTAAGCCCCATTTGTTAAAACTCTGCTGAGTTCGAAGTGGTCCCAAACAAAATAGCATGGATAACCCAAGCCAGTTTCAAGGTATGGTGTATTTCAGTGTTTGTGCTGTCTATTGAATGAGGATTGAGACCATTTAGAATTATGGCACATGTTAAATGATTTCACAGAAGTTAGGTTCCAAATCAGTTTCTGCGTGATCATCAAAACCTGTCTTTTAGTTTGGAATTGTTTGTGTTCAGTAGATTTCGCTACTGCTGTTTCACAACTGTCTAGCTAATGAAAAAGACTTGTTCTGTCGATAGAAAGTGCTCATCTTTTTCTCTACGTTTTAGTTTACCAACGCGATGCAAGTTTATAGTACTGATTTTCAAGATTAATTTCCTGTGATTTTCACCTCCCGAACCCGAGAATCGATTCTCCTCGTTTTTTCCGAAAATAAAGCGCTTCTGGCTCGCGGCGAAAACGAACCACATCAAGTTTCTAGCTTTACCAATACCTAATTATATGCGAAATACGAAATAAATCGATTTTTCAACCACTGCCGCGATATTGAGAGTTTGCTTGATTTTTACTGAAAGTCGCTCTTAAACTGCATGGTCGTCATCATTTCTTACTTCATCTGCAGCTCAATTATGTGATTATTTCATATATTGACACTCATTATTTTCACTCTTTTTAACACGTTTTGTTAAAAGACGGCCAAGTTAAGAGAAATGAATCTGGTAAACCAATAATTGTGCGTGTGTTTTAAAATGGAACTGTACAGTAAAGGAGCGAGCGCCTCGGCAACTATAATAAAAGGTCAGATAAAATGGGCGTCGTTGTATTAGGAAATTTATTCGCTTTCCAAACTCACGTAAATTCGTACCAGAGCGGTTTTTAAATGAGCGTCGTAAAAGTGAAACCAATACCAAAGTAACTACTCTAACCAATCACAGCAGGCACAAAACACAAAAAGAACCAATCAGAAGTCAAAGCAAATAAAGTAATTAGGTTAAGTGCGGGAAAACGCGTGCGAGCAAGTCACGATTGGTTTTGATTTCAATTGTGAGTGGTTGAGAAAGTGGCAGGAGCTTTTTCAACCAATCAAGGTGAACCAAAGCAAACACAATATAAGTTCCGACACTCAATTGAAAACTGCACCATGTAAGAAATAATATGTAATCACTTTTTCCAATGTCGTTTACAGTATTGCTGGTCCTAAGGAGCACGTAGGACGCGCACTTGTCACAATGAACTTAGGAAATGTGACCGAGCTCGCCACATGCCTCCCAGTAACTTAGTTGTTAGTACATTTGACCGATGTAAGGAAGGCTACTGGTTCCATTCCAGGACTCAGACTTTTATCCCTCGCGCTCGTGACATACTGAATATCGCATCTTTCTCAATTTTTCCCCTGTCATTTCCATTCCAAATACTTATTAGCCTGCACTGAAGGCAGCTGCTGAAAAGGGGAGGAAGGGAAAGTCTTGTGTTTCGCCCCGCGAATCATCACCCTCCATTTCAGCGTGTCCCTGGCAGGCTACTGTATTATTGCAATCACGCTCTCACGGCAATGATACTATGTACCCTGTGATTGGTTAAAAGATTTTTTGTACAGAAAGATGTTAAAATGAAAATTAATTTAAATCGTCAAGTTATTATGGAAAAGCTTTATATTTCTTGATTTTTGATATCTCAATTAAAATACCTGTTTTGCAATGTAATGACACTTTTCTTCAATAGCTTTGCGTAAGAATGACTTAATTGTAGTTATAAAAAAATAGTGAAAAGAAAACCAAAACTTGGGATAAAAAGGCTTGATAGCACAAGTGAAGGAACTTACATTGAACAATCAGCTTAGCGGTAGCGTTGACGATTCCAAGCAAATTTTTAGCTCTGCAGCTGTAAACACCATCGTCTCCAGGTCCGACGTCCGTCATAATCAGAGCACCATTGGACTCTACCACGTAACGTCCAACAGGAAGCGATGAATTCAGCTTAGACCACGTGACTTGCGGAGGTGGATTACCATCTACTCTACATTTCAAGATGGCCGTCTGACTTTCATTGACTGTTGTTGCAACAGGACGCTGCAGCAGAGAAGGAGCCGAGATGGACTGGCCCGGCTCACCTTTGGCGCCTTTGTCACCAGGCGTGCCTCCAGGTCCCTCGGGACCAAGGTCACCCGGCACTCCGAGATCCCCTTTAATGCCCATCGGTCCTTGAGGTCCTATAGGTCCATGTTTCCCAGGAGGTCCCTCCCGTCCGGGTCTCCCTGGGGGACCTGGTTTCCCTCGGGTTCCGGGTCTTCCTCTTCGTCCTGTGTTGCCTTTTGGTCCTGAGCGGCAGAGCGTTTCATCTTTAGCACAGATTTGGTTTTGCAGCAGTCGAAGCTCTTCTTTGATCAGCAGTTTTACTTCGGAAGCTGTCTGGACAGATTTCTGCTGTGAACTAGCCGGTAAAGCGCGTTTTTGTATCGAGGCCGTGCCTTTCTCACCTAGAGCATGAAATAAAAGATATTTGGTGGAAATTGTACGTTAAATCGTCTTCATTTTGTGAAAGAGGAACAGAAATGGAGTAATGCCCACCCCTTCGTCAGTCTCAGTAAAAATAAATAACGTGTAAACTACTACTGAAATGAGCCAAAATTAACCGCGTCTTGGCTAACAGCCGCTTATTTCCGCTTTCAACACGAACAGTGCTAGTATTGTGAGGACGAATTTCTAAGTGACTGTGTTAAAGAAACTGTTAAAGACATAAGGTATGACTTCTGTTACCTTGTGGGCTAACAATAAAATATATCGGCGAGAATAAGAACGGAACTTACCTCTTGTATCCTGCCAGTGACCTTCTGAATGGCTGCCTCTCATCTCTTGCCATCTTCCGTAATTCTGTTGTACTTTTTGAAGGATTTCTGTCTCCATCTGATCACAGCATGTTACTGAGTGTGAAATCAGTTGATGATGTTCTTGTATCCTGAGTTCCACGTGAATTAGTGCGATACAACACACAAAAGACAACAGCAAACCTGACGTGGAACACAAGCTGTCGAATGTTTTTCTTCTGTTCGTCTGCTTCTCTTCTTTACACTTTTGCTTCAACGTCTTAAACTGCCGTCAGAGAAGTTCGACTTCACAATTATGGAATGAAAAGAGGAGTAATGTAAACTGTCTGAACGGAACGTGAAACTGCCGAACGTGATCGGTAAACTAAAATACTGATGTAAGTGATATGCATATAATCAGGAAACAACAGAACTTTCAGTCAATTCTCTGATTCAAGAGGATTTAGTATAGCAGGAAGTAATCAGCTTACCAAGGTCAAATGTCAAGTACTTCAAAAAAACTGGATCAATTTTAAATTAAGGGAGATAAACCGTGCTTTGTTGTTCTTTTATCGCAACAAAATTAATAATACCGCTGCGTTGTTGCCCTCGGGATGGGGAGGTAGGTACCCCTTGAAACCTCCGACAGGGTTGTCCTGGTGGAACTTGAAGTCCGATATTTACCCCATTCTCCATCAATTTACGACTTATTACATCCTGTTTCAATCGTGGATGTCAGAAGTAAAGAAGACTTATGTACTTCCGTTGGTATGTATTGCATCTGTTCTTTCAACACTATCATATAGTTGTCTTCAGTTATACTTGTTTCAGAAGAGATAGCGAGCTCTCAACAGACGAAAACGGCTGAAAAAAAACATGAGCGGCACTTTTTTAGGGGAATATATAGGGAATACAGAGACTCGTGCATGTCAGCTGATTCTCATGATAAAGAAAATCTATTACAAAGAACATGTGTCAGGCTAATCGATTCGCTGAAAACTATTAGTAGACATTTACCGTGGTATTGCAAATCAGCGAAACTGATTGGCTCACTTGATCATCGTTGTCTATTTACTGACAGTTATCGCGATCCAGTGGTCTCTTTTGATTGCGTTTGAGACGACGTTATTTTGTGATAATGTCGTCTCAAAATGCTGGCTTGTGATTGGTTCAAAAACTGTCATGACAACGCGGCCAAGGTCAAACTTCAAAACTTTTCTTCACAAAACCGCCGGCAAAATTTTAGTTTTTGATCAGTAACATATTTGGAGAAACCTTCATTACAATATGATCCATCCCTACAAGCAACTTTCCTTGACAGAATGCCCAAACTGTGTATTTTTTTTAAGGTGGCTCCTAAGAGTTTCTACAAAAGTGACTATACGAACTGGCAAGAGTTACAAAAGAAACCCTAGTTCTGTTGTCTTGCAATCTTTGTTCCTGAGATTTTCCAGTAAGATTACCAACATAATTACGCTTATTTTTCAGTTTTTGCTTCTTAGGCCGTTGTCATGGCAACAAAACGCCTAAAGAGTGACGGATATTTCCCATTATTATTCAACAAATTGTCACTATGCCCATATATGGTAAGGAAGCCCTCAATATCTGTCATCCTACATGACATATCCTGCGATATACGTAAATGACCATATTTGGAAGTGCACTGCAGATTTTCTTTCATTGCTTGTTTGGTGGCCATTTTGAAAAGCGAGGCAGTTTTAGCAGTGTTCTCCGTAAATTTTAACTCTCTGGAAGAAACTTTCCACGATTAAATTAAATTTCCTTCAGCTCACAAAGATATCCAGAGGCTGACTTGCAATTTTCATAGTGAGAACTCAACCAAGAAAATGCTACTGCGAACGAAGCAGCACATTTGCCGGCACGGAAAGTTGTAAAGACTAAAGTTGAAAAGATTTTAATTCACAGAAAGAGGACTTATTCTCGGTAAGGTAGCAATATTTTTTTCCTTTGTCTTGTCATTTCCAAACATGAGTTTGTAAATAAGTCTTTTTAAGTGAACGGTAGTAAACTTCGATTTCTTGAAGTTCTGTTTTGATTTATGTGTTGCTAGCTTTTAGCGTTTTTATCATAGAGCCGTAGTTTTTCTCGTTCTGAAAATGGTAGGCGATGGGAATTTGTTGAATAATAAAACAATTATCCTGCTCAATCTTGCGGAATATCCCCTGATTTAGCCAACTCGGCCTACGGCCTCGTCGGCTAAGTATCAGGTGATATTCCGCGCGATTTCGCAGGATAATTGTTAATTAATTCATCTTTATTCTTTAATATTTTGATTTTCCCTAGGTGAAATTTTTTTAAACTTTCCTATCTTTTGAAAATGATTTTTACTAACTTTTTGCAGGGGAAAAAATATGGGGTCGTTCAGACGGTTTCACCGATATCACGTGATTTCTTATTTTTGGCCATTAAACTGAATTGCTCTGACAGAATTTTTCCAAAAAACAATATGTGGAAGGTAGCGTTAGTATCTCAAAATGTGCAAAATTTTAAAAAATTTCACCGAAGGAAACGCGAGAAAATTGACTGTTAACTTTGCTTTTTTTGGCTTTGCTGACGTCTGAAAAAGTTAGGAAAATCTTACGATTTCATGTGAGCGCCCGCAGATTACTACAGCTCACATCATAATAGTCCAATAAAGTTATGCCAGGAGGTGAAAATGCTTGCAACATAATTTTTATTTTTACATTGTTTGCTTTTGAGGCATGTATGTTAACATACTAAAAGTCAACAAAAATCAACTCATGGGAAATACGAAAAAAATCCACGTGTTGACGACTGCCATGTTTTTATGCTAATTAGCCACTGAAAACAGTCCCATCAAGACATTTACCACTTTTAGTTTCACTTAACATGTAAAAACAAAGGACGGTAAAGTAAAGTGTACATTTAGGTTCTATCATGGACCATTTTCCAACAAATATTCAACAAAAAAGTGTTTAAAGGAACTGCGTCACGGATTTTAGCCAAATTCATGCATGGGAAATGTCCATCAAATTCGGTGAAATATAACACAGCAAATACAAAAGAAGGCACGGATGGCTAAAAGTGGAGAAGATTGATACAGATTGCGATATATGTTTGTGAAATGCTGTTGGGCTGAACAGTTTTCAAAGTTATCCTAATTTGCTTGTAACTTTAACTGAATTAATGTCTCAAACATATAGCATCACCTGATTATCTATCGGTACCTTTTTAAGTTAACAGTACTGAAGTTAAGCAATAAGGCATTTAACCCGACGTCCTCTGTATCGCTATCTGAATCTGTCAGAACGTGGATTGAAAAAAACACTTCCACGACACTCTCCACAGGTAGGTGAACAGTCAAGTCCGTGCTTTCTGCAACTGCAGCGAGCCGTGTTACAGTCCACCTTGCAGTTACATCTGATAACTCGGAGGAGAGTTTCCGGTGCAGGTGGTTTGTCGGTCATTACCGGAATTAGAGTACCATCTGTTTCTTTCCATCCCCAGTCACACGGTTGAAGCTCTTGATTTCCAAGTCCAAAGTTGAACCTGGTAATAAACGCGAAGGGAATGAAATTTCGGAGACGTCGGAGGCAAGGACTTCACTTTGACTGCGGTTGTGCTTTTAGCTGTCGTTTCGCAAAATCGTACGTCAATATCGAAAGGCCTTCAAACTGTCGCTCACCTTGCCGCCATACACCTCTACCAATGCGCGTTCTCTTGCTTTGATAAAATCTTCTTTTTTCAACGAATTGCCATGATAAAATACTTCGGCATGCTGTTACAACTGTGATCTCTTCTTAAGACCGACGGCCTTTCCAATACTAAACAACCGTGACATGGAACCACATCCCAGCAACGCGTGTAGAAATGGAAGATGCCTGCAGAGGTTTGACCCGAGCACAGAACAAGTAGCCTGGATGTCCCAAACCTTGCCTTGCGCAGACCCTCGTTTCGGCTGTGGTTTGAAGAAAATTTTCTTTTTGGAGTTGTTTCCTTGGTGGCAGAGTAAAATTAAAATGTCTGTGTCATCTGCAATGACGACAGTGTCTCTGGTAGCAGATACAGAGACCAAAGACTGACCTATCAAGAAATCAGCATCGCCTGCAGCATGAATGGTGTCACACCCCGCCTCCTTTTACTTCTCACTCAGCATATTGATGAAACGTTGTTTGTTCTGTTTGTTTCGCAGGAAAACGTCTTTCTTTACAGTGAGTGTGTTCACAAGATTACAGTGTACAGCTACAGCGTTGGTTGATCGTCTTTTTAAGCGAGCTTCGTCATTAACTCAAGGCCCATAGATAGACATATAACCTTTATTTAAACACGATAAATATTTTAGCTTACAGCTTGTGGGGTCGTGTGGGAAAATAAAAATAAAAATTTAAGTTTACTCAATATTTACACGTTTCTAAAAATGATCAACATTTACAGATTCGTGTGCTACAACTCCTGATACTATGCTTCTTAGTGAGGTATCATCCTTGGAAAAGGAGTTCCTAGTTACCCTGTATCCTTCCAGTCTCTCTTTTGTCAAGTATCTAAAGCTTCTACGTGTTGCTCGCTAGTGTTATAAGCGACGCCGGTGAAATCTTGCATAGAGCTGTATACGTTGCAGCAGAAAGACATAGACCTGACCCACACTAAACTTTGCACCATATTGTCTCTTGATGTTGCGCATTAGCGTCTGTTCGATTACCAAATAAGACTAGCCCTTAATCTATCAGTGTGGCGGACAACATGCAGATTATTTAGAAAAAAGGAATAGATATCTCGATGGTCAGTTTGTAGTAGAACAATTTGCTGAAGGTAAACGTAGATTGTGTTGGTATACAAATTATGCCCAGCTGTCCAATTCTTACACAGCTATTTAAAAAAACCGTCTATTTTCTCATAAGATGTGAACCGTAGTTTGCAAACAAAGAAGAAATTCTTGTAAAAATTTGCTGCACAGTGCACGTGGTCTCAGTAGTGTTTCTCTAGAAATAACAATGTTTAAATTTTGCGAACAGCTGTAGCTTTAAGCACTCCATTGCAAGGACTCGAGCTGGAATCGTCTTATGCAAAGCGCACAACAAAAGCATTACATGAAATACATAGTTTTACCTCAAGGTTGGATAACGGGACTGGCGGGACTTGCTCGTCATCTGTCGTATATAAACTCTGCGCTACCAACATGAACTAATCTTCCAGGGATTAGGGAACTGATGTCGACCTTATACTCTGTCGTCATCTTCGACGCGAAACTGAACCGAACTCAATCTTTTCGTTTGCTTACATTGATTAATTGTTCTTTACACTACTTTGCAGTTGTAATATCAAAGTGCTCTGTGAGAGCTAAAAAAAAACTTCGTAACACTAACCGTAATAATAGTAGTAATAGTAAAAGTAATATTTCGTAGCGAGAATATTCGATAAGCAAACCAAAGCTTTAATTCTCCCTTTAAAAACACTTTACTAAAACAAGTTAGTTGATTAATGCCACTTAAAATGAAATTTTGTTGTAAAACTTGTCTGTGATAAGGCTAATTTGCATAAAAACATGGTGTCTAAAAGGCAAAATGACAGAGGCAAAAAAATTACATTTTTTTCATATTTCGCTAGGGTTGATTTTTGTTGACTTTTAATATGTTTATCTGGAGTCCTTAACGAAAACGTCCCTGAAAATAAAAATTCTGTTGCAAGCATTTTGACCTTACGGTACCAAATCGCGCTAACTTTCCTGGACTATAAGCACTAGGCTCAGTCTCCAGCCGTGAGGGTCTCGATGCGCCCGCGATTCTCGATCGCGGGCGCATCGAGACACTCACGGCTGGAGACTGAGCCTACATAAGCACGCGCGCGGTCATAAAACTATAGGGAGCCAACTTAAACAGTTTGTTTTTGGTTTTTATTTCGCTATGCGCGCGCTGTCTTGCGTTATCATTTGTGCCACAACTTTCAGCCTGGAAAAGAAGATGAAATGATGAGAAGAAGGTGAAAGAGTTTATTTTGTTTTATTAAACAATTTTTCGTTGAAAAAGCTGCGAATTCAAACATTTTGTTGCAAAGCCAAAATTGTTTTCGTGAGCAGGTATCGCGCGTGCAAATCTTCACGACAAGTAAGAATTTATATTTTGATCAACAGAAATTATCGCCCTGGCTTTTTGTTTTTTACGCGAAAAAGAGACATGGATCGCGATAAAAAACTAAATTCGATTTTGAGACGACATTACGGCTTTATAATGACGGCGTTGGGAGAAAGTATATTCCGTATTGGGCTTCGTCGCTTCGCGACTCCGCCCAATACGGAATATATTTTCTCCCAACTAGCCGTCATAATAAAGCCGTAATGTCACCAACATTATTTAAGCACGATAGTATTGAATAATTAAAGACAAAAGTACAAGATAAATAAGAGTTGTAAACAACACCGTTTCTAAGGTTTTCTTTACGTGAGGACAAAGAAACAGCAATAAGTATATTTGAGTGAAGCAGGTTCTCTTTTTTGGTCCGTGAGCTGCAAAATGACCCCAGACACAACGTGGAGATGCAAATTAGGTCCACACTACACAAAAACATGAAAAGATAGTCGTCACAACACTGTTCTTAGTCATGCAGAATTTGAATAAAAACCACATCAAACTTTTGGAACCTTCGTCAAATGACGTTAAGAGTCGTATTTGTAAATCACACAAAAAAGGTGCTGCATACTTAAACCATTTTATGTTAGTCTGAAATGTCCCTGTGAGTTAGGGGGAGGAGACGGCTGACATTTCAGACTAATTTTTATATGGTTGTTTTGATGTAGCGATATTTCAACGCTCTTAGTGATTATTATGTTTTGTAAATATTAGTCTAATAAAGTTCTACAGGGTTGATATTGTATTCTGTAAATTAAATGAGATCTTTTTTCTGCCTTTTTTCGGCAAGGTTGTCTATTTTCCAGTTGATCGGTAATTAAAAAAGGACATTCGAACTTCCACTTCTTACGGACACCTCTCTAATTCAACTCTCTAATGCTCTGCGGTTAAGCAGGCGAAACGTAATTGAACAAATAAATCAATGATTTGTTATCGTCATTGCTATTATTATGGCACAAATCGATTTCGCGAGTTTTAAAACTAACATTAAACGGTTACTCCTTACATCAAAAACCATAAAAGCCATAAATGAAAGTTTTCAAAACTATTAAAAGGTTTCTAGAGAAAACCTTGCTGTCTTCTTTTCTGGAACAGGGTGTTCGGAACTGGGTGTTCTGGAACAGGGTGTTCGGAACTTATGCCACGCCAAAGCATTTCAATTTTCCCAGCGTGTGGTAACCTTGCTCGCTGCCTTCGCCGATATCACCAAACCTGAGCTGTTTTACAGGAAGATGAGTCTTGTCAGTGAGGAGACCGCTGTCTTCACGCCATACATTGTCATTCTTATCACAGTTACAGCCATATCTGGAGTCTGCACATGAGTTGGTTATCCCGCATGCGCACTTACCACTAACAGATGCACCACCCCAGTACCTCATCTTAGTAGAATCACGTGACACCCACCATCCATATGGAGTGGTCTCGTAAAGCCGCAAAACCGAAGCATGACATTCATACTTGATAAACTGCTCACAGTGTGAAGAGACTCTGGTAAGACTCGCCAGCTGAGACAGACTCGCTCCTGCGTAATGAATGTCACGTGAGTAACAACTTTTCGGTTCACATCCCTGGACATGTGTTCTGCTTTCGCTGTCGTGACTGATGACCGTCACGCCAACTCCATTCTTGTCAGTCATGTTGCAGAATACTGTAAATGGCGCTAGACCTCCCTCGCTATCTGGATCAATGACGTAATTTCCGCTTACACTGCTGACGTGTTTTCTTATCACAGAACAGGAAGCAGCAGTAACTGGAGAATTGATTTTGACTTTAGCTTCTATTGTTGCCAGAGCGTTCGTCGCTCTACAGGTGTAAGATCCTTCATGGGATTTCTTGATGTTCTGAAGAATCAGTGTTCCATTCAACAGAACATTAGAGTCAACAGGAAGTGAAGACTTACCATCCTTTGTCCAAGTAATTGTAGGTGTCAGGTCACTCTCGGCCAGACATGGTAGATGGACTGTATAACCAAGAGTGCTGGTCAATACTTGAGGGGGACGGACTTTGAACCGCAGACGAGAGAACACCATTAGTTGAACCGTGTCTGTTGCTGATCCTAGAATATTGTCGGCCTTACAAATGTATGTTCCTCCATCTTTTGCTTTCACTTTATATATTGTGAGAGTTCCATTCATTACTGCTGTTCTACCCTTAGGCAAACTACCAACTGACTTGGTCCACGTGATTCTGGGCTGCGGCTGACCAGCAGCAGTGCAGGCGATGGTGACGTTTTGTTGCTCTTCCACCATCAGTCGATTGGATGACAGTAAAAGTTTTGGACCAACTGGAGGGGAATAAAGAAACAAGATTTTCCTTAGACAAAGTATTTATTGAAAAATCAACGGTATACCATCACGTGAAGACTCCAAGTTGGCAACGAAGTGAAGATTTAATTGTGACGATGGTAACAGTGACATTATTTTGTTGATCAATCCCAAAAGGAGCGACGCCGCCGAAAAGATCGATTAACTTCATGTTCGAGAAACTTTGCTTAACAATGGTAAACATCGAATAAATAACCAGCCTCACTAATTTTCAGGGTTACACTTCAAAAATTCTTTTTTTGGGGGGGGATTTTAGATACACCCACTAAAAGAGAGTATAGCTGTTAGAATTGTAAGATATTTCATCCACTTCCACCCGATTTACGGTTCAGACTAACCGAAATTAAAAAAAAAAAAACAAAAAAACAGGAAGGGAAAAACCAAACGAACGAACAAAGTTTAAAAGTTAGTTGACCTTATTCACTTTTGTTAAAGTTTATGTACACTTTTCTTTTACCACAACAAGTTTACTTTGTAACGCAACTTTGACCTCTGACCATGAAATGACGTTTTCAAATAACATGGTCATTATCCTGGACAACTAAATTTTGCTTCAGATACCGGAAAGAGCTCTGTAAGTTCCCGTATGACTATTGAAGGTCTCGAAAACGAGGGGCTTGTTCGCGAGAGCGGCTTTACAATAGAGAGAGGGTTTTCTGTCAAATCACGAATTTTTATACAAAACTTCTTCTTCACTTTACACTGCAAGGTTATCAAAAATATTATATCCCTGTATAAATCAACTGTAACTTGATTAACGTCCAAAGGAAATCACGCTTGATTTTTTTGGACCGCCTGGGTGTCTAGGTTTTGAATTATTTCTTTTGTGTTTTTCTGATATTTCAAGCAGTACTTTAACCCTTTATAGTTCATGGGGGAGGACGGGATAAGGATTGGGGGTTTAAGCTAAGAGAGGGGCTCATTATAAAATCTGTCTACCAAAGTGGAGCGGTGGAAAAGGAGGGCTCTTAAGAGAAGCGGGAGGCGTAATATAGCTTTTACAGTACATAAATAAGGACTCTTAGCCCCCCCCTCACCCTCCTGCCAAGGCTACCCCCTAACCGTTTTCTCTTGTTACACTGAGCGAACACAAACATTTTTTTACTCTTTGCAGTCTAGCCTGAAAAAAACAGCCGACGTTTTCGCGAGGTCACCACTTGAGCCCTAGCAAAACGACGTCTGAGTAACGAGCGCAGAAATTCCATACTGATGACGTGACCTAGATCTTGGTAGTGCTTCTGATTGGTTGTGCCGCGAGGGAATTTTCTTTCAACCAATCAGAAGCACTACCAAGATCTGGCTAGTGCACGTCATCATGTATAAAATTTCTGCGCTCGTTACTCAGACGTCGCTTTGCGAGGGCTCAAGTGGCGACCTCGCGAAACGACGGCTGTTTTCTCAGGCTATTTGCAGTCCAGCTAATAACAGAAGATAGCGAAATCCACACCTCTCACTATTTTCGTTTAAAGTAGAAAAGACAAAATAGTGATGGAAACTAATCGAGAATTGACAAAGAAAATTTTACGGTTGGATATAAATAGCCACCGTCGGAAACAAAATCAAAAATTTGTGTGCGTTAGGCCTGTTTATGACACTTTCATAAATTAAATAATGCAACTTACACTGAACAGTTAGTTTAGCTGAAGCGTTGATGCTTCCCAGCAAATTTTCAGCTCTGCAGCTATAAACGCCGTCGTCTCCAGTTCTAACGTCCTTCAGAATCAGAGCGCCACTAGACTCTACCACATGACGACCAACAGGAAGCGATGAATTCAGCTTAGACCACGTGATCTGTGGAGGTGGATTACCATCCGTTGTACATTTCAAGATGGCTGTCTGACTTTCATTGACTGTTGTTCCAACTGCTGCAGCAGGGAAGGAGCCGAGATGGACTGGCCCGGCTCCCCTTTGGCGCCTTTGACACCCGGAGGGCCTCTAGGTCCCGCAGGACCAGGGTCACCGGGCACTCCGAGATCCCCTTTTATGCCTACCGGTCCTTGAGGTCCTATAGGTCCATGTTTACCAGGTGGCCCCTCTGGTCCAGGTCTGCCTGGGGGCCCTGGTCTCCCTCGGGTTCCAGGTCTTCCTCGTCGCCCTGTGTTTCCTTTTGGTCCTGAGCGGCAGAGCGTTCCATCTTTAGCACAAATTTGGTTTTGCAGCAGACGAAGCTCTTGTTTGATCAGTAGTTTTACTTCAGTGGTGGTTTGGACAGATTTCTGCTGTGAATTATCAAGTGAAGCGCGTTTTTGTCTTGAGATGTTGTTTTTCTCACCTTGAAATTGAAGGTGAACACAAATTAAACCACCTTCGTTCATGTTACCCATGTTGGCATGGCAGAGGCATTTCTCGCGCGCTTGACCACGCAGGAAGTAATATATATAAGTGTGTCACATTTTCTCATAAAGGCGCCGCGAGAAAGGCTTCGAAGTTTTCTCTCGCGGCTTATGCCGTTTATTGTGGATCTGGTCGACTGACGACTACACCACGAAAGTACGCAAGAGAAACCTCTTACATCTAGTTAATGTGAAAGGTAAACAGAGTAGGAAGAAAGCAAACTTTTGTTAGTTCTCGGTAAAAATAAGCAAGCAAAGCAACGCAAACGTGCTCAGAAAACGAGCCAAAATGAAACCGCGACATGGCTAGCAGCCACCTTATATTTTCGTTTTTATTATTCACCTTCCATAAACAGCCGGCTACAACTGCATTGGCTAAAATAAAAAAAAACTTGTTGACATTTGAGCTGAAGGTAAAGCAACCCACTGGCCAGTGAAAACACAACCAAAAAAGAAGTAGTAATAACACAAAGAATAAGAAGTAAACGAAACCCACCTCCTGTCTCCTGCCAGTGACCTTCTGAATGGCTGCTTTTCGTCTCCTGCCATCGTCCGTAATCCTCTTGTATTTTTCGATGGATTTTTGTCTCCATGTGATCACAGCATGTTACTGAGTGTGATATCAGTCGATGATGTTCTTGTATTCTGAGTTCCACGTGAATTAGTGCGATACAACACACAACAGACAACAACAAACCTGACATGGAACACAAGCTGTCGAGTGTTTTTCTTCTGTTTGTTTGCTTCTTTTCCTCACCCTGATGTTTCATGGTTCAATTACTGTCAACAGAAGTTGGACTTCACAAAGAGTGAAATTTCTTGTCCGGAAGGGCTTCAATCAGATCATTGAAACTAATATCGGACCGTTTCAGAGGAACGAGTCAACTAAATTTCATCTGGTTGTTACCGCTGAGCAAGGTACGTCATATGAAAAAAGATTGCATAATGTAAGTGATATGATCAAGAGGTTTATAAGACAACAACGGGACGTGATGTGGTTTTGGTACCACAGGAAGTTATTAACTTACTAACGGGGTCAAATGTTACTTGAAATAAAAAAAAAACAGGTGGAAATGTTCTGTTTTTTTTCCCTGCCGAACAGGGCAAAAAAACAAATGGGTGAAATAGCAAGCATTGGGGTACTGTATAGCGTTTCTCTTCGCCTTAGTACAGACTGCAAAATAATCAGCAACACCGAAGCAAGATGAGTGAGTTTTACCACTAAAGACAAGGAAAATATTCTGATCAGGTTAGAAAACTTAAAGGAAGAGGTTAATGAGGAAACGATAGAGCACGAAATATTTCATTTCCCCTTTATTCATCCAATTCCACCAAATAAATAGATAAATACACACGTCTCCAATTTAAATACCTGGGAAACACGGCAGAAAGGAGACAAAATCACGTTAAATCAGTACAACACCCCAAAGAAATGTTTTAACGTCTTTTTCCGAGAAAAATAAGTCGGTCCATTCAGCCTTCACTTACAAATTGGATGGATTTTTGTGAAGATGGTTTTACGTGAAACTTGAAATGATGAATGATGTCGCACGAAAACACGTAAGCAATGTGATAAAATCTCTTCAACTCTGTGCAATCCACAACAAAAATGTTTCCTTTTCATGTCCTTTTCCGAGAAAATAAGTCTCTTGTCCTTCCATCCGCTTTTTATAGGCAGAAAAGGAAACTGCTATTAGGATTCATTTTTTCGCAAAGAACACTTGTCTTCTCTTTCCAAGAAACTTCCAAAGATGAATGACGTCATGAGTAAATGGTAATGACCTCCCGTCCTCCTCCGCGAACCATGATTACTCGGTCCAGTCCTTCTGTCAGCTCGTCCAGGAACTCCATATCTGTTGACTGTCAAGGATGATTGAAACAAATAAACGGGGAACGTATGGACTGCATTACTGTTCCGAGTTATGCTACTTTGAACATAGGGGCTCACTTTCCGTACCTTTTTCAGCTGCAGTCAAGAACTTGTTCCAGTTTGCGTCAGCAGCAAATACTAAATGCTGTCCCGCAAGAATAAACTAGCCTGTCCCAGCTTTTCGCTGCTCTGCAAAATCTAAACGCCTGGAACAGGCTAAAAACATTCATACAGATCAGTGAAACTTACCCAGTGTAACTCAATAAAAACTGGAATCGTGTGGGCGTACACGCGCTCTGGAGACCGGGCTCCTTATAACGGAAGACTGGTTAGCAGACCAGCTGGCAGACACCCAAAGGGGAGGGATAGGGGGAGAGGAAGCGGGAGAGGCTTTAGCTTCTTTAACTTATACAAGGGATACAAAGGAACAAGGGGAGTGCCGATGGCTATGCCGCAGGCATATTATAACCAAGCTTATTATATCCAGGCTTAAGAGGAAGACGAAGTAATGAGAATAAACCTCCCTCAACCATCTCAGACATTCGTTTTCCCCTGCGCTAAGGATGTTTAATGCTCTACATGGGGAGGAGTACAAAGAAATTGTGAATAGCTGCGAAGCGCAAATGGCTGAAAAAGAACGGAAACAGCCGCATTTTGATTACAGCCTACGTGCGTCCTCTGCCTTATAAACCGGCGGAGCAGACAGCGCTTCTTCAGAAGAAATGAAGCGAACGATAGAGCAAGTCTGCAACTTACCTAGAGCTGGTTCAAGTCGCTTATTTTTTCTTGAGGACAAAAGAAATGTTAAGATGATTGCATGAATGCGATTGTAGCGTGCGACGCGAAAGTGATGTCCACATGATTTGTAACACACCGCGCGGAATATGTGCGTGTGCTGTGCGCAATTCGCTGTAAATAAATTGTCTGCAAAACGAGCACAGACCCAAGCTGCCATTTTGATTCAAGCGCGTTTTCAGTAACAAGCGCAACGAGCGGCTTGCAGCAATTATATCATTTACCCATATCTCTAATCAAACATCCACCCGGAGAACATTTCACCCACCCACCCACCCACCCCGCAAGAGGATTGAAGAGGATACAATGGAGCCAGTCGTTCTCCTCTGCTGGAGCTCCTGGTAGATTAATGACGAGTAGTTGAGTTCCTGATGATCTGTCCTTCACAAGCTGGTTTAACTTCACAGCTGTATCCATTCGCCGCAAGTTCTTCTCTTTCCTGCAGGTACGCAAAAAACACCAAATGAAATGTCTAGGACTAGGATTGGTGGCCTGTTTACTACAGAGAATGACGTCATCCCGTATATACCTCTGGTAAACAGCCTTGCAAGGCCGAGAACAAGGTCCTTTGTCTGCAAAATCATCACTGCGCCAAAGACCAAGGCTGTTGACTATGTAAATTTCCTAGGAGCGCAAGGCTCACAATTTAGAAACCCTGACTGCGAAATGTTGGTTTTTTCCAAAACGAGGGAGCCAATGTGGGTTCTTTGGGCGGAAAGCTTGAAGACTTTCTGATTATTTGTGCCCAAGCCAAAACATGGAAACAAAATAAATGAGATAATAATACAGTCACAATTAACTAATACCGCGGTCGACAGATATTTTTCATCAGACTGCGAGAATACTCACAGGCCAGTGAGGGAGAGATTAACCGTTTAACACACGCCCACACATGAGAACACCAACTGCCATTCGGTAGCTCACACACAAAAAGGGAAATTTAAAAGCATTTCTGAGAAGATATTCGTTCCCTGTATTGAAACGACAAACGGAAACGTTATAATGGCGGAAAAATCAGCCCCCGGTTACTTCCGCCATTTGCGTTTGTTGTTAGCCACAACAACGCGGTACTTAAAACAATTATGAGGATAAGAATGGAGGCACTTACGGTGTTCCCATCAAGCTTTCTTTTCCATCAGCAGTGCTTTTACCATCACTAGTACAGGCATCATCAGCACTGCCGTCTGTTACTTTACCAGTGCCAGAGTTTTTATTCGCAAGTCCATCTCCTTTAACACTGCTCATCGCATATTCGTTTTCTGGCGTAGTACTGTAACCAGTGTTTGTTTCACTGTAATCATCGTGCAACTCCCGCGTACTAGTCGGGTTCCTATCGGTACCTTTCACGTTAACGTCGGTTTTACTTGGACCGCGTTCGCGAAGGTTCGATTCTTTGTCGGGGTTACTCGTCTGCTCCGTTTCCATGCCGCCATTTTTGTGATCAGAATGCGATCTTCGTCCGGAAAAAGATCGCCTTCTGTAAGAGTGTTCAACTACGTCTTGTATTTCTCGTTTGCTTTCTTTTCTCGACAGTTGCATTTCGCGTAGCATCTGATGTCTCTGTTCCATTAATAACGTGCGCTCGTACGTGTATTCCGAGATATCCTGGTCCATCTAAAAGGAGAAACAAAAAAGTAGAAACACCCGCTTGCTGATTTGCTGTTTTTGTTCAGACTGTGCTAAAATTGTGGCCAATACGTTTACTCAAACTCAAAATGCTCCTAACGTGAAAAAGAAAAATATTTCTCAAAGCCGCTAAACAAGCTGATCCCTTGACAGAAGGGCCATTATCCATCACATAATAGACAAAACCGCATCAAAGGCAGTATCCCTTTTTTAAACCCACCATTTCGATAACTTCAACTTGCGCTTTGATCCTAAGTTGATACATGAAAGATTCAAGATCTTTCTTCATCTGAATGCTGTTGTCCTCGAGTTCTGTAGTTCCTTTAGTTAAGAAAAAACTTAACAGTTTCTGCTTTTCAACAGTCGAAAACAATCAATCAATCAAACAAACAAACAAACAAACAAACAACAACAACCAACAGTTTTGGTTATGTCTGGATACTTGGTAACAAAAATGCTGATGAGACAATTTTCCTTGGGCTCACGAGTGTTCAATTTTAAAATTCACATGTGCCATTGAGTTGGTTCACTTGAAAGCTATCATCCTCGAATTATGGGAATTAATTAAGATTGGTCATACACCTTTGCGCTCCGCGCTGTAAAATAAACTTGAACTAGAAGCAAAAGAACGTGTAGAAGCACAACTTGGAGCAAATCAGAATAAAGTCTTTTTGTCTTACGGTCCGGATGGAACGGGCAGCACTGCGCGTAACAAAATAGCAACGCGTGTCCCAGCCTGTTCTGGGCGATCAGATAGTGGAAAGCGTACGAAGAGAAGAGAAAAAAAAGATGGGAGAATCACGTTACCGCTTCACACTATATATATGAACGCCCTGCTCCATTATCCTAGTTTGGACCGAGTGGAAATCCACCTGACGGGGCCAGAGACACGGTTCAACGATGCGCACCTTCTTCGATTAATTTTTACCGTGTGTCAATCTCAGAACTTCTGAGATTGACACACGGTGAAATTCAGAAGTTGCGCAACGTTGGGTGCAACATTGAACCGTTTCTCCGGCACTATTAGGTGGATTTCCACTCGGTCCGATAACTTAATGCGCGCACTGGAGTAAATTTAACCGGCTTTGTGTGCAAAAGCAAAACAAGACAAGAAGTGAGAACATGTTACATAGACGGATAAAGTTGAGAACAATTCAACTTTCTACGTTTACACAAGCTGTTCGTTAATCGCCTTTAGTTTTATTTACGCACGTAAAGCCAGTTAAAATTAATGTAATGCTCTCTCTTATTAAGTTTATGGAAGCCGTTCATGCGTCGTCTCATTTAGGGTGTTGCATAAATTTTACGTACTGAAGGACGTGAATTATTTTTTGTTCACTGCTTGAGCTATACGATAAGTGAGGATACGTGCCACTGTGAATATTCGCAAATTACATTTCTTCCAGACTTTATGCTGTTTGAGGAGGAAGAGCAGTAAAATCATGAGGCCGCCATCATGGACGATCCACCACACGTCCACATTGCCTTCTAAGCGCTCCGTGTTGCTAGGAAACGCGTCTATCTTGCGGGCCACGAGCAGCGCCTCCTGACCTTTGGAGACACAGCGGATCGTGTCTGAGATAAACAACATAGAAGAGGAACAAAATTAAAAAAAGATATTGTTTGACCCTTTCACTGAGATAAATCCCATGTTATTCCTTCGTCAAGGAATGATGAGACGTCTACGGGCAGTCTCTAGTTCACACTCAAGACTGCAAACTCAAATCTGGGAAAAGAATCTCGAATATAAAATATCCCTACAACAGCACAAAAGGAAAATGCTATTCTATATAGCTTTTGTTCCAATGAACACATATTAGGATTTCATCCAAAGACTCAAAAGTTAGAACCACCTTTTACAGCATAACAAACGGTACCACAGGAAAGTACTGCCGGCCGAAGAGCTTTCATTTAAATAGTTCATCCCCTGAATTATAAGAAATTCTCTCGACTCTAGAAATAGAAGTGAGCGTCCGAATTATAAGGAGGTGTCAAGAGTAAAGATTTTCTACAAACTTTGGTCAGTTGAGGATCAAATGAACTGTCCGTGATAAGGAGTCATCCGAAAGGCGAGATTCAACTATACTTGGACGTTTTTCGAAGAGGAGGGGATGACAAATAGACTTGTCACTTTTATTTCAGAGAGAATTCAAACTGAAAGAGACTCTGTTCATTGTCAATATTGCTTCTACTACACTTACGAACAAAACTCTTCCATTGTTGTCTTTCCCGCCAATTCTCAGGCCACGTGATCATAAGTGTGTTGGGTTCCAGACCTCCGAGACCAGAACTCTGCGTACTAAAGACAGAAATTCAAATTACTCATTGTGTTTCCAATTCAAAGTTTTATGGAGAACGTGAACGCTCGACCATGAATTTTCCCTTTTTCTCTTTTTAACTTCAACGCAGTCCTTACCCAACTCAGTTGCTGGATAGTTCGGCCACATAGTACAAGTTCAACAAGTTGGAACAATTACTAAGTAATGTGGATTTGTTTTTCAGTGACATTACCGCTGGCGCTGCCCTCGTAGGTGCTTAAGCTTCCTAACTATGGGCGACGATCAAACTCAAAGTTTTATGGCGAACGTGAAAACACGACAGTGATTTTTCTTTTTCCTTTTTAACTTGAATGCCGTCCCTACCACTTCTTGATCAGTTCGCGAATAATTTGGTCACATTGTAGAAAATGTAAACTGCGATAAGTCAACCTGTTTTCCTCAGATCAAAATCAGCCGTAGAAACAAAAAAGGGATTGGGCGACTCCCTACTTTGCCATTCACCGCTCAACCTTCGATTCCTTGCGACAATTTCGCGCGAAAAAATTGGAAGAAAGGGACTGCTCGAAGACTATACAAGTTGAAAAAGTTGGAATAACCTTACGCTCTTAATTATTGCCAAGAGTTGAGAGGTGACTCTTGGAGCCACTAGCTCGATTTGTTTCATAGTGGTCCCGTGATCAAATCCTTGGCAACGCTTTGTAAATAGACAGCTGGTCAGCCCCCCTCCCCGGCCCCGCCCCCCAGATGGGATTTTTAAAATGTTTATATTCAGTTTGTAATACTTTTTCAGCTGATTCAACATCTCCCAACATTGTGAAATACAACTTTGTTGTAAATGGTCTTGAAAGAAGCGGACTGACAACAATTCTTAGAATTAAAACGACATTTTTAAGTTAACAAGACATGCTTCGACAGTAACCTCTGTCATCTTCAGTTGATACAAAGTTAGTTCCATTTGAATAAATGTGAAACGTTAATACAAAGGGTGAAGTGAAAACTATCAAATTGCTAAACTAAAGGAAATGCGGTTAAACGTGTAGCAATCACTTTGTTCAACATCATTCCACGACAAAATTTCTCAGAATCAGTTAACATCATTCAACAGGGTGGCCAAACGCATTTAACTTGCCGAATGCAACAACATTGAACAGTGTTGAATGGACATGATGACTCCGTTGGGACGGGGACTTAATAAAGTTTATTTATTTTTTACTTTTATTTTTTAAAAGTCACTTACAGGAACGATATTCCTTCAGTAGCTGTGGACGCCACGATAACCTTCATGAATCCTTTAACTTTTTCCTCTTTCATGCAGTCCACCAACACCTGTACAATACAACGTGATCAGTGATTGTTTCACTTCAGAGAATAAAAATATACCACTTTAATATAATATCTATTTTTTCTCTTGTGTCAGTAGTCACGTATGCGACATCCCTAGTATGCCAACACAGCCCTCACGTGCAGGAAAATCACACCAGACTAACTTGTCAAGTATTTTCCCTCACCTCTTTGGCCAAGGCCACATCGTCTGCTCGTTCATTGAAATCTCCTTCTAAAATGGACCCCACAATCGTAAGACCACGCCCTACCAAAGAAAAAAAAACAGTTCACGTGTTTACCAGACAATTCACAGAATGTTATATGCATCACTTAAGGTAAGGTAGGTAGATGTTTGCGAATGTCGGCCCGACAAGATGCAAATTTGTTGCAGTGCAACAGATTTTCTGAGTCCGGCCGATTTTCATTTTCACGAATCGGCTCTGATTCGGGTGTCAAAATACACGTAGGATTCGCGCTCTGATACTATTGGGCAGACAAATCGGGCCGACACATAGTAGCGCGTAAACCACCCTTGACCTTGAATGGTTAGAAGCACTTTTATTTTCAACAAGCCCAACAGACACTAGACCATGCCTTTGTTTCATGCAAAATATAGACAATAATCCTGACGAGTGAAAAAGTTGATGGAAGTTAGCTGGGATACTCACCATGTTTTAGTTGACTAGCCAGACTCAACAGGCGTTTTGACTCGGGTTCAACGTTCTGTTTCATGTTACAGAGCGCAAGAATCTGAGGTCTAAATAACACAGCACAACGTTTTAAATAGACCCTCGTGACTTTCAGTTTTGCAAAAGTTTTATTTGTTATTTTTTTAAGGTGTGTATTGCTAGGTCACTTGCTGGACAGAATTCGAATATATAACCTTATTGATGGTTTTTACAGACTATACAGCTAGATGTGTGGATATTTTACTAGTTAACTTCCTGTCATATTAGAGGTTTTACTCGATGACTACTGGACACCAGGATACATTGCATGTACTAAAGTGCAATACGCACCTACAACAGGATACTGCGGTGCAACGTGCTCCCGAACCCTGAACCGGGATACTACAGTGTGATAACATATTTACTCGATTAAGCGTCGGGGCGCTCTTTAAAACATCAGAACAGTGTCAGTACTCGGCCTTAACTTTTTGATTTACTAGTCCTTGGGCTAGCGGGGATTAAAATTTACTTGGTAGCCAAGCCTGGGCTCAGACTTATGATCTAATCATCTTTATACAGTGTAAACGATAACAAACAAATGTCAATAACAAAATAATGAAATATACCCACTTCGAACTGAAAAAAATTGTAACACAGGAGAATGAATTTCCGAGGCTGCTTTAGATTGAGTTGTACCGTACTTGTTTTTTTTAGCTTGGCTCCTCCAACAATTCAGTCTGATGATGCTTTGATTAAGTTTGGAATTGTTGTTAATGAATACGGCGCTTTTTATTTTTGCTCTCATAAGCGGCGCTTAAACGGGGGCGACGCTAAATCGGGAATCCTGAACAGGGATACTAGAATGTAATAAGCTGCAATTTTGGGGGGGTTATCTTGACTCCTTACATAGTACAATGTTCTAGTGAATAATTAACAATTGTTTGACGATCGCGGGCTTACCTCCAGTTCTTGGTGTGGGGTGGACCTTCCTCCAGTCTCAGGAGGCTGTATCTGGCAGCGCTCAGCGCCAGACCCCTAAATCCATCGCCCCATTCGATCTTTGCTCTGTAAATAATGAAGAATTCATTGATTTAGGACATCACTGCATGGGGGTCGTGCACTTCACGCTAAAATTTAGGAAAACTGCTCAAAATATTTAAAACCAACATGAAAAATTTATCTGATTCTTTGTTGCACAATCTGGCAGCTACTGCAAGTTCGTTGAGTGTTTTTCAGTTGTTTTGACTTCTGGTAACAAGAAAAGGCATATTTTAAAGAGGTTACCCAAACAAGACACCATCTTTCCAGGTGTGGGTTAAAAAAGGTCTTCACCTTCCGTGTGGTGCAGTCCTAGGCGAGACAACTGCATAAGAGTACAGGAGTGCTTGCCCACTCCGGTTACAGTCAACTCTCGTTATAACGGACACCATCAGCCCCAAGATTTGGTGTCCGTATTAAAGACAGTCCGTAGTATCGGGTGTTGTTTTCAGTAATTCTTATTCCCCGGGACTTCAGTTCCTGTCCGTAATAACGGTGTGTCCGTAATAGCAAGGCGTCCGCAAGGCGAGAGTTGACTATACTTTAGGGACTAAAACGTTGTTTTGAAACCTCACAGTTGCAGCTATTACAGTCACATTTAACTAAATACAGTTGATTCCCGGTAACTCGAACCCTCGGTAACTCGAACCTCCCGCTAACTCGAAGTGAATGTTTTTTTTCCAGACTTTCTCAAAGTCCATTTTTGGTAGTTTAGAGGACAGGCGGAAAGCTAGTCTCGTTCTTGCTCACTTGCAGTCGATTGTGGCTAGTCTTACATAGGTTTTTTTCCCTTAAGGTCATTTTCTTTATACTCTACCCTTGATAACTTGAACTCACGATAACTGGAACCTCGTTTGATTTCCGTTGAAGGTTCAAGTTACAGGGAGTCATCTGTAATCTAGAGACTTGTGCCACGGCTTGCTGATACTTGGTAAAAGTCAAATTTGTTTAATACTACTGAATTTATCCTAAATAAAAATTGCGTTTTGTTTGGTATCCCTTAAGGGTCAATATAAAGTGGTGCCATTCCCACAACATGAGATTTGTGTACCTTTCCGAGGTTTCTTTCTCTATCCATTTATACGAGAGCCCCCTCCCCCATCGGGAACATTTAGATCCAGTCCAACTATCAGAGGTTTGTCTTTGCAAGATTAAATAAAAACATCTTACCCTTGAAATTCAATGTACTTGTAAATGGCAGCAGCCAAGATTATAGCAACTAATGTGTAATACCAGCTTGAGATAAACATCAGGGCCAGGCACAGGCACATGCCCAGGAATGACGTGAACCTAGTGAAGTTGAAAACGAAAAGATTAAGACAGTACGTAATATCTGTTAGAGCGGTTTTCATTTGAATGTCGAAAGTAATTCGCGTTTTGCTTTGGTTTTGCTTTACTTCGCTCTGTGATTGGTTCAAAAATTTCGCGCCACTTTCTCGACCAATCAGAAGTAAAACTCAAACCAATCCCGACTTGCTCGCACGCGTTTTCCCGCGCTTGGCGCCGGTTACATGTATTTGCTTCGAGTTCTGATTGGTTCATTGGGTAATTTGTGTTTGTTGTGATTGGCTGGGGTAATTACTTCGGTTTTGGTTTTACGACACTCATTTGAAAACCACTCTATATTCAATAATTACGGTGAATGAGCCAAGAAGGTTATCAGTGCAAGCTTACATTAACTCTTGTTTCTTTTCCATGAAATAACTAGGAAAATTTCTATACTCCTTTGGAAAAGATGCTAATCCACCGTTAATTCAACCTGTCGCTAGGTTTCCTTGGCAAAACAGGAAACAACGTTCCCTTGCCAGACAAACCAAGAAACAAATCAATCTAAACAATGCATTCAGGTTAGACACCATGGGTGCCTTCCATGGGATTATCTGTTCTTGTAGCACGAAGTTATAGGATTTTATAGGATTATGAGTTATAGGATGCTAGCTTTAGTCCGCTGCAGGGCTAACTTAATTACCAGTGGTAATACTTGAATCGTGGTCTCCAGTTTGGTGTTCTCAGGAGCGACTGCAACACGCAGGCCAAGTTGACAAAACCATAGCACATCAAGAAGAACCTGTTAATAAAACAAATGCTACTCAAACGCTTGCATTTATCCGTACAAATGAAGCCGACTGAAGTCTAAAAAGGTACATGTACTGCTTGGACTTAAAGCTGACTGCCGGAGGGGAACAAGGAAGTCCTTCAAGACGTTAACCATAATTTTTGTCCTCAAATGGGAAGGATCGAGGCACGGATAAAAATTGGGCATATACAAAATCTGGCACAAACAAGATGCCCTTGAATAACCAACTTTTTTGACCAACCTACATTATAGTCTTTCTTGCAACGGTTCTTCAGGCATTGCATTCTGCCACTGCAATACAAGTTAATCAAAACTGTTTCTAAGTGTAAAGAAGATCCTCGCAGTTATTAACGCAACTTATGCAGTTGCGAAAAGAAAGCCTGAAAAAAAATCAGGCTTGCCGGGATTCGAACCCTGACCTCTGCGATACCGGTGCAGCGCTCTAACCAATTGAGCTAACAAGCCAACTGGGAGCTGGTCATTAAATTGGTTCGTAATATACCCGGGAAAGATGAAGATGAAATTATGAATATATGAAACTCATATATTTGAACTGCGGAATGAAGAAATAAGTGTAAAGAAGATCCTCGCAGTTATTAACGCATCTTATGCAGTTGCGAAAAGAAAGCCTGAAAAAAAAATCAGGCTTGCCGGGATTCGAACCCTGACCTCTGCGATACCGGTGCAGCGCTCTAACCAATTGAGCTAACAAGCCAACTGGGAGCTGGTCATTAAATTGGTTCGTAATATACCCGGGAAAGATGAAGATGAAATTATGAATATATGAAACTCATATATTTGAACTGCGGAATGAAGAAATAAGTGTAAAGAAGATCCTCGCAGTTATTAACGCAACTTATGCAGTTGCGAAAAGAAAGCCTGAAAAAAATCAGGCTTGCCGGGATTCGAACCCTGACCTCTGCGATACCGGTGCAGCGCTCTAACCAATTGAGCTAACAAGCCAACTGGGAGCTGGTCATTAAATTGGTTCGTAATATACCCGGGAAAGATGAAGATGAAATTATGAATATATGAAACTCATATATTTGAACTGCGGAATGAAGAAATAAGTGTAAAGAAGATCCTCGCAGTTATTAACGCAACTTATGCAGTTGCGAAAAGAAAGCCTGAAAAAAAAAAATCAGGCTTGCCGGGATTCGAACCCTGACCTCTGCGATACCGGTGCAGCGCTCTAACCAATTGAGCTAACAAGCCAACTGGGAGCTGGTCATTAAATTGGTTCGTAATATACCCGGGAAAGATGAAGATGAAATTATGAATATATGAAACTCATATATTTGAACTGCGGAATGAAGAAATAAGTGTAAAGAAGATCCTCGCAGTTATTAACGCAACTTATGCAGTTGCGAAAAGAAAGCCTGAAAAAAATCATCAGGCTTGCCGGTATCGATAGCGCTGCACCGGTATCGCAGAGGTCAGGGTTCGAATCCCGGCAAGCCTGATTTTTTTCAGGCTTTCTTTTCGCAACTGCATAAGTTGCGTTAATAACTGCGAGGATCTTCTTTACACTTATTTCTTCATTCCGCAGTTCAAATATATGAGTTTCATATATTCATAATTTCATCTTCATCTTTCCCGGGTATATTACGAACCAATTTAATGACCAGCTCCCAGTTGGCTTGTTAGCTCAATTGGTTAGAGCGCTGCACCGGTATCGCAGAGGTCAGGGTTCGAATCCCGGCAAGCCTGATTTTTTTCAGGCTTTCTTTTCGCAACTGCATAAGTTGCGTTAATAACTGCGAGGATCTTCTTTACACTTATTTCTTCATTCCGCAGTTCAAATATATGAGTTTCATATATTCATAATTTCAAAACTGTTTCTGTTACTCACATAGTAATTATAGGAGCAACTGAGTCCAAGTTAGCAATCAAGATCCCAATTTCAGCAATACAAGTTGTGAGCATCAAGGCACGGGTGGGCTCTCCTGACTTTGAACCGTAACCAAAGACATTAAGAAATGGAATCAGATTGTCACGAGCTATAGCCTGCAGCAAACGGGGTGCCCTGCAACAACAAGAAACTCAAGTTTACTTATAAGTACGTCCTTTAGTGTAAATTAATTTTCCCTTCTGACTATGTTGGAATTCTCCGTGAACCAAGCTCAAAGCAAAAATCTCGGTTCAGTTACAATTAATTTTACTTTGAACCCAGCATTTTATGCAGTGGCAGAGATTGTTTAAATCCACATCATAAGTTGGTGTTATGAAGAAATAATTACAGTACAGTACATCTGCTCGTTGAATGGTTACAATTAGGTTGAATTACTTGCAAACAAATCTGATAGTTTCTAAATTATATTGAGCCTCGAGACAAAATCAAAACTCAATAAAGTTCATGTGTTTAATAGCAAACACTTTTCTTTGCACTCTTTTTGCAATAAACTCTTGAAAAAATATGGCAATGCTGTTAAATCCAGTTACGTGTACAACTAAATTGTACTTAAACATTTTTCTGGTTGGCAGGCACAAAATAGTGTGGTAGTGAGCTGTTATTTTACAACTTGTAGTTCTCATACCTGCCAACCTTGTAAAATCAGAATTAGGGACCACTACCCCCCTCCCTCACCCCAGTCCTGGGGTAGGGCCCTGCCCCCCCGGCACTGAGCAGGGTCCAGGATGCTCCAGGGTTTTAACATTAATTGTGAAAAGTATTGCCTGTACCATATTGTTTTAGCAGAAGAATTCTCAGGTGCTGTTTAACGGTCTCAAGCAATACATGTACTGCACAAAACTATAGTATTTAGAAGTGTCAAGACCAATCTTTAACAACCCAGTTCCAGCTTCTTACCAAAGAAAATGACTTTTTTGTTTTCCTCTTGAAAATCGGAATGTCCCGATTTTTTTAGGTTTGAAACTCAAAAATTGGGACAATTCTGATTAAATCGGGACGGTTGGCAGGTATGAGTTCATTTACTTATGCTGTACTTGTGCCATTATTATAAAAAAAAAAACGAACACTTCTAAGATATGTGGCATGACTATTATAATCTAGTAAGGTCAGAGCTGCCTGGGTAAGCTTACAAGCAGGGAACTTGGTTTTAGAAGTCCGGTATTTTCAGCTGTAAACAATTTGGTCAAAGGAAAGACCACCTTACTTTATTTGTTAATTTATGAATTGGTTTGTGTCACTCACCCAGTTAAACTCTGCATTCCGGCACCAACAGTTGATAAAAGTGAACCTATAAGAATCACCCATTTGGTAGGAGGCCAGGCAATTTCAGCTACAACCATGACACTGCCAATACTGCGACCAAATCTACAAAAGATAACAGGGATATTCTTACAGTTTACCTAATTTTTATACACTGTACCATGAAGATGATAACAAAGCTAGATATTTATGATTTTCTGTCTACACAAAATTAACCAATAAAAGCACAGGAAAGCGCTTGTTTGGGAGGAAACTGAGCTGCTCAATCAAACATTACGCAAGAGCAGTGATTTATTAGATAATCACTCCAAAAGCAGCTTTCTTGCCACTTCATTGCGTTCATTCCATTGTTTACAGAAACAAAGAAATTTGGTTTCTTTTGCTTCTGTGGTTTTACAACACTGACTTGACTTTTCGGCCTGTTTTTCTTGAAAACGAAGCGAAAATCAGTGAAAAAATTATCTTGGCAATGTTGTATGAATGAAGGGAAGGTCACATGCAAAAATTCAGGCAGTTTTGAGCAAAAAGAAAAAAATGGCCTAAAATTCGACATAAGGCGATTATGCTCTCAGCCCTTCAATTATGGTGCTGGTCAGGATGCAAAACTTGGTAACAGGAGTCTTGAAGGGCACAAAAGGAAAATTGCATTGCTTGGTTGTTGTATAAGTTCAATCAGACCATTGTTGGGGGGGGAGAAGGGGGGTTAAAACCTCCCCATTCCCGTACCCTTTAATCCCGGTTCCCGCCCTGTATTTGTTGGCTTCCACCTCTTTGCATGTTTTCGATTGCAAAATGTTGCACAATATATTGCATAATTTCTCCCTTTTTCTCCCACTTCCTGCCACCTTGGGAATCCCGCTTCTCGCCCACTCTTCTCCCACCCCCTTTTCTCCGGGTCTCCCACCCCCCTGTCCCCCTCAACACCATTGGCTGCTAATTCCACTTATGTGATGACTTTACACCTAAATCCTATGTACATGTAGCATGGCAGGTTACATGAAAATACTTCCGTTTATCCTCCTTACTAGTTATTTTACAAAGAGGCAAAAAGTTAGTGTGTAATTAATGCTAACAAAAACGTCACAAGTGTAGGTAGAGGACAGTCATCATTTGTCACATTTTGTCTACTCAGTGCTTGCTAAACCTACTTGTCTCTCAGTAAACCTCCATGAACTGTAGCTCCAAAGAGCAACACTGAAGTGAGATCTGAAAACCTTTGTTAAGGTGTAGAAACAACTTGAAATGGAACAGTGCACATCCCATGCTGCAGAGAACAGTTGGTCATTAGAGAAAGACTGATTGAAATTTGCTTATGTCCAACAAGACCTCGGCTGTGGTCAGACATTATGTCTAGGCAAATCTTTTTAATACCAATGCTTACGTGAAATTCCAAAGATGCTTTAAAAATCTTAAGACTTTCAACCAGCTGCATTGGCTACAGATTTTGGTAAGTCATTCATGGTTTTATGACTTAAGAACAATGGATACTTGTAACAGTTACCCGTTCTAGTAAATTTGCTGTCCTAGGAGATCAAGTGGTTAATTTGTAACAAACACCTAAAACTGCCAGAATGTCTAGTGAAGCACGTAGCATATTAAACAGCTTCAAAGGATACAGACAACAGATGTGGTTGTAATAGCTGCTATTGTGCCTTTGGGGATAGACTGCTGGGCATCCTTTAAGTCACCAGACCTGTTAGAGCCTGCCATTATTCCTTTAAAACAAAGCACAGGTATGCAAATGAGGAGAAGTTGATCCTAGGGAAAGGGGGGGGGGGGAAGGGGGAAGAACCTGGGGGAGTACTTCCCTTGTGTTGTGACTTCACAAAGGGTACTATGTGATTTTGTGCTGTTCTGTTCTGGAAAATGTTGGGTTTGGTCTTTAACGGTACCATAAGAGCACATAAACATACTGGTATATTTACTGGTATATTTCTCTTTTCAGAAAAAGAGAGAATCAAAAGATTGATTTAGAAGGTGGTGGAAATGAAATTGACACACCCACAAACACGATAACTTCTGATAATTTTTCATTAAACACCATCCACTTTACACGGGGAGATTAAGGAATGGAATGAGATTCCTTTAGAAGTCAGGGACAGTGAGACTGTTTGCAGTTTTAGAAATACTATTTTACAATTTTTGTTGCAATTAGAAGGCAGCAACAGTAGACTTCGCAGTTTTAGAAACTCTATTTTGCAAATTTTAGTGTAATCTTGGTTTTTCTGATTCTGCATTGATTATTATTCTTAGCTTATTTTTATTTAGTGACTTTAAGACAGGACCGTCTAAAAACCAGCTATGGGTAATGGTGACTTCCTGTAAAAAGACAACTGTACAGTTATTATAATTTTTATTACTCTTTCAAACCACTAGGCCAACACCCCTACACATGCTATTTGTAGCTGTACATGTAATTAACCTACCAGTCACAGAAGGGAAGAAAATTGCCAGCAGAATGAAGAACGACGTTGTGATGTCTGACCTCACTTCTCCTTCATGTGGACCAGCCTCTAATCCTGGGGCAACCTCATCTTTCTTAAGATATTCACTGTTCCAGTTATCTGCAAGGAATCACTGATTATTATGCATCACACTCTCACAGTCCACTGTGTGGCAGCCAGTGCTATAGCTTGTACCTGGCTTCACTGGACAGTGCCCTGGGCATTTATTTGAGAAATGGTAATTACAGGCAGTAATAGCAAAAATACTCTAATGCAATTTCAACAAGTAACATTATATTAGTGCACCTAACCCCAAAATATTTTTTTACGCTAATATAAAACTTTGCACCTATTTTAAAAACATTTCGCCATTATTTGCAGTTTTTGACTTTTTTATGGGGTTCAAAACTTATGAAAAACTAAGCATCATTTGTCGCACGACCAAGTCAGAAGGGGCATGGGTTTACTCCTAATTTGACGTCATGAACTGCTTTGCATGCATGTTTACAAAGACTTAAGGAGATGCAAATCAGTTTGTGATGTCAAATCAGGTATAGACCCATGCCCCTCACTAGCTCGGTTGTGTAAGTAAAACAGATGATGGCTAGATTTTGTAACTTTTACAGCCTACAAAAAGTCAAGACTGTGGGGGATTTCATAAAAAAGGCACAATGCTTTTTGAACAGGTGCAAAGAGTTATTTTAATATTTTGGGGTTAGGTGCACTTTAATCTCCTCGTTAATTTGCTCAATTTACAACATTACTTACCAACAAAGACACCACTGGTAATTCCTGGCACTCCAATAACATAGGACAATGGATTGTTCTTCCAGAACACCTCATCATTACCATATGCCTGAGTAAGTAATGTATCATTTCTTGAGCAGTCACGATAGCTGTTACTGGCTAACAGCTTGGAACCTAAGAGGCATATTCTGGGGAGAGAGAAGTGTTGTTCAACCTTAGCTTAAAGAAAAAGGAATATCCACATTCATGGCAGCTCCACATGGGCACAACCAATACAAGCCCTACAAATGTATATCTGGTTACATGTTACAAAAATAATAATAATTGTAGCTGAAGTTAAGTTGAATCCAATGCATCAGCTGGTACTGGTTGTTTTATGGTCACCTGAGGTGATTATTAAATTCAAATGTAACTCTGTGCAGGCTACAATTCTGAAATTAATGCAATCTAAACTTTTACATTAAAAAAAATTGTAACACTCTTTTCTAGCAACAAAGGATTAAAGATACTCTGCTATTCAGCACCGGCCATGGAATTCCAGAGCCAAAACTGTTGTGTGAAGAATGCAAAAAGGAAAAGACATTATCACAGCATGACAGAAGGTGAACCGATACTTTGGCACATTCATCTTATGTACACGAAGCTGTGCACCACTGAGAAACATTTTGTTTTTTTAAAAATTCATGTAGCAATTATTTCTGTTCCAAAAGGAGTCCTCAGCAAGGAATTGTTATTTCCTCTATGCAGATTACATATTGGATTGTACTTTTAACTTAAATAGAAAAATAGCCAAAATGGGCAAAAACAATTTGTAAAACAGCCATAAAACAATTACTTTGCACCTGAGCAACTCTTAAAGAACACTTTAAAATGGATGCCATAAAAAAAGACAGATGAAAAAAAAACATCAGAAGTTGAGGAATGACGTTATTGTAAGGCAGTTCAAACAAGTATTATTTTCCCTCCAATTCTGGACTTCTGTCCCGGGACACGTCACGAATCGCAGGAAAATTAACCACTTCTATCAATACTAGTCAATAAGTAGATTATGATATTATTATAACTTGCTGCATATTTCATTACTGTTATTTATAATGATTGCTACCTGGGCATTTCTCGAGCCTGAGCTGAGAAGAATCCAAGATAAATGGCCAAAATGGAAAACAAAACACAGGCCAGAAACAGAGAGGCACATTTGTTGACGTACTTGACACCAACAAACACCACAGCCACAAGCAAAAGAAGCAGAATGGAGCCATAAACACGCATGTTATTTAACATGACTGGTGATTGGGCGCCCCCTCCTGAGCGTACATCACCAAAAAGTGACATGGATGGAGCCATGTATGTCTGAAAAAATTCAAAGAAAAAGAAACATTTAAATATAAGCTGGGTAGCTGCTTACTTATGTCATAAACAGTCATGCATATTTTGCAATGCTTTTTTGTTGTGTAATATTTAGTTGTGTTTGCAGTTTTGTTTGTACAGGACATTCTTGATTTGAACTTGATTTACCATTATATGAAATTACTTGTATAATTATATTTTCAGACACCTGTAATTTTTAGGCGCTTTGCTTCGATAAGGTAATAAAGAGTTCGAATCGATACAACGAGTGAATCTTTAACGAGTTTATAACAACTTAGTTACAGATAGATTGTGTACATGGCATTCGTTATCAGGTCATTTTTGTATTTCATCTTTGGATCTGTTAGTTGCTTACAATACCTGGTTAATATATAAGAAAGCAAAGTTTTCCAGGAATTTCCAAAGGTATTTATTTCATTTACACCTGAGCGGAGAGAGAAACTCTGTGGAGTAAAATTTCCTGTCCGAGGATACCAAACATGTTGCAGAGACAAATAAAGCCTTAAACCCTTCCGGTCCAAATTGCCATCCTTGTGGCCACGTTTTTTTATCTGCTGTCAGTTTTATTGTGGCAGTCAGTATATGAAGTAATGTATTTCAATATATATATAATGATCATTTCATATATTAACATTAAGTCAGTAAACTGCTACATGTATCCTTTGTTAATTGCTTTACTTTTCAAGACCTAATTAACAGGCATTTCATAAGATTCAAAACATTATGTACGATATCAGCCTAGCCAGTCTTACCAGGAGTATTTCAATGGCACCAAGGATGTACATAGACGAAGCAAATGTTGTTCCAAGATAAAAGAGCAGTCCAACAGCTCCTCCAAACTCAGGACCAAGGGCTCGGGAAATCATGAAATAAGCACCTCCACCTTAAAAATAAAAATAAAAAATCGTCAAAATTATCACTTTTCATATGTATTCTCAATAAGTTAATGCACTGAATAAAGTGTTTCCTAAATGTCATGTGATACATCATGTATCTAGGGCAATAAGCAGAGTCCAGGCCAAAAGCATGAAAATAAATGAATCACATGTACACTGTAGGTGGCCAGCTCAAGGGGTTACTTAATAATCTAAGTTATGGGGAAGTGTGAAATTATATTGGACCAAAGTATAATTATCCATTGATCAAAACCACCCCCCACCCCACCCACAAGAATACCCATACACTGTAGGTCACAAAAATTAGTTATTATCACAATTCAAGACAGTATTAAAACATTTACCTGGAACAACTCCATTTGTGGCTATGGCACTCATTGAAATAGCTGTCAACATGGTCTAATGTCATCAAACAAAAAGCACTGCTGATTAATGCTGATTATACTTGTTTACTAGTCTTACAAAACCTAATTTAAACTACTTTGGGCCACTCAGGGTCACTACATTGTAAATCTTGAACTACTACTTAGAAACAAAACAAGAAAAAAATTCTGTTAAGGATGCATAAACATGGATATGCCGGGTCAACTACTGTATACTAAATGGTAAAGGTGATCGAGGGTGCAGAAAGTGTTCAACATGGGCCACAAATAAAACATACAGCAGGCACTTGACTCACAACAGACATAAAAGTATTACTATTGCCCCCTAAGATGGGATGCTTGCGCCCACATTCCTTGCGGATCACAGCTTTGCTGCTTGCGGCTCAGATGGATCACCCCGATTTTCACGCACTCTCTTAAATATCCCTGAAGAAAAATAACGATCACTCACAGTCTGCTACGTACAAATTGATATTGTTTAAGGTGTACTGTTCCTGATGAAGGAAATAAAATTAGGTACTCTACTTACACAACAACAACAGATGAAGACAATAAAGAAAGCTTGTAGGGTTCCTGCCACCCCCACTATCCATGATAAACGTATAAACAGGATTACACCAAAGATGTTTTGGATTGTAGGGAGGTACACACCCATAAGTGTACCCATCTTGGTGGCCTAGGAACCAAAAAAACAAAAAAGATAGAAAACCAAAATTATATTAATATGCAAATTATGAAACACCCACACATATTTTAGGCTGTCAAGGACTTACGTCAGACACCATGGGGAGGTTATATGTTATGAAATAACATATATACCTTAGTACCTCCAACTCCCACATTGTGTAAGCAGAAAAGATTTTGGCAGGACTGTTTTTTGGATTGATAATTAAAAATTAAAGTGAGTGCATAAACTGTCTCAGACTATCCAGGGTTTTTTCTGAAGTACAAAGGACTTTTTTTTAGCTTACACTGTACGTTCTGGGCCGTAACTTTTTGGGTCCAGTTTCAGTCTAATGGGACTTTTTGGGGTATAAAGATTTGGCCTCATTCATAACTGGATCTGAGACACATGTTACACTGTTCTACAAACCAGTAGAAAACAGGTTTTGGAGTACACAATTAACCTACAATAGTCAACATCACCCATAACATTCAAAGTCTCAGTGATATTCTCACTGGCTCACAAGTGTTATTTGTACATATATAGCCCTAATAAAGCAAGGAAAATTGGGTAGAGTTTAAGACGCATTCTGCTTAACATTCGAGCAACAAGTGCAAAAATTATTGAAAAACTACTCATAACTTGGTAACATTTTAAATACTATTTGAAACACCTCACTTTAGTTTGCTTCTCCAAGTGACCCAGCAATTAAATTCCCAAGCATTCTTGAGAAAATTATTGTCAAATCTCATAAAAATATGCTAAAAATGGGCGCCATTTTCTTTTGAACTGACATGAAGTGTCCTTTCAATTAAAATATGGATAACGTCAAGTTCAATTCTCTCTTGTGGGGTCAAGTCAATTGATAATTTCTTTTTTTTAAATTCAAAATAATACCTGCATGCTATGAGTATTTTTTTGGTAACTTCATTTTTGTACTTATTGCTCCAACGTTCAGCAGAAATCATCTTAAAATTATGTGTGAAGGGAAATGGGTGTGTGATGGAGAGAGAAATCAGAAAAAAACAGACATCCTCCCCCCACTTTCATATTACTCACTCCACCCTCTTACACACAGTGACTTTGTAGTTTTAGGACCGAGTTCGACAATACAATTCCTGCTTACAACTGTCGTAAATGACTGTTGTAGCGCACGCTGCTTGCATCAAGGAAAGATTTTAACCAACTCGTCATTCTAACATTTTCATTTTCATATTTACCCAAGAACAATTGCCATAGACTTGTAGAACTGATGATGAGCTTTCAAAAAAATTGTTGTCAGAGGTGAAAATTTTCACATCTCACGTAGCAAATTCCATTTGAATTGTGGGCCATGATTGCTCTGGGCTCCCGTGAAAAGTTTCTCCCACTCCATTTCAATTAGCTGCCCAAGTTTCATTCAGATACAATATTTCTACATCTTTATTTTAAAAATACCTTTCAGTGCAGTCCATACCTGCCCTTAACATTTGCCATTTTTTTGCCAAAATCTTCTTGCAAACAGCTCATGATCGACCGCCATTTTCACTTTTCTTTGGAAAGCTGCCGTTAAAAGTGTTTGTCTTAACAAAGGCCCGACAAGAATACCAATTGCAAGAATCCACAGTACTTCTCGTGTACTGTTGGAACTTAATATGGCATCGTGAGCAATCAAAACTGTATAGCAATGTGCTAGTTCTACTAATATTTCAGTTATTTCATGCTGAATCCTGTCTGTGTGTTGCAAAGATCAGATAGCAAAAGTTTCGCTAGATGGACAAATAACGTGGAGTCATGATAAATGGTTGCCAATCATGTCTAAAACTGTACCGCTAAAGAATTTTGCTTCCTTTTCCTCTAATTTCCCTGGAACTATTCCCTATTGTCGCTAGTCGAAATGTGAATAATTGCTACAGCTGTAAATAGCTGTCAACACAAGAAGATATTTGTATCAAAATTTGCAAACACTGCTCAGAGCACCCAACTTTGTCCTTTGTTTTTGCTGCTTTAAGCTCAGGAGAAATCCTCATCTCTTGGATGAGGCAATGCACAAATCTTTGATAGAGTAGCTGGAATACCTCAGGTTAAGGAACTTGTTCTGCTGGTTGTTACTTTCCAGTCTGACACCAGATTTAACATTCATGTAAAGAACAAACTCACAAAAGGAAACAAGTCTCTCCATGTGCTCAGGACGCTTAGAAGAGAGGGGTACAGTCAATCAGAAATTGACTACCTATTCAGTTCTATTGTACTACCAAACATCTCATATGGGCTTGCAGTGTATGGAGCCGCTGAAGCTGAACTAACAACGATCCAGTGTTTTTTGGATAGATGTAAGAAGCATAGATACATCTCATATAGCACAGATATCCACGATCTTTTAGAAAAACAAGATAAGAAAATACGCACTAAAGTTATGGGCTTAGAGGGTCACCCGCTGTATAACATGTTGCCGGAGGGTAAGAACACCAGATACCAGCTTAGCAGAAAGTCAGCCGTGAAACCTAAAGTAAACACAAAGTGCTTTATGAGCTCCTTTGTTAACCGCCTAACTTTTAAATACGAGTTAGCTCTTTAATTTCATTAGAATATTATTATTATTTCTTGTAATGTAGCTTGCTTTTTACCCTCATAATTTTTGTAACATAGAATATGTGTGTTTATCTTATGAAATAAAGACCTATTATTATTATTATTATTATTATTATTATCATTATTATTATAACTTAGTATGTATTTTCACATATTTGCATTTTTTTTAATTGTTTTATTTTTGACGTACTACCTTACCAGTCCTACTACCTTAAAACAAGTTTCAAAATCCTACAACAATTTTCATGTTGTGTGCAACTGTCGTGACGATGTTGTACATCTGATTTAGACGATACGTGACATGTCAGCATTAGTTGCATACAACAGTTATAAACAAAAATCGTACTGTCTAAAACGGCCCTTACATATTTCATTGACCAGATCATAAAGTCTCCTAATTTAAGTTTTCATCACACAGGAAATTTAAGTCTCTGGACTGAGTGGACTGTCAAACCGGGTGGGGAAGGGGGGGGGGGCATTCCCATCTACAAGTATGTACTGCTGTGAAGGGCACGGATTTCAACCAGTTCAGTCTGAGATAGGGTATAGAAATCAGAGAGTTTTGTTCCAGAATAGGGTATCACTTATCGGGAAACTAGGAATTAACACTTGGGACATTTGGGATAGGATAGGGATTTCTGGTGTCTAGTCTAGAATAGAGAACTTTCCACAATGCCAGCTGAACATGGTTTGAAATAGGGTTAGGGTCTGAGAGTACCCGCGGCACAACCCACTCAAAATTAGAGTACCCCCTTGGCTTTAAAGGAAGACCAATAGGTCCTATAGGCTTATGTTTGTGGGTAGTTATTTCCATAATAAGCTTAATATACAGCTTTGAAGTAAAAACAAATAATACTGTATGGCCAAAATGCCGTAATCACCACGTGGAACCTATACAAATGATAAAACTCCTTGGCACTGAAACTTTTCTTGTGTTTTCTATACAAACGGCATTTCCTTACACGAGAAAATGCCGTAATTTATCATTTACAGTGCAGACAAATTTTAAACCTAAACAAAACAATTAGGTCAATTTTTATTGAATACAAAACTACAGCCTATTCAAGCTTAATGAACTAAAGTCAGCAATGGTCAAAGAAGTTTATTGAAAACCTAGCTTTGTGTCACCTCCTTTATTTCGGAAGGGTTTATTTACTCACTATATCATTGAAAAAAACGAACTTTTGACCTTCCAAACAAAACTTAAGCTAAAGACTTGACTTATCAATAATTTAGCCATTGCACAGTCGTAACCTGAAAATAATTTGCATTTTATAAGCTTACAAGCTGAAATGTACACAAATGAAAAATCGATCACTCGGCCACGCTTTGCTCAACAAACAGCTTGACCTTGTTTCGTTTTACCTGGGAAGCTTTAGTCGCTCTTCCTTCTCTGTCTTCATCGTCTTCTTGACGAGAGGCCACAGCTTCGTATCTCGATAAACTCTCCAGTAGCGTCGAAATCCTCGGTCGTTTGTGGATATCATCCTGTTCAACAGAGAGATCAAAGGATTAAAATGAGCAGTACACTCGTGGAACAGCCAAACACAAGATAGCCTTTACAGATTTTTAGGAAAGAAGAACATAATTTTCAATTTAAGCTCACCTCATATAAAGCTAAATTTCCCGCTTTTCCAGAAACAAGAACGTCTTTGTAGCTGTCGTTTGCTTTTCTCTCAGGCACTAACAACAAAAGAGGTTAAAGAAAACTGTTCATGAACTTATTACGAGCTTGAGAAAAACATTTAAGTTAACTGTCCTCCCAAAATTATTGTCAAAAAACAGCGGGAACCAGGCTCGAAAAAATATGCCGAACAACTGAAGTGTGACAAGGAATGATAGATATTTTCATCACATGTGGTATCAGTTTTCACGCAAAAATGTCTCACATACAATTACGAGGCTCGATAATATTGACTTGAATATCCGTTGACAGATTCACTCGTCTGTAAGTTTCCTTCGCGTCTTTGGCTCCATCGGCATCAGCCTTTGATACCTTAAAACGATTTTCAGACATGTCTCTACATTCAATAAATGCTAAATATTACACCATAATAAAAACATTGTAGTCTTGAAAAATCAACACAGCCGGCCGCGCGTCTTCCAGTAGGATGTGTTTCGTGTTTGCCCTGGGGGGTCGGGTAAGGCTGGCAGGTGCATAAAATGAAGGCCAAAAATATATATATATTTTTTTCTCCGATTCCCACTAAATATCTCAGAGCCTGGATGCTAACACTTATTCTGAAAGAAAATTCTTTCCGATTCAATGGAAAGAACTACCTTCAGATCTATGGTACGGCCATGGGCACCAAAATGGCCGTTGCTTTTGTAAACAATGGCCGTTGCCTTTGAAATATTCGAATTAATATTCGGACACAAATTCTTATATTAGTGAAAGCGTCGCAGAGCTCATAGTTTGGAAACGCTACTTTGGCGATGTTATTTCTCTGCAGATTGAAACGTGCCGCCGGTTTTTAGCCTCTTTGTAACAGTTTTATGCGAGTCTGTCCTAAACAGGGTCTAAACTTGTCCTAAACAGGGTATGGTCAGCCCATGATGAAGGTGAGTTTTGTCTCACCGAAATATTGGGCAATAAAATTACGTTTTTAACTGTCCGATCAACCTTGCAATTGGTTTTATAGTCAGTACGATTGTTGTCGCTAAATATGGCTTATACAATATTTAGCAATCCCAGATCGGGAAGTTTGCTGGTCTTTGAAAGACTTTAAAATTGTGTAACATAAGGGAGTGCGTATTTTGTCATTTATCCTAAACAAGGGCCTAAAATGGACGGTGTTGTTCTACACAGGGTAGGTATTTTAGGGCTTTTTTTTGTCCTAAACAGGGTCAAGGTTACAAACCCTCATCGGCACCCTTATACCCAACCATGGGTCAAGCCCCCCCCCCCCCCGGGTTAATAGTATGCCTCGGCCGCCTACTAGAAGGTTTGATGACATACCTGACTAAAGAATTCTTGTGTTCTGGGGAATCCAGTCAAATATCCCCATTTTAGGTGATCTGTTTCCCTTTCAAGTACACATCAGTAGTCGTAACTTGATTAGTGTGAAATGCCCGAGGGCAAGCTAGGATCACCGTGATATAAGATGCCTCAGGTCTGCTTGGCCACGGTCAAATCCCCCATCCCCACCCTGCTGAAGCTACATTGATTAGTTAGGCAAATCCGAATTAATTGCAGTATTCGCGTTTTCGCTAGTAACTGTAAGTAAATACGCGAAATATCAGCAACAAAATGATTTTGCCTTTACAAACGACAAAAAATACAGCACTTTGCGAGCTAAGTGTTCCCACCAGAGAAACAAAGACTTTCACGCCTTTCAGAAATAGTACGGTATCCTACCTCTTTTGAAAGAAGATAGGATACTGTACTATTTTTCCAAGAAATAGTTGTCCCTCGAAAATCGTCCCCTTCGAATTAGGTCCACCATCGTCGTTGCGCCAAAGTAGCATTTTCTGTAGTCTGTGTGAAAGACGCCGAAAGGCCCGCGGAGGGAAACGGGGAATGGCGAGGAAGGAAGGGGCTACCGGTACCTTTTCCCTTCCCTCGTGTTCCGCACCCGCGTCTCCCGCTTTCAGCACATGGCATACAGGCTACGTTTTCTGAACAAAAGTGAAACAACACAGCAAGCTGATCCTCACGGCGGAGAAAAATCAGAGCCAACAAGAGCAAATTACACAAAAAACTGGCATATTTTTGTGTCCGATATTTCGGTTTGAGACAAACCTTGGACAGGGGCTAAAAAAGAGCGCTTCATTTGTGTGCTAGTATGGGGTAATTACTTTAGTTTTGGATTTGTGACACTGATAAACCCTGTGCTCTGACTAATCAAAAAAACAATTTTGTTTTGTAGTTCTGATTGGTTGAGAAAATGAGGGGAATTTTTTTAATCAATCACAGGGAGTAAGCAAGGTTCAGTTCCTCAGAAGAGTATCTGCTCAGATCTGACGGCGAACCTTTTCATTAATTTACTTGAAAGATATCACCCTTAACTGAAAAGGAAATTAAACGCAGCAATTGCCTATAAAATCCGTTCAAGCTACAAAGTAAGACGGTATATTTACCGAGAAATCACATAGTGTAATTCGTTGCCTGTAGGTAATTTCATTTGTTTGAGACTGAAAGTAAACTTTCCCCCGCTCTCCCTTCGAGGGGTAGTTTTTCTTTTCACAGCTAATACGTTTGACCCCAGTGCGATGACGAAATACTTCCTGTGACACTGAATCTCGTAAGACCTGATTGCTGATTCTCAGTATTCATTTCATACATTTCTCCGTGAAAATCGCACGCAACAGATTTACATCGTCTTTGCAAAGATTGGTCAAAAGCGAACTGACCTGTAAGTGGGCTAAAAGATAACTAAACGTCCTCTGAAAAGATTTGTTTAGTGCAGTAAGTAATTGAGGCAACAATGAATCAACAAGATCAGGAAGAGAAGCAGACGAAGTACAAGTCTGACAGAGTAAAAACACTCGACAGCTTGTGTTCCATGTCGAGTTTACTGTTGTCTGTTGTGTGTTGTATCGCACTAATTCACGTGGAACTCAGAATACAAGAACATCATCAACTGATATCACACTCAGTAACATGCTGTGATCAGATGGAGACACAAATCCTTCGAAAAGTACAAGAGAATTGCGGACGATGGCAAGAGATGAAAGGCAGTCATTCAGAAGGTCACTGGCAGGAGACAAGAGGTGAGTTTTTTTGGTTGACATTTCGGATATTTTCATTTCAAAGACAATGGTATTCCCTTTTTCAATATACTTATTCAGAAATTCATGCTTCCCGAACCTTAACTTAGGCCGAAAAAGAAAGCGGAGATTTATAGTGGCTGGTAGCCAAAATAAGTTTGACTGACTAGGTTTTAATTGAAAGACTGTTTTACCTTACGTTTTACCTCTCTTTTTTGACCACCTTTAATTTTAATGATTGGATTGGATTTTCAAGGTTATAAAGATGGCATCTCGAGACAAAGGCGCTCTTCACCCGATCATTCGCAACAAAAATCTGTTCAAACAGCCTCTGAAGTAAAATTGCTAATCAACCAAGAGCTTCGTCTGCTGCAAAATCAAATTTGTGCTAAAGATGAAACGCTCTGCCGCTCAGGACCAAAAGGTAATACAGGGAGACGTGGAAGATCCGGAACCCGAGGGAGACCAGGTCCCCCAGGGAGAACAGGGCCAGAGGGCCCTCCTGGTAAACATGGTCCTATAGGACCTCAAGGACCGGTAGGCATAAAAGGGGATCTCGGAGTGCCGGGTGATCCTGGTCCCGCGGGACCTAGAGGCCCTCAGGGTGTGAAAGGCGCCAAAGGTGATCCGGGCCAGTCCATCTCGGCTCCTTCTCTGCTGCAGCCTCCTGTTAGAACAACAGTCAATGAAAGTCAGATGGGCATCTTGAAATGTACAGTGCATGGCAATCCACCACCACAGGTCACGTGGTCTAAGCTGAATTCATCGCTTCCTGTTGGACGTCACGTGGTAGAGTCCAGTGGCGCTCTGATTGTGAAGGACGTTAGACCTGGAGACGATGGTGTTTACAGCTGCAGAGCTAAAAACTTGCTGGGAAACGTCAACGCTACAGCCAAACTAACTGTTCAGTGTAAGTTTACGCATTTTCCCTTGGCTTCTCAGTCATGATGCGAGGGGTGTTATTGTGTCCGTGTCAGTGCAGAAACAAGAAACAAACGTCATCTTTTTCATTGCTGCTTTTTGCTTGTTTGTTACTTTACCCTTGGAATTTTTCGCACCATTTGTGGTTACTGCTGGATTTTGTGTTATCCAGATTTGAGATGAATACTAGACCTTTTCCCTGTTTTGGACGCCATCTTAGGTTAAGGACAAACACAGTTAAAAATAACAGTAAATGTATGGGATTTTGCCGCCTTTGAACCCCGCATGTCCTCTTTTTTTGTTGGCTTCTAACAGTTAATACGTTTCAAAGGTACTGATTTAATAATTATTTTGTTGAACTAGAACAGATTCAGGGCATGTTGGCCGTAACTAAAACTTAAAACAGAAAATGCAACCTTAAAGATCACCATATGTAAAGTAGCTCGAGGAGGCGACATAAGAGGACTTTTAATCACAGTTTAATAATGTCATGGCATCTATATAATCGTCTAAATGTTATTCAGATAATTGAGGTAACTAATTGCTATGAAGATGATTTCCAGTTTTGAAATTCTATCAGTTGCGGGAGGAGTTACTTAGGTTCAAATCTGGCAAAAAACCACAAGTTAACTGATATTTCAGGCCAGTGTGCGACTGAATCAAGTTGGTGTCAGAAACCGTCAATAGGTTTCCCTTCCTATGTTTTTATTAACCGGCCGTCGCCATGATGGCGACCGCCGGTTTATAAAATGGACACGGTTTTTCCTGAAAGCAAGTTGGCTTAATATACGAAGAAAGTTCTGTAAAGCTTATGGTACGGGTACTCAAGAGCGGTACTGTCTTATATAAGACGCATGCGCATATACGTCTTCTTCTGAATGTTACCTTCCTATGTTTTTGTCTTTTAATTTACAGTATTTAAGATATGAACGGCGAAGGGTTGTTAAGTGCGGGGTTTTTTGTATTTGTCTTGTATAACGCATGCGCAATTGAGTAAAGGAGCTAATAGGATTGAATGCGAAATTGGCTGTGTTGTCTGATCTAGTTAATGGTTATGGTGAAAATTTTTTTTGCGCAGGAGTTTTTTATTGGGATTGACATTTTGAGGGGTGTAAAAATGTGGGAGTCAGAAGGATTTGTGAATGTCGGGAGCATATCACGCTTCTGTGAATGTGATTTGCTTTGAAAGTTGCGTTTTGTGTAGGAGAGGTGTAATATTGTGCTGTGTGAGAGGCGGTTTCCCTTGGCGTTTTATGGGGGGGGGGGGTGGTTTGCGAAGTGGATTGCAAGGTTTCTGATTGGCTAACTTGTATTTCGCAGCGGACAAAAAGGACAGTTGCGTTTTGCCGGCGTGGGCTAGGAAGAGAAGGAATTGGTACTAGTCTGATGATGCAATATTAGTCGATTGCACCATCAGTGCATGATAGTTCTTGTGAACGGAGAGAGATGAGTGTTTATTTGAGGCGAGAAGTTGATACGAAGGAATCGTCATTAATAAGGAGATCAATTAATAAGGCAGGTGTTACGAGTCTTTTTGCATTGAAAGAACGAAAATATCTGAATATTATCGACGGATGTGTGTAGTTTGCGTGTGGTGTTCGCTAAAGGCTACGAGCAGTCTCTCTTTCCGTTCAGAGATAGTGAAGGAAAAGAAAAACAAGCGAGTGAGCGCGAAATCGATTGCGGCTCGACGGGCGCTTTAGCTTTCAAAGACGTGGGCGACTTTCGTCCCCGCTCGCTTGTTTACTTTTGCAAGGGGATTCCCGGGTTAGCAAACCGGATTTAAACATCACGTCATGAGATATGCCTTGACGTGCCCCATACTCTGACGATCTGCTCGAGCTCGTGTTTATCAAACGTTATATTTTGATTCTACTGCTATGTTCACTGCTTGTATTTAAGGTCTAGGCACAACAGTAAATACTTCGTCGTCCCGGTGTGAGCATTGTCAGTTGTGGACGAATTTATATCGAAATTCAACGTTTGAGTGAATTTGCGTTTTTCAGCGCAAATAAAAGCGATAAGAAAGATAAGCTGAGTCATCAGAGTTTAAACATTACGTCATTCAGTAACGTTATAGTCAAAATATTGTGTCACACAATCACACTTTTCGTCACGCCGGTTCGTATAAATGGAGGATCGCGCTAACATTTGTGAAACCTAGGGGTGGGGAGGGTCAGAATGGCCGGTTAAGATGCCCAATGGGCTTTCTTGTTTGGTAAGGAAGAGCCTGGGACTTCAGAAACCAGAGCTTTCAATGCCGTATTCCTTATCCGTCTCTCGAACTGATTCTCCTTGTTTCAGGAAGAGATAAAGTGAATCTCTATTAATAGGACGACTAACAGGCCAGAAAATATTTGTGCCGTTACCAATGATTGGGTCAAATTATGACAGGCTACAAAATGAACATGGGAGCAAAGAGAAACTACATCCGGAGCGGGTAAGGGGTGCTCAAAAAAGCTTCATACGGGGAGGCTCAGTGCTCAGAGTTTTGCACCCTTACCCTTAAAGATACCAATTTTGATCAAAACGATCTAAAAATAAATGGGTCTGTGAAAACGCCGTAACACGCATATATTAGGTAGTTGCACGCTCCGGCTAACGGGCTCCTGTAAATGTACAAAGAAGATGCCAGTTCAGGACTGTAAAAGGTGCTCGCTCTGTTCTCATCATTTAACCAAGTGGTGGGCTTGGATAAATCCTGCTCGTAAAATGGCTTATTCTGCCTGCCGGCAATGCTCGTAGAAGTCGCTTATTCTGCTCAAAATTCTGCCCGGACACCCTTATTCTGCTCGTTTACCCGAAAAATTTTAGGCCCTTCGGGCCTTATGAATTTTGGCAAATATGGAAGGGAGCCTGGGCCTAACCCTTAATAGTAGCAAAATTGTAATTCATCTTACTTTATATCACTAACATTAGTCGAAACAGTGGATCATGTGAGTGCGTTTCAGCTAATAATCACATTAATCACAAGGTAATTTCCATTTGTTTTGTATTTAGTTTTCAATTTTTCTTACAACTGTTATGCGGCATATCATTAGTGTCACTGATTAACCGGCCGTCGCTATAGCGACCGCCGGTTTATAAAATGAACACGGTTTTTGGTGAAAGTCAGTTGGCTTAACATACGAACAAAGTGCTGTAAAGCTTCTGGACCGGGTACTCAAGAGCGGTACTGTCTTATATAAGAGGCATGCGCATATTAGTCTGCTGAATGTTACCTTCGTGTGTTCTTGTCTTTTAATTTACGGTATTTAAGATATGAACGGCGAAGGGTTGTTAAGTTTGGGGGTTTTTGTATTTGTCTTGTACAACGCATGCGCACTTGAGTAAAGCAGCTAATAGGATTGAATGCGAAATTGGCTGTGTTGTCTGATCTAGTTAGTGGTTATGATGAAAATTTTTTTAGCACAGGAGTTTTTTTAATTGGGATTGACATTTTGAGGGATGTAAAAATGTGGGAGTCAGAAGGATTTGTGAATGTCAGAAGCATATCACGCTTCTGTGAATGTGATTTGCTTTGAAAGTTGCGTTTTGTATAGGAGCAGTGTAATATTGTGCTGCGTGAGAGGCGGTTTCCCTTGGCGTTTTATGGGGGGGGGTGGTTTGCGAAGTGGATTGTAAGGTTTCTGATTGGCTAACTTTGTATTTCGCATCGGACAAAAAGGACAGTTGCGTTTTGCCGGCGTGGGCTACGAAGAGAAGGAATTGGTACAAGTATGATGATGCAATATTAGTTGATTGCACCATCAGTGCATGATAGTTCTTGTGAACGGAGAGAGATGAGTTTTTATTTGAGGCGAGAAGTTGATATGAAGGAATCGTCATTAATAAGGAGATCAATTAATAAGGCAGGTGTTACGAGTCTTTTTGCATTGAAAGAACGAAAATATCTGAATATTATCGACGGATTTGTGTGGTTTGCGTGTGGTGTTCGCTAAAAGCTACGAGCAGTCTCTCTTTCCGTTCAGAGATAGTGAAGGAAAAGAAAAACAAGCGAGTGAGCGCGAAGTCGATTGCGGCTCGACAGGCGCGTTAGCTTTCAAAGACGTGGGCGACTTTCGTCCCCGCTCGCTTGTTCACTTTCGCAAGGGGATTCCCGGGTTAACAAACCGGATTTAAACATCACGTCATGAGATATGCCTTGACGTGCCCCATACTCTGACGATCTGCTCGAGCTCGTGTTTATCAAGCGTTATACTGTTTTGATTCTACTGCTACGTTCACTGTTTGTATTTAAGGTCTAGGCACAACAGTAAATACTTCGTCGTCCCTGTGTGAGCATTCTCAGTTGTGGACGAATTTATTTCGACATTCAACGTTTGAGTGAATTTGCGTTTTTCAGTACAAACAAAAACGATAAGAAAGATAAGCTGAGTCATCAGAGTTTAAACATTACGTCATCCAGTACCGCTATAGTCAAAATACTGTGTCACACAATTACACTTTTCGTCACGCCGGTTCGTATAAATAGAGGATCGCGTTAACATTTGTGAAACCTAGGGGTGGGGAGGGTCAGAATGGCCGGTTAAAATGCCCAATGGGCTTTCTTGTTTTCCGTTATTCTACTCAAAGTCTGCTCGAGAATGCTCGCCTCAAAAATTGCTTATTCTGCTCGACATTCTGCCGGCAGAATTTATCCAAGCTTACCAAGTGGTCACCTGAACGAAGTTTTCAGATAAGAAAATTAATGAGTTTTCGTTGTCCTAATATCGATCGGCATGATTGTATTAAGGCGTGGAAGTTGTAAGGCGGGATTCCGCTATAGTTACACAAGAAACGTGTTAAATTTGAACAGTGATAAGTAGCTGATAAGTTGTTACTTGCAAAAGTCTTATGAAGGGACAGAACTAACTTTACTTACTACCGTAAGGCTCGTATGCGTCCACCTCACGACGTCACGACGTCAGCGAGCACTTTTCCACAATACCAAAATTTTCTCAGTCAAATCAATATAGTTGGAACCTCTCGTAGGCGACCACCTCTAGTAAGCGGCCAATTGTTGGGCTGACATTTTGAATTTTTCTATTGTTTTGGACTTCCGGTAAGCGACCACTTGACATAATTATGATCCCATCTCACCGAGCACGATACAACCCTAATGTGACTTACTTGTTAATGTGATCCTCGTTTTCTAGTAAAGATACTACACTTAATTTTGAGTTGTATACTTATTTGTTCTTGAAATTGAAGCTGGGATCAAAATCAAACTTTTGACCTCATGTGGTCGGACCTCTCGTATGCGACCACTAAGGCTTGACAATTTGGGTTGCCGCTTACCGCCGGAGGATCAACTGTGTATCTCAATCGCATTTGCGTTCTCTGTGTCCATGTTGTATTTTTATGATGAATGTTTTGATTTTCTTTAGTCGTTCCTCGGATTGTGTTGCCATTTAAAGAAGTGTTGGTGGAGGCGGAGCAAAACGTCACCATCGCCTGCACTGCTACTGGTCAGCCGCAGCCCAGTATTACGTGGTCCAAAGCGGTTGGTAATTTGCCAAAAGGCAGAACCGAAGTGATGAAAGGGAACCTGACAATCTACAATGTGACAAAGGACGACAGGGGAACATTCATCTGCAAGGCAGAGAACACTCTGGGATCAGTAACAGCTACGGCTCAGCTCATAGTGTTCTCTCGTCTGAGGTTCAAAGTCGGTCCTCCTCAAGAGGTGATTCCTGTGATTGGTTTAACTGTCCGTCTACCGTGTGTGGCCGAGAGTGACCTGAGTCCTACAATAATGTGGACAAAGGATGGCAAGCCTTCACTTCCCGTCGATTCTCATATTCTACAGAATGGAACACTGGTTCTTCATAACATCAAGAAATCCCAAGAAGGATCTTACACCTGTAGAGCGACCAACGCTCTGACCACAATAGAAGCTAAAGTCAAAATCAGTTCTCCAGTTACTGCTGCTTCCTGTTCTTTGATAAGAAAGTACGTCATCAGTGTAAGCGGAAATTACGTCATTGACCCAGATGGCGAGGGAGGTCTGGCGCCATTTAGTGTATTATGCGACATGACTGACAAGAATGGAGTTGGCGTGACTATCGTCAGTCACGACAGTGAGAGTAGAAGGCCCGTGCGTGACGGGCTCGGCTATGGCGCTAGAGGTAGCTACTCACGTGACATTCATTACGCAGGAGCCAGTCTGTCTCAGCTGGCGAGTCTCACCAGAGTCTCCTCACACTGTGAACAGTTCATCAAGTATGAGTGCCACCATTCAGTTTTGCTTAGCAATAACAATCCATATGGATGGTGGGTGTCACGTGATTCTACTAAGATGACCTACTGGGGCGGAGCATCTGTCAGTGGTAAGTGCGCATGCGGGATGACCAACTCGTGTGCAGACTCCAGTTATGGTTGTAACTGTGATAAGAATGACCGGGTATGGCGTGAAGACAGCGGTCTCCTCACTGACAAGACACATCTTCCAGTGAAACAGCTCAGGTTTGGGGACGTAGGCGACAACTTAAATAAAGGTTACCACACACTGGGAAAATTAAAGTGCTATGGCGAAGCATAGACACTAACTCCTTTATATAATCGGATTGTAAAGAGCACACAGTAACTGTTTTTTTACTTAATTGAGCTTTACCTAGTTAGAGGTTAGAATTGCCTATTCTTAGACTTTCGCAACAACAGGACTTATTGGTTCCTATTGTTTTTGGAGGGACAAATATATCGTTTAGAGTGTAAAATAAGGTCAGCTAGCATTTTCGGAGAGCCATCAGCAGCTCGGAAATTCGGGAGAAAGGATTCTGTTTCCTAAAACTTTCTGCGGCCTAAATGTTCAGCTAAGAACACCGAACAGATCAATCTGTATTAGCTGACGCAATTATGCCTTTAAAAATCTCTGAAACAATCCATTACAGAAAGCAGATGAAGATTTCAAGTATTTTGCTCAAATTTTCTCGTTGGGTGTCCCTGTTATATGGGTTGACATTATCTGAAATTACGTTCTAATTCGCTACGCTCAAACGAACGTAAAATATTTTCCGCTTAAATACTGAGGAAAACATAATCACAACAGCTTGATGGTTGGATGCTCAGGCAATCCAAACTGACGTTTATTCGACAAGTAACAATATTTAACAGACACAGTTATAGCTTATTACAAGCTGATGAGCACGCCAGAGAAGGGAAAAAGAGGCACCGGCCGAACATTGGACAAATTACACCAGTCAGTGAACTTTAGAATCTCGTTCTTATATTTCTTCACTGTGGAGTCGGCTTTAGATCTGAAAAACGTCGAGGGAACGTCCTTCAAGTCTGGATTGACCCTAGTGGGTAGGTGATTCCAGTGACTATCAGCATCAAACATCTGCAACGAGAAAAGGATAACGATAATAGAAGAACGTGTACCCTATAAAATAGCACATAATAGTACAAAAACCCTAGAGTCCAAGAGCGGTGCCCTCCTACCAGGGCCATGATGGCAAGCGCCCACAACTTTATGTCCAATATCAACTCGGGCCAGTGCCCCCTCTCACTGTTAACTTTCGATGATAAGCGTCCCGTATTTCTAAGTTCCACTAAAGAAAAAAGAAGGCACGCAAAACGATGATCAAAAACGGAAAACAACAACTCAAACTCTTGCTATGAAAACGAAACAAGACTAGGAGACTAGGGCCATGATGGCAAGCGCCCACAACTTTTTGTCCAGTATCAACTCGGGCCAGTGCCCCCTCTCGCTGTTAACTTTTGATGACAAGCGTCCCGTATTTCTAAGTTCCACTAAAGAAACAGGAAGGCACGCAAAACGATGATCAAAAACGGAAAACAACAACTAAATTCTTGCTATGAAAACGAAACAAGACTAGGAGACTAGGGCCATGATGGCAAGCGCCCACAACTTTTTGTCCAATATCAACTCGGGCCAGTGCCCCCACTCGCTGTTAACGTTTGATGACAAGCGTCCCGTATTTCCAAGTTCCACTAAAGAAAAAGGAAGGCAGAAAAACGATGATAAAAAACGAAAAACAAAAACTCAAATTCTCGCTATGAAAACGAAACAAGACTAGGAAACAACCATAAGCAAAGCTAAAACCAATCCACCGAATCTACTATTACCCAATAAGGAATTAGTTTTCCTCCCATGCTTCAACGCGTTTGCGTGGAAATTCTTATAGTCCACTATGAAACTGCAGTCCTTCGCCCAATGTCCTGAGCGATTGCACCGGTAGCAACGGTTGGGATTTGCAGCGTATTCTGGACGGTCTAAAACAGGCACACACAAAATAAGCAAACAAACAAGCATAAGCCATGAAGAAAATTTTTTGGAAATAAACTCTGAACGGGAGGGTGGGCGGGATATCAAAAGGCAAACGCCAGAGTGGAAAACGAGAGCGAGAGGAATCGATTAACTCTTGTAAAACCTTAAATACCAGAACTATCCAATCACAGATTCCCTGGAGACACGCCTTAAGGCGTGTACCACAATAGCACAAACATAACCTGCTAATGAACTGTATCAACTCAATACCAGCGGAAAATACATTTACGTTCTAATTCGCTACGCTCAAACGAACGTAAAATATTTTCCGCTTAAATACTGTAGAAAACATAATCACAACAGCTTGATGGTTGGATGCTCAGGCAATCCAAACCACGCGAGACTTCACAAAGTACAAAGATAAAAGACCTCACTGCGAGAAAGCTGAGAATCACTACTAGACTTAAACTTCTTGACAGCATTGTAGCATTTCGTCCCTTTTCTTTTTCTTTTGGCTGCGACTTTCGCCTTGCGAAGCTTTTTCTCATCTTCTGAGTCGGAGGCAAGACCATCGGATTCGTACTCTTGAACTACAAGCCAACCGTCTTATTTCTATCGGCGATTTTTATTAACTTTTGGCGCTTCTTGATTAGGTGCTGTCCTTCAGCGACTAACTTTCGGACTTCGGAAGGCTTCTCGACGCTGTCCTTGAGGGTTCGGCGCTTCTTGTTAACCCGACAAAACAGCTTCTTCTAAAGATGACTCCTGTCCTAGTGCAGTCATTTCCCTTTCAGTGATATCAAAAGGCAAACGCCAGAGTGGAAAGCGAGAGCGAGAGGAATCGATTAACTCTTGTAGAACCTTAAATACCAGAACTATCCAATCACAGATTCCCTGGAGACACGCCTTAAGGCGTGTTCTACAATAGCACAAACATAACCTGCTAATGAACTGTATCAACTCAATACCAGCGGAAAATACATTTGTTAGCTTAAGTGTGGCCTTGACAACAACAATATATCCGGATTCCCATTTACCCATATTGTTAATGGTATACCGGCTCAAAAATAAAAAATATAAGATTTTCGCTAAACTATGAGAAACAAAAGTTGTTTTGTTTATACTTCGTAACTTATAGCCCTAACGAGTGCGCTTACATGACGTATTTAGCTTTCCCGCGGTTTTCGGTCACGTGTCTTGTCCAGGTGGGGCAGCCATGTTTTTTTGAAGTTCTTGCTCTTTGGCGATTTTATATATTGATGTTTTGGTACCTGGCAGTCTGTTCGCTTACTGTTGCATGGTGTCAGAAGATCACTGAATCTACGTGTCAAGGCACCGAAAGATTGTGGAAGAAGTCGTCAAATTTATGCTTGAAATCAGTGGCGAAGATAGCGTGCAACACGACAACCACTTCGAGTTCGACTACCATGGCTAATTTTGAAATACCTCCTCCTGACATCCTCGAGCTCAACGATGGCTCAACCGCCGCTAACTGGCGAACGTGGGTCTCTGCCTGCGGGAAGAATTATACACTGACTACAATGCTTGATAAAGAGGAAGAAGAACGCCAAGTAGCAACACTATTGGCAGTGATCGTGAAAGAAGCAAACAATGTATTTGGCACTTTCACTCGGGCCTCGGAAGGTGGCGCGAAAAAAATTGCACCAGTCTTAAAGAAGTTCGAAGATTACTGTATACCTAGGGAGAACACTATTTACGAGCGTTTTCTGTTCTTTACGCGAGATCAGCGAGAATCTGAAACAGTTGATCAATATGTGACGGAGCTACGTCATGCAAATTACAGCAAACTGTGATTTTGAACCACTCACACCGGATCAGCTTCTCCGTGATCGGTTGGTCACTGGTACCCAAAATAGCAAGGTACGTGAAAATTTGCTTAAAGAGAAGAAGTTGACCCTTGAGAAAGCTTTAGATATCGCTCGTGCTGCGGAGAGCACAGCTGCTCAAATGAAAGTTATGACTACGGAATCTCGGTTAAATGCTGTCAAAGAGAAAAAGAAAGAGCAGTCTGATGGCAGTCCATTGTCAATGATAGCAGGATCAAAGACTGTTAATTCTGTGGTCGGAATCATGAAAGACGCAACTGTCCTGCATTTGGCCAGACTTGTGCATATTGTAAGCGGACGAATCACTTTGTAGCCAAGTGCCCAGCAAAGACTAAGGTGTCTACTATTCAAAAGCGGTTTTATTTGAGCACTGCAGGTGATTGTAGGTCATGAAAGTCGTGAGATGGTGACCCTCGCCGTGTCAAAAGATGCTAAGGTTGTCACAGGCCATGAAGTGGCTTTCTTGATGGACACTGGTGCCGAATGTAATCTATTGCCTTTGGATGTCTACAAGGAAGTGACAGATGATCTGGACTTAAACTTTCTTGACACTCGAGCCAAGTCAGTTCTAATCCTGGCTAATGGATATGAACAACCCATAGAGGGGAAGGCAACCCTGTATGTAACCCACAAAGGAAACACCCACAAGATTCAAGTCAACTTAGTCAAGGACCGTGGATACGAGCCAATACGGTCTAAGGAGACAATGACAGAAATGAACCTGATCAAGATTCTTGATTGCGACCGTGATCTTTGCGTAAATGTGCTAAAGGTGGAAACAGACCCCTTACTCGAAGAGTATGATGATGTGTTTGAAGGCCTTGGAAAACTGCATGGAAAGTACAGCATTGTAACCGACAAGTTCGTCAAGCCTGTAGTCCATCCACCGTAACGCTTACCTGTTGCGATGACGGAGAAAGTCCAGAGAAAGCTTGAGGAAATGACAACTGATGACGTCATTGCAGAAGTTGACCAACCCACTGATTGGGTATCCAGCATGCTGGTGGTGACTAAACCACCTTCTGAAGCAGATGGCAAAACCAAGATACGCATTTGTTTGCACCCCAGGGATATGAATGTTGCCATAAAACGCGAACATTTCCCCATGCCAACCATCGAGGAAATTCCAACTAGGCTAAATGGAACAAACCATTCAGTGTGTTTGATGCCAGCAATGGTTTCTGGCAAGTGGAGCTTGACGAAGAATCTAGTATGCTGACCACATTTAACACACCATTCGATCGTTACCGGTGGAAGCGAATGCCGTTTGGCATAAACAGTGCATGGGAAGTTTGGCAGCGCAAAATGCGAGAGCACACAGAGGGGCTCAAGGGGGTCGAGGTCATTGCAGATGATTTTGTGATTGTTGGATATGGCAGCACACCTGCTGAGTGGCAATCAGACCATGACCAAAATGTTTGTGCCTTTCTGGATGGCTGTCGTGAACGAAACCTGAAACTGAACAAGAAGAAAGCCCGGTTGAGACAGCAAGAAGTTCCTTTTATCGGCCACATTCTAACATCAGAAGGTCTCAAAGCGGACCCGCATAAGGTGGAAGCAATTGTACAAATGACAGACCCCACTGATGTTCAGTCCCTACGTAGATTCCTTGGCATGGTGAACTAAAGGCAAAGTTTTTGCCACGTCTGTCAGATGAAACAGAGGTTTTGAGAAAACTCACAGAAAAGGAAGCTGAATGGTGCTGGCTACCTGTTCATGCTGCTGCCTTGGCCTGTGTCAAGGAAATGATCGTTACTGCACCTGTACTTGCCTATTATGATGTGAACAAACCAGTGCATGGTTATTCAGTGCGCGCTTCCCAAAGTGGACTTGGTGCCGCTTTGTTGCAAGAAGGACGTCCAGTGGCTTACAGCTCCCTGATATTTTTTATTTCACCGGCACGTTTCAGTGAGAATCGAACACAACTGATAGGCAGCTTGAAATTTTCTTTGCACAGGGACCGCGCGAGGGGTGGGCTGAGGGAGCTTTAGCCCCCCCATGCACTTTTAAGTTGGAAAATTCATTAGTCAGGGATTAGTTTCAGGGTTAACCAGTACTTCCCCAGTTAGATCTAATTTTCATATGGACCAAACTCTGTAACGGAATAGAAACGGAATACTCCGCCCACAAAAGTTCAAATGGCCTTGCTCTCATTTGGCTTGTTTCGTTGAAACTCACATGCGCTCTAAGGAACTGTTTCTTGAAGAAGTGAAGATGTGACATCACAGTTGTAGTTTCATGTGTAATTCTGCAGCTCACATCACTTTCATTTTTTGTATCTTGAAGAGTTTGAACCTGCCCAGGTTGTAATTGTAAGCGACTGAAGTTGACATTCTCGCTATCGTTTGGCCTCTAACTCTCGTGAACTCTCATTGACTCCCTTCTGCTCTTAAAGGGTATGAATTTTTGTCGACTCTCGTTTTTGTTTGGCCGGCATTACGAACTGCAGTCTGTCTCCAGATAGGATTATCGGCAACAGCGTGCTTTGATATTTGCTGAAAATCAACGTTACTTCTTCACGCTTCTCCATATGCATGTAAACTTTGCAACTAGGATAGCTGCCGAAAGTTTTGCCGAAAGATCTCTGTCGCTCTTAACGATGAGAAATAAGACAAATAAGGCATTCATGCAGCAGTCAGGACATACCGACACACTGAATTTGGTGAAATATATAGCTCATGATACTCAGCTATGACGACAGGTTTGCTTGTACAAGTCTTCAGAAATATGTTTTGAGTTTGAGATCTTAAATGCGAATACGTCCAAGATTTGCACCTTGCCGGATACGACTTAAAATGTGTGTAGAGATGAAAGAACAGGCTCATGCGCATTATTTTGCAACTGTCGTGACTATTCCTGTTCCAGGTTCGGAATAACAGAATATCCAGAACACTGAATCCCTAAAAGAACGCGATTTTTCCTATTCTGATAAACCAAAACATTCCGACCACATTCCTTTCATTTTGTTATCGTTAATACATTACTGAGGGAAGGGAATAGTGTCCATACTGAGAAAACACTAACTCTATATTGTCTTCTATTCCGGATTAGACCACCAAAACGTGCCCTAAGTATCAACATTATTAATCACTGGTTAGTTCGAAGAGTTTGATGCCCTTAGTTTAGCTTTGATCCTTTACTAATGGGTCTATATACTTCAATCAATTTATATTGCGCTTGGTCCGTGTGTTTCCATGTTCCAATGTATACTGCGCATGTTCTATATGACGGGTATAAACTGACAACTTTTAACACACTTGGCCGCCCTAGATGCATTGGTAGTCACTAATCGCGTGAGGCTGTCACCCTCCCCCCCCCCCTTCCACCATACCCCGATCGGGTTACCCCCCACTTTCAAATAGGCTGCGCGGTCCCTGTTGCACCGTGAACTGAGCTATAAGAAGCTTAGGAGGGAAGAAAACTTTCTCTGCTTTATCTATAAGAAGCTTAGGAGGGAAGAAAACTTTCTCTGCGAATATTTGATTTGTGAACATTGAACTAAGTTCATGCAACAAGGAAACTACGAGATAAAGACGACAGGCAAACAAACAGAAAAAACAAAACACTGGGCAGCTTGTATTCCACGTCAGGTTTGCTGTTGTCTGCTGTGTGTTTTATCGCACTAATTCACGTGGAACTCAGAATGCAAGAACATCATCGACTGATTTCACACTCAGGAACATGCTGTGATCAGATGGAGAGAGAAAGCCTTCGAAACGTACAACAGAATTACGGACGATGGTCAGAGATGAAAGGCAGCCATTCAAAAGGTCACTGGCAGGAGACAAGAAGTGAGTGTCGTTCTTATTCTTGGTAGATGATATTTTATTATTCCTGTTTGTCTGAAGTGCAGTTCTCATTTTCAAAACTCTTTTTCAGCAACTCTTGCTTATAAGCTTAAATTAAGTCAAAAATCAAAATAAGCGCGGGAACTTTGATTAGCGAGAGTGTAAGCCATGTCGGCCAACACAAGGTTAAATCTTGGCCCGGTTTTCTTCATGGTACTTTTTATCCTTCTAGGTTTCTGTTTCTGTTTCATAAGTTCCTTTCCACTATTGATATTTAATCAATGGTTTTGATTTTCAAGGTTATAAAGACACCATCTCAAGACAAAAGCGTTCTTTACCCTATAATTCACAACAGAAGTCTGTCCAAACAGCCTTTGATGTTAAACTGCTGATCAAACAAGAACTTCGTCTGCTGCAAAACCAATGATGTGCTAAAGATGAAACGCTCTGCCGCTCAGGACCAAAAGGTAACACAGGACAACGAGGGAGACCTGGAACCCGAGCGAGATCAGGTTCCCCAGGGAGACACGGGCCAGAGGGACCTCCTGGTAAACATCATCCTCGGAGACCCAGGGGCAGCTAGTTGGGACAACGGGATTTTCATAGGCTAAAGTTTACAACAAGGGCGGGAGAGCCCCTGGGCACTTACTCTTACCAAACGAGTTCCAGAAGCGTTTGAAATCCCGCCTTCTGATTGGCCAGAGAAATATTTTTCTGTCCAATCAGCGAAGAGGAACAGCCGGGCGACTCTCATGTCTTCTTACACGAGGTTGTTTTCCTCATCGAACGCCGTAGTAGCGTGGCCCGTTCAACGGGAACATTTTTGAGGAGAGCTTCAGAAAAAATAAATAAATAATAAATAAACGAAGTCGAGGAAATCGCAAACTTTTACGTGGCCGCAAGAAAACAAACACTCACCGGGATTTTTCACGGCGGACTTATCGAAGGTATCGTAAATTTTTTGAGCTAGCGACTTCCCCTTTCTCAAGTGTTGCATGAGGCTAATAGCTACTCGAGTAAACGATGTTACTAATTATTTCTCCTTGTTCGTTGAACTACGTCTGAAACTTTTCACGGGAATCTCCGATGCACGGGCCACGCAACTATGTCGCTCAAGCGTGGGAACCACAGTTAACCAAAGCGTAATATGAGAGTGTTTGTATGGAACTGAAATTCGATCGAAAATAATCGGCGGTTTTCCGCTGAAAATGCATTAAAATGGAAATACAGTTTGAAAAACATTACCTGCTATGTGTTTGCTGCGTTTTTATTGCTTTTCCGAGCTTCTAGAGGCCGATCTGGACGATTTTCTGCTTAACGGTCATGTCACGTACTAGTCTGCGACGTCATGTCACGTACTAGAGAGAACTACTAGTTCTCTCTAGTACGTGACATGACACGCTCGACCAACATAGTTGCGTGGCCCGTGCATCAGAGATGGAAAGTTTCAGACGAAGATCAACGAAGAAGGAGAAATAATTAGATACATTGGAGAAAGGGGAGGTCGCTAGCTCAAAATATTTACGATACCTTCGATAAGTCCGCCGTGAAAAATTCCCCGTGAGTGTTTGTTTTCTTGCGGCCACGTTATAGTTTGCGATTTCCTCGACTTCGTGTATTTACTATTTATTTATTTATTTTTTCTGAAGCTCTCCTCAAAAATGTTCCCGTTGAACGGGCCACGCTACTACGGCGTTCGATGAGGAAAACAACCTCGTGTAAGTAGACATGAGAGTCGCCCGGCTGTTCCTCTTCGCTGATTGGCCAGAAAAATATCTTTCTGGCCAATCAGGAGGCGGGATTTCAAACGCTTCTGGAACTCGTTTGGTAAGAGTAAGTGCCCAGAGGCTCTCCCGCTCTTGCTGTAAACTTTCGCCCATGAAAATCCCGTTGTCCCGACTAGCTGCCCCTGGGTCTCCGAGGATGGGTAAACATGGACCTATAGGACCTCAAGGACCGATAGGGATAAAAGGGGATCTCGGAGTGCAGGAAACCCTGATCCTGTGGGACCTAGAGGCCTGCCCGGTGTGAAAGACCCACTTAAGTAAAATTTGACTAAGAAAGTGGGTCTACAGCGAATCATTTTTAATATTTCGAGTTATGAGGGCCGATTTGTCAAAATTGGGGTAGTTTTTGACGCGCTTTATTTAGAAAACGAAGTCAGTGACACCCAAATTTTTTTCCATTTCTGACACAGGTAACTCATTATCTGACTGTAGCCAAAGTGTGAAAAAAATCTGTGTTGTAGACGTTTTTCGCGTGAACGTCCTTAAGAGAATCATTTATTATGTAAAGCTTAATTACTTTGAGAGCAACTGATAAAATTTGTATTTCTCAAACCAGAGCAGCAAGTACCATATTCCCTTTAAATAATCAAATAGTCACCTTTCTGCCCCCATTGAATATCCACCCTTTTTTGGAGCAGTTATGAAATGCAGTTAGGCCGCATGTCATGTGTTTAAGTAAACTGATCTTTGCCAAAAACGAAGTTTTGAATTTGAACTTCCATGGATATCGATGAGAGCAATAGCTTATTGGAGCGTTCAGTGGTTTAATTAGTGAATTGATTTTAAAATCTAATTCTCCCGGATGCAGTTGTTTACAGTCGCTCCGCAGATTTTTTTGTCATCCAAAGCACTGCTGGCAGAGGAGGAACAAAACGTAACCATCGCCTGCACTGCTAATGGTCAGCCGCACCCCAGTATCACGTGGTCCAAAGCCCTTGGTAGTTTGCCGAAAGGCAGAACCGGGGTGATAAAAGGAAACCTAGCAATTTAAAAAAAGACCGAGGAATGTTCCTTTGTAAGGCAGAAAATATCCTCGGTTCAGCTAGTCACATCGCTCAGCTCACGACATTCTCTCGTCTGTAGTTCAAAGTCCGTCCTCTTCAAGAGGTGACTCCTGTAATTGGTTCAACTGTTCACCTGCCGTGTGTGGTCGAGAGTGACCTGAGACCTATCATCACTTGGACAAAGGATGGTAAGCCTTCCCTTTCTGCTGACTCTAACGTTTTTCTGAATGGAACACTGGTTCTTCAGAACATCAAGAAATCACATGAAGGGTCTTACACCTGTAGAGCTGCTAACACTTTGAAAACGATTGAAGCTAAAGTCAAAATATATTCTTCAGTTACTGCTGCTTCTAGTTCTGTGGTAAGAAAACACGTCAACAATGTAAGCGGAAATTACGTCATTGACCCAGATGGCGAAGGAGGTCTGGCACCATTTTCAGTTTTTGCGACATGACTGACAAGAGTGGAGTTGGCGTGACAGTCCTTATTCACGACAGTGAAAGCAGAACATACGTGAAAGGATATATTGGTCCAGGTAGCTATTCACGTAACATTCATTACACAGGAGCGAGTCTGCCTCAGCTGGCGAGTCTCACCAGAGTCTCCTCACACTGTGAACAGTTTATCAAGTACGAGTGTTATGCTTCAGGGTTATTTACGTACGGATAATGGCTGGTGGGTGTCACGTGATTCTACTAAGATGACGTACTGGGGCGGAGCATTCCCTGGCAGTGGTAAGTGCCCATGTGGAATGACTAAGTCATGCCCAGACTCCAGTCTTGGTTGTAACTGTGATAAGGATGACGCAGTATGGCGTGAAGACAGCGGTCTCCTTACTGACCAGACACGTCTTCCAGTGAAACAGCTCAGGTTTTGGGATACTGCCTACAGTAGATCAGGTTACCGCGCACTTGGAAAATTAAAGTGCTATGACGAAGCATAAACGCTAACTTCTTTATATGGTTATTATAAAAAGCGCAAAGTAACATTTTAGACTAAATTCAGGCAAGCTTGTAACAATCATCTATTTTTAGCACAGAAGTTTTTATTTAAAAAAAATCAAAAACATTGGTAGATACCTAGCAACCTATGTGGCATTGTTAGGTGTTGAAACATGGGATCCCTTTAGGGGGGTTCCCAATTGGACATTGATTTGCATCAATGTAGGGGTAAAATGGGGTGTGTGTATTGGAGTGGTTGTTGTGAGTAGTAAAATAAACATATAAATTTATTAAGGTTATAGGTTAATTGAGGGAGCGACCTCTGCAAAGCAGCACACTACATAGGTTGCTAGATATCTACCAATGTTCTTACTTTTTTTAAAATAAAAGATCAGGTTACCATACACTTGGAAAATTAAAATGCTATGGCGAAGCATAAACGGTAACTTCTTTTTATTACTTAATATTGCGCAAATCAGTAACAGACTTTCCCCTTCCCCAAGCTCTCAGGCATCGTTCCAAATACTGACCAGGGGACAGGTAAGGTTCTCAAAAACTTCAGGCATAACGGAACAAACTTTCTGAGTGCTGTACTTCACCTATACGACGCCGGTACAACTGGGTTTGGTTTGTAAGGCGTCACAAGAACTTTTTCTGGCTAGAATTGTAGAGTCACAAGGACCGGTTGTAGTGATCGTCGCGCTCAGAATTAATCCGCCAGTTAAGAAGTGTGCAATCTGACATATTAAATGATGCCAAGGTACAGGACTCGAACCTTTGATCCTCATTTTCAAGGCCCAGCCTTCTAACACTGTTTACCAGGTCCCACACCCTCCCTTCCTCTTCAAAGCTTTCACAAGTAGATTTAGAGGACGTTCGACGGGTATCTGGATACTTTTTGTTGCTCTAATACCCATTTAAAAATGGGTATACTTCCATTGTAGTTTGTTTAATTAATGCCGAGAGTATGTAGGTGTGGTGCAAGTGCAAGTGGAAGTGAAGGTGCAGTCAATAAAGCAGAATAAATTTCAAGATTTCTGTAGTCTGCAAAAATAGCAAGAGATCTGAATAGAACTTATGTCAGGCAAGGCAGCAAATTCAAAGGCCTGCAAGCTGTTCTCTGTGACAACCTCATCCGATAGCGTGCCCTTTAACTAAAAGTTATTAGTCTTGACGGTAAAAGAAGAGAGAGAACTCCCCAGGGATGTGGACGTCCCGGAAGTAATTATTCTGTGTTTGGCGTTCAAGTAAAGCCGCGTTTCTTGATTGTTTGTTGCAACTCAATCTGAGGAATTCAGTCACAAGGTTTGACATTGTCTGAAAATGTAAGCTTAGCTGTGGCCTAGACAACAACAATACATCAGGATTCCCATTTACCCACGTTGTAAATGGTATACCGACACAAAAATAAAAAATATATGATTTTCGCTAAACTATGAGGAACAACAGTTGTTTTATTTTTACTTCGTAACTTATAGCTGAAAAATCTCTCAGTGGATAAATATTAGCTGAGACATTTTGATTCTTTTTGTGACATTTTATCTAAGGGCTGAACACTGATGAATTATTATTTTTTTTTTGTGATTACGGTAAAAGACCTATCAAGGGGGAAGTCTGGCCAGATGCCCTGTTTTCCCAACGTTTTAGCCCTTTTTCTTTTAATTATCCCCACGAAATTTCATTCAATCCAAAAACGCTTTCAATAGGTTTATAGTTCTTGCTCCCATAAATCTGAAAGACGTTTTTTCGCAATTTTTAAAGTGAACGTAAAGAAAAAAAATGGGGGAGGAGGCGGAGGGGGAATTGATGAATTTTAAAAAATAAAGTGAGTTAAAATCAAAATTGAAAGTTAATAATTGATAGACGGATACCAAAACAGGCCACAAACAACCCCAAGTGCTCTTGCGTGGGGGTGGCCTGTCTGGGGTTGTGTACAAAAATTTTATCTCTCCTTTCTTTCTCTTTTAAATCTTATTCTATTTCCTAAAAATTTAACCAGACTCCCCCTTAGGCCTATCTTATCTTGGATTTCAGATTTTGAAACAAGCCGCCTTCTCCATCCTTCCCTTATCGAAGTAGAAGGAATTATAACACACAGGTTGAAATGTTAAGCAACACATGAATATACTCAGATAGTCAAAACGTGAAACATGACTTCCGTGTATGTAAGTCAAGTTTCAGGCAGGCTTTAGCTTCCGTTTAAAAACACTTTATATTTTTCAGATTGTAGAACAACCGAACTGTTATCCGTTGCAACCTTTCTAGTAAGACCCCTTCTGTCTGAAATGAAATAATTCCCCGAGAGCTAAAATGCGTTTAACCCACTGAACACAGAAAACTGAATGAAATGACAAAGGTGTTCCCTTTCCTTATGTTTAATAGTGGGTAACCTGCGATCAGGCCGAATTTTAGCATCGCTCTCATATTCTCTTACGTTGGTCGCTCGCTAAAATAGGGCCTGATACAATCTCTCACAGGAGTTCGTGTCGGCGGCCAAATTTTGGCCGCGGGAATCTCGCAATCTGATTGGCCCTTTAACAATAGAGCTGTCAACGGAAGTAAATTGTCTACGAGACTCGCTCACAATTTCGATCCGACCGCCATGGCCGAGGAACAACCAAGGAACAAGTCTGCCGAAGTGAAATGTGTTGCTCTAATAAATTCTCGTCGTTCTAGGAGAATTGTCACCATTTCTTTCTCTCCTGAGAATGGCGTTCGGTTTGACGCAAGCTGTCTCTCACCTGGAGCAGAGAAGTACAGCAACAGTGAAGTGTGTATTCCGTTTTATCGCATCGTGTCTCGGAATTTTCATTTGACGGCTTTCAGCTAGTAATGATAACATGAACAGAGTAGTGGTTGTTTCCGCGTTTTACGAAACAAAACGAACAGCAGACGAACAAGTATCTTTCGCCAAGAATGATCAACAAGTCAACCGATAATTCGGTAAACTTAATGGTAAACTGATGTTTGGTGAGAGCCGCAATCAAGTCGCATAAAGATTTCAGTTTATATTCATTCATTGTTTAACACTTATGTCGTTTTATTGATCTCTGACATTGATCTGGCTAGTTTTATAATAAATGTTCTTCGTTTTAAAATTCGCTGCTGTTTAGAGATAAAATTCGCTGCTAATCTCAAATATTTATCACTTCTGGAACTAAATTAAATTACAAAATACTCCTTTGTTCATAAACGGTTTTATTTATATCTTTATTCTAAGGAATGAAACTGAAGGTACTTCTCTTAACTCGCCCAGGGCTTTATACGCAAAAAATCGGTGACAAATGCGAAGAGAATATTTCCGGATACCACCTGAAATGGGAAAGGATTCAAGCATGCAGCATATTTTGGTACATGACAACCTCGTCGTGTTTTGAATGTTCATTCAGTTTCAGCTCAGACAGAGCAACCATGTACAATACCGGAACCTTCACGTTAGCAATCGTGTAAATTTGAGTACTTGTGCCTAGAAGATATATCGTAGCCTATGATTTTCTTATTTTGCCGACATTTGCGTGACTTTTTGCGAATTGCCGTTATGGGAAATTTGCATACCGAGGATCGTGCAAGCAGAAGAAATTTTGATTGGCTGTTTTGCTGAATGTTAATCAATCAAAAAAGTGGGCGGTAGACGTTCCGTAGAAGGATTGTATCAGGCTCTATTTTTCGTTTCGCCCGTCCCGCCTGAATGTTTCACCGAGCGAAACGAAAATAGAGCCTGATAATGGCGTTTGACCTCAGTAAGATGCCTTGCCTTCCTGTGTCACTGAATCTTCAAATCAAGCAGAGACAAGTACTGATATTTTTTTTATTTCACCGGCACGTTTCAATGAGAATCGATTACAACTGATAGGCAGCTTGAAATCATCCTCGGAGACCCAGGGGCAGTTGGTCGGGACGACGGGATTTTCATGGGCGAAAGTTTACAACAAGAGCGGGAGAGCCCCTGGGCACTTACTCTTACCGAACGAGTTCCAGAAGCGTTTGATAGCTCTAAATATTTACGATACCTTCGATAAGTCCGCCGTGAAAAATCCCGGTGAGTGTTTGTTTTCTTGCGGCCACGTTATAGTTTGCGATTTCCTCGACTTCGTTTATTTATTATTTATTTATTTTTTCTAAAGCTCTCCTCAAAAATGTTCCCGTTCAACGGGCCACGCTACTACGGCGTTCGATGAGAAAAACAACCTCGTGTAAGAAGACATGAGAGTAGCCCGGCTGTTCCTCTTCGCTGATTGGCCAGAAAAATATTTTTCTGGTCAAACAGAAGGCGGGATTTCAAACGCTTCTGGAACTCGTTCGGTAAGAGTAAGTGCCCAGGGGCTCTCCCGCTCTTGTTGTAAACTTTCTCCCATGAAAATCCCGTCGTCCCGACTAGCTGCCCCTGGGTCTCCGAGGATGGCTTGAAATGTTCTTTGCACCGTGAATTGAGCTATAAGACAAGAAGCTCAGGAGGGAACTGAGAAAGCTTTCTCTGCGAATGTTTGATTTGTAAACATTGAACTAAGTTCCTGCAACAATGAAACAGCAAGATAAAGACAACATGCAGGCGAAAAAAAAAAAACCCTAGACAGCTTGAGTTCTACGTCAAGTTTGTTGTTGTCTGTTTTGTGTTTTATCGCACTCATTCACGTGGAACTCAGAATGCAAGAACATCATCGACTGATTTCACACTCAGTGACATGCTGTGATCAGAAGGGGATAGAAAGAATTCGAAAAGTACAAGAGAATTACGGACGATGGAAAGACATGAAAGGCAGCCATTCAGAGGGTCACTGGCAGGGGACAAGAAGTAAGTGTCGTTCTTATTCTTGGTAGTTGATATTTTCATTTCGGAATTAAAAGGCGATGGTATTCCTGTTTGTCTTAAGCGCAGTTCTCATTTTCGAAACTCTTTTTCAGCAACTCTTGCTTAAATCCTTAATTAAGTGAAAAAAACCAAAGCGGAACTTTGATTAGCGAGAGTGTTAGCCAAGTCACAAGGTTAATCTTGGCTCGCTTTTCACTGAAACGTTGTTTTACGGTGCTTTTTATCCTTTCTCTTTCATACGTTCCTTTCCCCTATTAGGTTTTGATTTTCAAGGTCATAAAGACACCATCTCAAGACAAAAGCGCTCTTCACCCGATAATTCACAACAGAAATCTGTCCAAACAGCTTCTGATGTTAAACTGCTGATCAAACAAGAACTTCGTCTGCTGCAAAACCAAATTTGTGCTAAAGATGAAACGCTCAGTGCCGCTCAGGACCAAAAGGTAACACAGGACGACGAGGAAGACCCGGAATCCGAGGGAAACCTGGTCCCCCAGGGAGATCCGGGCCGGAGGGACCTCCTGGGAAACTGGACCTATAGGACCTCAAGGACCGGTAGGGATAAAAGGGAATCTCGATGTGCCGGGTGGCCCTGGTCCTGTGGGATCTAGAGGCCTGCCTGGTGTTAAAGGCGCCAAAGGTGAACCGAGCCAGTCTATCTCGGCTCCTTCTCTGCTGCAGTCGCCTGTTGCAACAACAGTCACTGAAAGTCAGACAGCCATCTTGAAATGTGCAGTGCATGGCAACCCACCTCCACAGATCACGTGGTGTAAGCTGAATTCATCACTTCCTGTTGGACGTCACGTGGTAGCGTCTAGTGGTGCTCTGATTGTGAAGGACGTTAGACCTGGAGACGACGGTTTTTACAGCTGTAGAGCTGAAAATTTGCTGGGAAGCGTCAACACTACAGCTAAACTAACGGTTCAGTGTAAGTTTTTCGTAAAGTTTCCTGCCAGTTTTCTGTCATCTCACATAACCGGTTTCTTTCCGAGTTCTGATTCTTGTGCCAAATATTGTCGAGGTCGGTCCCATATAATACAATCAAAGAGGCAACTGAAGGTAAAGCAGTGCATGGATAAACTGATCTGTGCTTTTTTGCTTTGTTTTTGTTGCAGCAATTTTCTCGCTATACGACACAACACAACGAAATACTTTGTCAATCTATGGCCAATGGAATTTTTCGTAATCCTTTTAAGAGAATCATTTATTTTGTAAAGCCTAATTACTTAGAGAGCAACTGATAAAATTTATATTTCTCAAACCAGAGCAGTAAGTACCATATTCCCTTTAAATAATCAAATAGTCGCCTTTCTGCCCCCATTGAATATCCACCCTCTTATGGAGCAGTTATGAAATGCAATTAGCCCCGCTGGTATGTGTTTAAGAAAACTGATCTTTGCCAGAAATTGAACTTCCCTGGATAACGATGACAGCAATAGCTTATTGGAGTGTTCACAGGTTTTAATTAGTGAATCGATTTTAAAATCTAATTCACCTAATGATGCAGTTGTTTGCAGTCACTCCGCAGATTTTTTTGTCATCCAAAGCATTGTTAGCAGAGGAGGAACAAAACGTAACCGTCGCCTGCACTGCTAATGGTCAGCCGCACCCCAGTATCACGTGGTCCAAAGCCGTTGGTAATTTGCCGAAAGGCAGAACCGAAGTTACAAAAGGAAATCTAGCAATTTACAATGTAACAAAGAAAGACCGAGGAACGTTCCTTTGTAAGGCAGAAAATATTCTCCGTTCAGCTAGTCACATCGCTCAGCTCACAATATTCTCACGTCTGCAGTTCAAAGTTCGTCCTCCTCAAGAGGTGACTCCTGTCATTGGTTCAACTGCCCGTCTGCCGTGTGTGGCCGAGAGCGACCTGAGACCTATCATCACTTGGACAAAGGATGGTAAGCCTTCACTTCCTACTGACTCTAAAGTCTGGTTCTTCAGAACATCAAGAAATCACATCAAGGAACTTACACCTGTAGAGCTGCTAACACTTTGAAAACGATTGAAGCTAAAGTCAAAATCAGTTCTCCAGTTACGGCTGCTTCCTGTTCTGTGGTAAGAAAATACGTCAGCAGTGTTAGCGGAAATTACGTCATTGATCCAGATGGCGAGGGAGGTCTGGCACCATTTACCGTATTCTGCGACATGACTGACAAGAATGGAGTTGGCGTGACAGTCGTCAGTCACGACAGTGAAAGCAGAACATACGTGAAAGGATATATTGGTCCAGGTAGTTATTCACGCAACATTAGGGAACTTAAGCAAACACGACGGCGACGGCTGACGAGAACGTCACAAAACAAAAGTTTTAATTGGCAAAACAATGACTCTGCACGTGTGAGACAGATTTTGGTACATTTCTTTGCCGTCCTCTGCAAAACAACAACGTGAAATGATCAAATTCAAAGTTTTATGTAAAACGTGAACACACGACGGTGACTGATTTTCTTTTTTCTACCTGAACTGTAACGCCGTCCTTACAGAGTCAGCTCCGGATTGTTCGGCTACATTAGACAGATTGAACGAGTTGAAACTATCGCGAAGAAGTTTGAAATATTTGGGTCATTTTTAAAGTGACGTTTTCCTTGGCGTTGCCGTCGTGGTTGCTTAAGCTCCGTAATTATTACACAGAAGCGAGTCTGTCTCTCTTGGCGAGTCTCACCAGAGTCTCCTCACACTATAAACAGTTTATCAAGTTTAGTTATCTACTAAGATGACGTACTGGAGCGGAGCATCCCCTGGCAGTGGTAAGTGCGCATGTGGAATGACTAAGTCATGCGCAGACTCCAGCCTTAGTTGTAGCTGTGATAAGGACGACGTAGTATGGCGTGAGGACAGCAGTCTCCTTACTGACGAGACACATCTTCCTGTGAAGCAGCTCAGGTTTGGAGATATTGCCTACAGTAGATCAGGTTGTACTATACACTTGGAAAATTAAAGTGCTATGGTGAAGCATAAACGCTAACGTCTTTATATGGTGATTATAAAAAGCACAAAGTAACATTTTAGACTAAATTGAGGCAAGATTTTAAGAATCATCTATTTTTAGCACAGAAGTTTTAAAGTAGCTTTCGAAACTTTAACAAGTATAATCGATCTACAAAACTATTACTGGAAACATAAAAGTAACCGACAACTGTAAATCAAAAGAATCTTGATTATAGCTGCAGTCAACATAGACTGGGTCGGGAATTTTTCTTACGGTACTTATCGAGAAACTATAAAACGCTTCCATTTTGTGAACAACTGTTATGTTAATAAGTTAAAATTAAAATAAACTACAGTGAAGTCCCGTTATCTCAAGCCTCCAGGGGACCAGGGAAAAGGTTTCGAAAAACGGGGGTTCGGGGTACGAGTTAGTATAGAAATTCATTTTTTTTCAATCTTTAATGAAATATACAGTGAT